>VUYV01000045.1:1774418-1946737 GCA_008711295.1 Anarhynchus alexandrinus
GGGGAAGGGGCAGGAGGCTTTTGAGAAAGCGTCGGAGAGAGTGATCGGGGAAGAGAAACTTGCGGTGGGGCCGTGAGGAACGGGCGGGACGGGCGGGCCGTCAGAAGCCGCTGCAGGTCCGGAGATGCTCTACGGACCCTCCGCGCTGCAGCACCTCTGCGAGCTGCTGTGGCCAACGAGGCCCGAACCCCGCACCTGCCCCCTGGGGAGGGAGGATTTAAAGGGATTTCAGGCACTGCCTGTGAGCGTGTGCGGGGATAGGCGCGCACACGGACACCCGGCACACATCCTCGCCTCTTCACCTCTCCCAAACCCGCAAGCAAAATGTAAATGGCATCGCGGCTAAAAGCTTCTCTCTGCCCGGATTTATAGATCCTCTGCCTCAAGTCTTAATAAATATGTTTATATCCGTATACATTTATATGTGTATACGTACATACAAGCGTCTACACGTGTACAAATACACCCGGATCGCGGCTGTGATCCGTAATCCCCGTTGCCTGGTTGTGCTGAAGCGCTTCGCAGCTTTCCCACCCGCGAGCCCACCCGGGCTTTTACCGGTCACTCACAACCGTGTCTTTCACGCACCAGAAACCCCACGCCCGCAGATGGGCGGAAAGCGGGTGGGAGCGAGATTGAACGGGCTCCTTTGCCCGCCTGGGAGCGGGGCGGGCGCCTTCCGTGGGGGAACACCGCCACCTCCCGGGAGCGGGGCGGTGGGACGCGACGGGACGGGGCTGACCGAGCACCCCCCTTTCCGTGCCTGCTCGTCGTTTCCAAATCAAGCGGCCGCTGAGCCCTGGCGGAGCACAGCGGGCGCTGCTGAAAGCGGGGGGGTGCCCTTGGGGCGCGCTCCCTCCCTCCCTGCCGGGGCAGTCCCAGCCCCCCTTCCAGTTTCCCCAGGACTCGAAAGGGTCCCTTTTCCCTTTGAACACTGTGTTTCCCGAGGCGTCGGGGGAGCAGCCGTCGGGCGGGGGTGCCGTGGCCGCAGGGCGCTGGCAGGCAGGAGCAGGGGCTGGCGCCCAGCATCGCTTGCAGGCCCGTGGCACTGGGGTGGCTTCATGGTGGGTGCTGCACCAGTGCTAGCTGTCAAAAGCCGGGGGTGAGGATAGCAGTCGAGGCAGGGTGGTGTATTGGGGATGTCACCACAAAGCCTTGAGCAGCTCATAGACCTAATAGGAACGCAAGTAACACGCATCAGTGGTTCAGACTACCATAGTTCAGAAACACGGTGGTTTTAACTGCACTTTAGAGGCTGCATTTTAAATGCGCAGAGGTGGGGAGATTCTCTTCTGCCCTGTGGTTTGGTCAGTCCCAGACTCAAGCTGTCTATGTGAAGATGCAGCTGCAGAAAGGCTTTTGATCAGGGGCATGGCTGCAATCAGCTGAGCAAGTGTTTGATGGCATTCCTCTGGGAGAAAAAGCAGATGCACAATGTAACAGAGCCGGGATAACTGTCAGCAGAGAAATATGCAGAATTCCAGGTTGTCCCTGGAATTATATATTTATACCGGGCATAACCCATACTAGGTTCATATTTCTTACATTAATTAATTGAATTACACTTGCACCACAAAGCCAAATTGAATGAGGCCCTTGCATTTAGATTTCTATCTAAAGAGAGCATCTTTCCCTGAGATTACAGCTTAAAAACAAAAGCCAGAAGCAATAGCAGAAAGCAAAAATATATTTTCATTTTACACAGGAAAACACAAATAAATTAAATGGCTTCACCAAAACCATCCAGGAATTCTATGGCAAAGGCAGGAGAGAACCCAGGTCTCCTATGCAAGAGCAGCTTTCGGTATGGCAGAGTTCCTTCCCAAGTAATATCATGCAGTTGTTTACCAGTCTGGGATGAAGAAGAGTTTACATGTTAATGGTTGAACAAGATCTGTGGTCTAAGCAACACAAAATGCATTTCTTTTCTGTGTTTCTCTATGCGTTTAGTACATCTGGACAGCAATAGGGAACTTTTTAATTTATTTCCTGTTGCAAGCTATACTCACACGACAGTATTCTGAATCGTATAACATGCATATATGAAATAGTGAGCATATGTGCTCACGTTCATGTATCCTTGGATCCAGCTATAGATAGGAGGCAAAACTTTCACTGAATTGAATTTGGCATCACATAAAGCTCCCCTTCTTTATGTACCTTTCACACCATGCCTGCTCAGGAAGAACAAAACATCAAAGTTCATATTAATTATTGAGACTACTAGAAATAAGATTTTACAGTGATATTGGTACCTAGATTGCCTTGAGAATACTAGGAGTTGAGAGGTAAGTGCTTAGATACTTGAAACTCTGTCTCTACTCACCTTTCAGAGTCCAGCCCCAGTGAAAGCAACAGTGACTTCATATTCAGTGCGCAGCATGCTAATATCTCATGTTTGGGTTCTTTATAAATATTTTTAAAAACTATTATGTTATTCTTATAAACATTATTATTCTTACAACTTTTCCACGTGACTCAAATCCATGGGTTTGGAGCCAGAGCCGTGCAAGTGCTTGTGTGACGTGGCACAGTCACTATCAGTCCACAATGCCACCCTGTTATCCCAGCTGGGGCAAACAGGGTCAGAAAGTGGACATGTCCAACAGGGAGATAGATGTGTACTGTCATTATTGATGCAAAAATCAGGCTCTTCATGCAAAGCAGTTCCATGGATTTCCAATTTATGTACCTGTTACTTTATAATTAATGCATTCTCATCCACCCTCCTCGTTCTCGCAAATGGTTGCTGTTCAGATGAATACTCTCATACTTGAATTAATATTTACATGTTGTATCTGTAGTGTGTGAGGCTGAACCCCATGTTACTAACACTGAGCTGTTTCCTTTGTCAAGTACAAAAAAATGTCTTCTGAGTGACAGCAGTAATAGTCAGGTTTTACTGCCAGCCATGAATTTCCTGTAATCTGAAAAATCTGTAGATAATTTTTATTATCTATTTTCCTCATGTGCTTTGTATAAGTGTAAAGTACTAATATGAACACAGTGTTGTTATGGCTATGTCAACAGCAAATGCTACTTCTAGCTGCCGCAGAGTACAAGACAGTGTACAATTAGTACCATGTGGTATTGAATTAATTTACGCAGTAATCTATAGGCTTTTCCAGCTTTCTCATCAAGTCAGTGGGATTAGTCACACATTGGAGTGGGAAGAAGAATATGCCCTGTGATAAAGGCAATATGCTAGAAAGCTGTAATAGATCGTAGATTAAAATCTTTAGCATCGCTGGTCTGGAAGAGAGGAATAGTTCTCAGATACCCCACTCCTCCATGGTGCCAGGTGCCCTGAGAGGACTGTAATTCCGCCAACAGCCGCTATAGTCACTCAAGTGGAGTGATTCCTTAATTGCTTTACTATTAATTTTGTCACTTATCATAAACAAAGGGGCCTCAGGTTCTCCGTGATCCTTCGCAGGAGGAAGGAAATGTCTTGTTCCATTACAGTAAATGACTGTTCTGTTTTTTTTTAAAAAATAATATTAAATCAGGGAAAGAAGTCCTCTCTGAAACAAAGAGACTTCTTTTTACATTTCTCAAAACAGCCTTTTAATAGTGTTGTGAAAAAAAAAGAGCTGTGACTGAAACATCATCTAATCTGGAAAGACTGCAGTACTGAAAGCTCTGGTTGCTTCTGCCCACCTCACTCACACTTCAGGAAAACTGTTTTACTCAGTAGAACGGAATTTGGGGTGAAATTTCAATTGTAGAAAGAATTAATGTCACCAAAGGAATAAAAATTCTCACATGTGCACAGAAAGGGAAAAGTGAGGGGTTTGGAAAGAGGTCATAACGTGTGAAGTGGAGAGAGTCTGTTTAGAGAAATAAACTAAAAATTATCCCAAGCTTGAAAGTGGCTGAAGCGAAGGCAGGTTTTCTAAAAAACAGGGGTTCTTCTTTGCAGGGTGATGTGGAGTTATGGATGCAGTGTGAAAGAAGGCCTACAGCATCTTTTGCAGCAGCACAGATCAGGGAACTTAGAAACCAAGAAAAGTATAAAATTCATTCTTTTCTTTCCTCTCCACAGCCGCATGAACTTCTCTGCGTTTGGATGGCATTGCATGTGCGAGTGTGTGTCCTGCCTGTTCCACTGTCTGCATGGAAAAGGTTCCACCCCATTGCTAAGAGCTGTTAACTAAAGCCACAGCAGCCTGAACCAGTCTTGTCAATTATGAATTGATACTGCTCACCAGGACAAGTCAGAGAAGATCTGGGGGCAGAACTGAGGGAGTCAGGTTGGGCAGGAGGAGCACAGAAGCTGAATTAAATGAGCAGCAGCATCGTGAGGGGGTGGCCCTCAGCATCCTGCGTTACAGAAAGGCAGGTGTCCCTGTTTGCACACTGGTTGTGATAGAAGTTTACCAACCTCTGCTAGCGGGTAAATGTTGGACTAGCAAGCTGCTCCCCTCCCTCCCCCAAGGTCACAGATAAAACAGCATGTATAATTTTGTACTCTCGTTTTTTTTTAATAAATTGTATTGGCATGGCTATGGTCAAAATTTGGCCCAAAATACATTAGCCTGCAATGCGGGGATAACCCCCGTCTCCGTAAGGGAGCAGAGGTGACTGCGGGTTAAGTAAGAGCAGCAGCCGGCTCTGCAGCCCCACACTCATCTCCAGACCCTTTGCCACCCTGTGCCTTACGCCCGGTCCCAGCGAGGTCTCACCCACGGGACAGCACGTCTGCCCCAGGAGGGCAGAGCCCCCTGCTCTGCGAGCGGCTGCCCCTGGGCACTTTCTGGGCAGAAAACATCCCCTCTCACTCAATTTCTCTTGAAAAAGCTGTTCTGATCCCACTGTATTTTTCCTGGACTATCATTTTGGTAATGGCTCTCATGAAAAATAATGTTAAACACTTCCTGATTTCTTTTTTAATTTCCTCATAAAAATAAGTCAAATTGTAGCAGCTTTTCATGGCTAGAGTAAAATTAGAAAATATTGTAAGCACACATTGTTTATATTGTGTAATCATTAGCAAGCTAGTGACTAATGAGCTAATTAGCTAACATAATTGTGAAGTACTGCTTTTATTTTAACTTACAGTATTTTTTCAAAGCATCAGGCATGGCTTCTGCGGAACACTGTTGAGAAGCTTTTATAATTTTTCTAGATCAAAAGGCGGCGTATTTACAAAAACCTCAAAGGTAACGCGATGTAAGCCCAAATGTCTCAGCTAACTAACCTCTTTTCCAGCCATAGGCAACAGCTGGTGTTTAGTCAAAGAGTGGAAGAAATAGGAGCATCGCTGGGCGAGAATCATTCTAACAGCCTGTTAAACTGCAGAGGGACTTTCTGATCTGCAGTTTGCCTCAGCGTTTTATTCAACAGCTTTTTGTGGACATTTCTACCAGGCAGCAGTCCAAAAAAAGAACAGAATCAAAAATAATGTTGGAAATAAAAGGTCACAAATATTACCGCATCTAAACAAAGCTGTTTTGAAACAAACATTCTTTAAAGTAAAATTTCAGAGTTCTGAAACATTTTTAAAGATTTTAAGTTGGTTATTTTTAAGCTTAGCTGTTCCAAGATGGATTTTACAGAGATCCTCCTTAACGGTCATTTTCAAAAAATGATTTATTTTCATTATGATTCCAAGTGAAAACAAGTTTTCAATCCTTGATCATTATAACTACATTTTTAAAAAATCTGAAAGCAACTATTTTCTGAATTGCTGTGATTAGGCTGGTCTCAAACGGAGTTCTTTTTATAACTATCTGTACCTTCTTTGGTTTATACCATGAAATTTGGGTTCATGGTATTATAAGCAGGGCTGCTATCATTATCTTTCAAAGAGCCTGCTCCCTTTTGGAAGTTGGCTTTTAATGGTGTTTGCTAGCAAGGAGTCCCACAGCTTAGCTCAGGTGTGTTAAGAAGCGTTCTCATGCATCCGTTTAATGTTAAACACTTTTAAATATTATTTATACTTCTCTTTGAATTTGCATGATGAAAAAAGGTAAGGATGACAGATTATAACTAGTCAGGTAACTGTGAAAGACATGAAATGGCATATTTTGTCCACCTTCTCACCAAGAAGTGTTCAATTATCAGCTGTAAGATCTTGTATCTCAGATCAGGAATAAAACTTCAAAACAAAAATGTGTAAAACACAGCATCTACTCCTCATTGCGTTGTGTGGAGCGATCCCAGCTGAGAGAAATCTCTTAAGGGGGAAGAGGGAGCAGCAGTTCAGTATATGTTCCTGTTTTCCCCTTGCACAGTGCTAACCTCCAGCACTGGGGTGTGCTGCCTTTATAGAAAAATTATCCAAGAAGCCAGTTACCCAAATCCCTCTCATAAGGTGATGGTCTCAGTACCTCCCTCAGAGCCCCAGTTTCACGTGCAATCTCATCCTTGTCGTATGGAGACTGAATCCATGATTCCCATCACTTTTCATCTGATCTTCTCAAAACACATATTTGTGCTCCTTCTTTTTGTCATACCTGCCTCCGTCATCGCCTGCTTTCCCCGTTCCCCCATCCCAGGCAAGTCTTCCTCCGCGTTTGTTCTCTCTCCAGTTGCTTTTTCTCACCTCTGTCACTCCTTTCCAGATTGCACTTGACAGCTAGAAGACCCCGATCTCTTGTTTGCAAGAGACTATACCTTGTATACCTAGCATTACTCTGGTCTGTATCTTCTATGGCATTGCCTTGAGCCCCATGCTACCTCTCTGATACCCTCTTACCCAGGGTGATTATCTCTGCTGTTCCTCATCACGCCTTTGAGGATCTCACATCGACTGGTGGGAAAACTGTCTTCAGAGGCTTCCCTGCCGGCTTCCCTGCAAAGCTGGGGATGTTTCATGTATCGTCCTCACCTGAGGTGACCAGTCCCCAAATCAGGAGGAGGGAACCAGCACCTGGAAACCGGAGAAAATAGCTGTTAACTTGTTCCCTCTAGAAAAATATCACAGCAGTTATCATAGTTGTAGTCAGTGGTTTTACTCTCAGTCACGGTTTCCTGAAGGCAGAGGGGAGAAAGTTAAGTTGAAGACACCAACACAAAGTTTTCCTTTCCATGTCTTCCTGGCAAAGCAAAAATTTCAGCAACAAGCACCCGCTGATGGATAATGACAGTATATTGGAGTTAGCCTTTTTAGCACCATTGATTTATTTCTGAGAGATGTGTTATACAATAACTGTGAAAGCAGCAACCTTTACTGGAGACGCATATATGCCTCAGCACCAGGCAAACAGAGACTCAGCTAAAGGTGGTTTAGCAAACAAACTGGATTAAGTCCTGGAATAATTTGCAGATAATTTTCCCCCCATTTAACTAGGCTGGAGGGGAAGGAAGTGTGCCAGCAGATGACTGACTGGGCATTGGAGCATATATGTTACTGTCATTTGTTTTTTAAGTAGTTTTTTGTGGTGTCTAGGAAAAGAAAAAGAAATGAGGGTAATAGGAGATGTAAGATATTGCAACATCCTAGACATTTGTGTAGCAAGTTGATACAAATATATCTATAAAGACCTGTTCTGGCTGGTTCCCCTCCCCTTTTTGGAAAAAGAAAGAATGCATCACATCAGCTTTATTTTGTATGGATTTCTGCCAGGATACTATGCATATAGATGTAATTTTAAAAGGCATGAAAATAATAAGAGGGAAATAAGAAAATAGTTACTTGTTATGACTGCTGTGGAGTTTGTGTGTTCTGTCTGAATTAATCTCCTTGCTCGTTAATCCTCTCAGTCAGACATCAAGGGAAAGGACCAGCCTTCCTCCCCAAAATAGATATTTTCCCAATGGAAAAAGCTTGTTTTGTTTTCTCTGAGAAGGGACAGACTCACTAATTCAAACTAAGTAGCAGAAAGGGGACCTCTATATGATGCCTTTCAGTAGCAAAAAAGCAGGAAGAGCCATAAAAAAAGCAACAAGTGAATTTTAGCCCAAAGCCCAACAGAGTATTGTAATTAATTGAAAATATGATGAGTCAGATGTCCTCCCAGCTCTCCTGGTGCCACATCATTCCCAAAAAGACCTGCAGAGGAGTCTGAAGAAAGCTCACTCTGCCTAAAGGCTTTCGTTTAGCTCTCCCTCTCCCAAAGCTGAGGTCTGAAAGAAGTCGCTAATTGGTTCTGAGAATAGGAGAAATGACACTATGCCGATGCTCCTCCAGGAGAAGTGGTGTGCTCTGCCTGCTTCTCCTGCCTGGGTCCTGTAAGCAAATGCTGATGGATCTCCACGTGCCTTGCCCCTGGTGCAAGGTCAGGACAAGCTGGGAAGTCAAAGATGTTAGCAAGATAGCCTGAGGGAAGTAAACTTTGGTGAAATTCTGGATTAATTTCACTTGTGCTATGGAGGAGAATAAAGTGGAAAAGGAACTTGGCAGTGGGAAAACGAAGTATTAGGGAGAAAAGAGGAAGCAGCTAAAGCAGCTACATTCCAGCAGTTATCTGCCCTACGTTCAGATCCACATTCAGCACATACATCCGAACTCCTTCACAAAATGGACATCCCCTTGCTGGGGAGTGAGGAAGGGAGGGGAAGGCTGCTCCAGCAAAACGTATGTGGAGGCCTTCCTGCGTTCCCCACTGAGTATGTCAAGTAACTAGGCCTTGCTAGTTTAGATCTATTACACCGCCTTAGTATGTCATGCCTTGACACGTGAGGCGATGCTTGGTGTTCAAATGTTTTTTCATCTCTCTGGTTAAGCCACCATCACCGGTCACAGAGGCGACCGGCTAGCACCGTGTCGGGAGCCAGGACACAAGGCTTTAACAGGAGGAAACAACTGCTGCCTCTGTCTTTCTTAAAGGCAGTAAGATCTTGTTCCCCAGTTCAGCTTTTACCCCCAAACTCCGGATCAGTGCAGGAAGTAACTGAATGTGCCTGCAAATTGCACAATTTCATTGTAACTAAGTGTGAATATTTTCTGCTATAATGTTGTACCTGCTGGGTTGTGGGTTGGTTTTTTTCTATTTGTTGTTTGTTTGTTTTCCCTGAGGGCTTATTATTTTTAAATTACATCCTTGTATACGATCTCTGCAGAAAAACATAAATCAGAAGGACTGAGTAGATTGTTAACCACAGTATGGCACCTCCAATCTGGGTGGCCTGGCCGCATAATAATGCGTAAGGGTTGTACACAAATTTATGGTGCTTGTACCCAAAGCTTGAATTTAATGGCTTAAGGCATAAGCATTCTGAAGTGTCCCTGAATAGAAAAATCAAAGACTAAATCTTCAAGCTGATTAAGTCATATGCTCCCAGACAGGTAGGTTAGGCTCCTCCAGAATATATATGACTTCAAAACTTTAATAGGTAACAGTCTGCCACAGCATACATCACAACTGTGGCTGACATGCAGTATGGGTCTTTCACTTTGTAGAGGACCGCTACCATGTGAGGAAAGAAAAAGGTCAATGAGATATGATGGCCATCAGTTAAGTCTTTCATTTGATACCCTTCAGCTCAAAGGTACTTTCCAGCATATGACCTAGCTGAGAGACATCACTTCAGTGTCAAACATCGTCATTGGATTGGCAGACAGAAGAAATGTTTTTTGGGGGGTAGGAGGTATTCCAGACCGTCCTGAGTAGGACATGACCTTTGTCAAAGCTGTAACGGCTCAACGAAAATGAAAGTACCTGATAGCTCAGGAAAGCATGCAAAAAAGTCCCTCTTTCCTACTGTTTTTGAGTTGCATATACAAGATGCACCAGAACAGCCATGGAAATAAAAGTTCATTTAAATTGGTTCAACTAGGCATATTTCACATGTTTTAATCTTCCCACCCAAGGAGACCTCAACTAATTTAATGTATGCACATAATGATTCTTCATTTGTTTAACAAGTCATTTATGCAAGAAGAACATGAATTTGAAACACTAACCTAATCTCCTCCAGCATCAACAAGAGTTATGTCAGGTTGTCTGTATGCAAGACCTAATTGCTGGCTGTTGTTTCTTTCAGCAGCCAAACCATTTTCATGAACGACTGCTTTCTGCAATCAATCTCCTGTAATTAAGCCAGTTTTTCATATATTTTGCATTGAACTTAAACACAGATCAGTTGAAGCAGGCTTTGTCTCCAAATTAGCATTCTGTGGACAAAAGCTTGCATGCCTTTGTGTTGCTGAAAGTGGTTATTACCAATCTGTCATCGGCCAGCCCATTTCCTAAGTGCAAAAGACTGTTTCTCCTTTTCTCCTCACTGTTCCTATTCAGATGGGAGCAGTTTTCAAATTTATTTGTAATGGTGTGTGTTACTATATTCATTGGGCTAGATGTGGACCCCCTCTCTGACTTCTTTACACTAGCCTCATGGTACAGAATGGTAGGGGCTGGAAGGGACCTTCGGAGATCATCTAGCCCAACACCCCCTGCCAAAGCAGGTTCACCTACAGCAGGCTGGACAGGAATGCATCCAAGCAGGTTTTGAATGACTCCAGAGAAGGAAACTCCACAACCTCTCTGGGCAGCCTGTTCCAGTGCTCTGTCACCCTCAAAGTAAAGAAGTTTTTCCTCATGTTGAGATTAAATTCCTGTGTTCCAGTTTGTGCTTGTTGCCCCTTGTCCTGTCACTGGGAACCATTGAAAAAAGTCTGGCCCCATCCTCTTGACACCCACCCTTTAGTTGGTATTGATAAGGTGCATGGGGTACAAGGATGCTATGAAACTGATGTGTTACAAAAGGGCTGAAGGGTCTGGCAGAGGGTATACTTCAACAATCCGCACAGATGCAAACCGCTTGTCCAAGAAGCGATAGGGACAAGACTCAGATGGCAATATACCAACTGTGTCTATTAGGCTTAGAAAAAGTGTGATACAAACTAAAAATGTCATGATTTTTTAAGAAAATAAAAATTACATTATTTGTTCTTTACTTCTGAGCCGTGTAGGCTCAAAAGAAAAGATTCTTCAAAAATTTTTGGAGATGATAAGGTGGAGACTAAACCATTGGAGTGGGCAGGCCAGAAAAAGAGCTGTGCATATGTCTTGCAGAAAGAGAGAGAGGCACAAGCATGCTCACATCTTGCTTGTCACGTGTCTGTGAGGTGGAAAGGAAGGTGCCCGTGGCTCCAGTTCAAGATGTTGTTACGCTTTGTGCAATGGAGTTGGGGGTCTCTCTATGTTATTTTGGTGAACCTTTTGTTTGTTTTGCAAACTACAAGTGGCCCGTGGGCTGCCAGCTGAAGAGGTCATTTCAAGACTTTCTATTTATCCTTGAGTACTAGGAACTTAGTGTCGAGTTGAGTAGGATTCACATTATTTTCTGTATTGCTTTTTCTCAGTCCAAGCAAATCCCAGTTGAGTAGACCTCTACAGATCAGATCCTCAAACTTTGAGTATATTTTAAAGCTTTGCTGGATGGAAGATGAAGGCAAGGCTGAGTTTGCCCTACAGAATTAGACAGATGTAAAGCATATTCTTACTGTTGTAAATCTGATCATCTACTACTACGAACAAAAAAATGCTTCATAAACATAGATATTATATAAAAGTAATGTTGCCCAAAGCCAACTTCTGTCTTCACTTGCAACCTTGCTCATTGTCATGCAAAATTTAATATACGTAGTATTTCAGATGCCAACATTTCAATGCAGTCTAAATACCAGCATTCAGATTTTCATAGGTTTGCATTTAAGTCTCTTTCTTTATACATCTGTTCGTTTTTAGGTTCTCTGGTGGCTTTGAATGGAAGTGCAAAAACAGTATCTGTTAAAAGATTGCATTTATAAATCCCATACATATCCCAGTCATACAGATATCCTGTGACTTTAATTACATATAAAACCCAGTCTCTCTGAAGCATCAAAATCTCATCACATACACATCTGTGTCTGGATGCTGGAAATGTTTGTGTCGCTTGTTCAAAGAGGTAGACGGATACCTTAAGAAAAGATATAGTAACCGCTAAGATCAAGGCTTTGAAGAGCTCCATTTTGAGGACTGTTATTTTTCATGCTGTTAAAATTACTTTTAATCAATTGCTTCAGTATTTATTTGTTCGTAACAAAAAAATAATCCTGGGGACACTGATAATCTACTTATTTGGAAAAATACATGTTTAACAAAATGTACCGTTTAGAAATAAGCCCTTTATAAAATCTTGAAATATTCAGTACAGACAAACACCCAAATGCCATAGAATTCACTGAAAGGAATATTGTAAATTTCAATAGGCTTTTGTTGATTAGGCAATTGTGGAGGTAAATACTTTCCATCTCCACAAAAGCTCTGCTTCCTTTCTTTGTAAGAACAGCGTGATTAGAAATATAAAGATTACAGAGTACATCAAGCAAAGTCCTTCATTAAGAGCCTATAGATCCCATTAAACGAAATAAGTCCAAGAACTTTTAAGCTTAAACTGACAATGAAAGCAAGACAGCAAAACTGAAAAATGTGTAGCATTTAAGTGGGATAATGCCCATGCCAGTCCCAGTGAAGAAGCTTTATTCCATTTATTCAGAGCTTTTCTCTGCCCATCCTCTGGCATGCTAACCTGAAAGTCACTTACATATTGGCTGATGTATTTATTTTTCGCTGTATTAAGCATTCCCTCTAAATCATCAGAATGGCTTTCATTACTGATAAAAAAATCATTACCATCTGACGATGTGCTCTTCAAACAGAACTGTGCCAGAATCATTTGTGATGGCAGCAGCACTGGGCAGCATAGAATCACAGAATGGTTTAGGTTGGAAAGGACCTTGAAGATCATCTAGTTCCAACCCCCCTGCCATACACAGGGACACCTCCCACTAGACCAGGTTGCCCAAGGCCACGTCCAGCCTGGCCTTGAACACCTCCAGGGATGGGGCCTCAACAACTTCTCTGGGCAACCTGTTCTAGTGCCTTACCACCCTTAAAGTGAAAAACCTCTTCCTAATGTTCAATTTAAATCTACACTCTTCCAGTTTGAAGCCATTCCCCCTCGTCCTAAGCAGACCTAAGCATGATTTCTTGGCCAGCCATAAAGACAGGACAATCACCTCAGAGCTGAGCAGGGATCAGCAGCCTGGGTGAGGGCGCAGGATCCTCATCACCTTTCCTTGTCTGTGCAGAACTGAGAGCCACTGCCCCTCCGCTGGGGCGGCTCAGACTGGAGCAAGCTGGATATAACACAATCAAACCTCCAGGCTAGCTCTCTGGACACAACCTTAGCTCATCCTGGATCTGTTCAGACCTATGGAAAAGACATTCATTTTCGACAAACAACAGGTGATATGGCAAAAGGAAGGCTTAGTACAACATTTTCGTTCTGGGTAATAGTAAAGTCAATATAAAAATGTTGCTATTTTCATTCTCCTCTGCAAGATTCACCAGCAGATTGCCCAGAAAATATTTTCTTCTCCGTTCAAACTGTTTTTAAAGCTGCAGCTTATTGTGTACCTCTCCTACTCTGCAGTCCTGCACATTTTTTCTAAATAATTTCCAGCAGAGAAGCATGGATTCTTGCAGCATCTATCTCTTCCTAAGTAAGTGTTACAATCTGTTGGATAAATGTAGTGTTCCTGTAAGAAAGGTTTTTAGGGTACTTTCAGAATATAGGTTTTATTTAAAACTTGGAAGTATCGTACTCAGATCATACTTTCTCAAGACAGCAGTCAAGAAAAAGCTTGGATCTACTTGAAAATCTTTTTTAAAAACACACCCTAAATTGCAGTTAGGGCTCTTAGTGGCTCCTCACATGCGGCGCTGGAGAATGAAAGAACAAAGCCAGTGCAAACTTTTTCAGATGTTCATCATAAAAGCTATCTAGATGCGTTCAGCAAGAATCCTGCATTTCTCCAGACCCTACCAAAAAAGTTCCAAATGTGTGTTCCCTACACAGCCCTATCATAATTTTTTTGCGGCTGACTTGTGTTCTGAAGAGATCAGAGAAAAAAACATGCAATACTGTATTTTACACTTACCAGTCTTCCGTGGCAGGTTGTCTCAAAGATCTTTAGAAATGGGCTATTCCTGTTGCAAATCACTCCATAAATTGTAAAATGTCTGATCAAACACTGTATTATTACTTTGCAGAAACAGAACCTTTACTTAGAGTGAAACAGTCATTGTACCACTGCAAAAGTATAGCATCCTCATAAACAGCTGGTCTCAAGCGCTGCTCAGGTGACACAAGGACTTGAAACTGTAAAGGGCTCTTCACAAAAGCTGATGAAACTAAGGAGGAATTCGGACTCTACCTTTAGCAATGCAAACACAAATTAAAACATAAAAGACTCACCCTGCCCAGCTATGATTGAAGTGTGACATATTCAAAATTCAAAAAGTGGGGTTCGGGTAGTTAGTGGCACAGGCGTAGCAAGAGAGAGGTACAAAGGAGTTTGAAGACCCTTCTGCCAAAATGGGCCCTGTGGAGCAGAGCGTGCATTCCTACCTCAAGCAACAGGGCTGCAGCATCCACCCGGGGTGGTGCTCCTATTGATACACTCAGTGCATCTGGTTAATAGCATCTGTCTTCTCGTATGATTTAGTTGGAAGAACCATCTGTCCAACTTGTATAGGACATGGAGATTAGTAAAGCAATGTAATAACCATCATTGCAAATAATTTTAGAATTCTATAGTTATAAACAAATGAGAAACTCTTAAAAGCTTGAATTTTTAGACACAGTGGATTTGATAATTACACTAATCTTTTAGGTACTTATTCCCTAAGGAATCGTTACTACTCTACAACATACAAATGAGTTCCCCATTTCTATAGACCACAGTTCTGATACTTGACGTGACATCAGCAGATGGGGAAAATCTATCCATTCAATACGGGGTCTGATATGTACAATACAATTTTTTCAAATAATTTGTCAGTTCTTTAGCATCCATAATATTGTTTCTTCTATGTGTATCATTTCTCTCTGCACAGGTTAAATTAATCTTTTCTTTGTTACACCATTTAACTAGTGTCTCAGTGAACTACAAACATTATTTCGATAAACCTTAGCAAGGGCATTTGGTTAAAAGCAGAAAATACGATCTTTTATAGTGTCTAGCACATTATTTCACAGGATTTTCTTATACATGGTGCACTGGACTCAGTTTTGTTGAACATTGTCAGTTGTGGTCATTCACATGCTTTGGTGATTTTTTTCTAGGTACACGAAAATGAAGACTGCCACCAATATCTATATTTTCAATCTTGCATTGGCAGATGCCCTAGCAACAAGTACTCTGCCATTCCAGAGTGTGAATTACTTGATGGGAACATGGCCATTTGGTACAATTCTTTGTAAGATTGTTATATCCATAGACTACTACAACATGTTCACCAGTATCTTCACACTCTGCACCATGAGTGTGGATCGCTACGTAGCTGTTTGCCACCCAGTTAAGGCCCTTGATTTCCGTACCCCCAGAAATGCCAAAATTGTCAATGTCTGCAACTGGATTCTTTCTTCTGCAATTGGCCTGCCGGTTATGTTCATGGCAACTACTAAATACAGGCATGGTAAGTCTGACTTTCTTTCCTAAATTGCGTATTTCAATGTTTAAACTCCTTTCTGCATTGTTTCACGTGATTGTAGAGGCGTTGAATTAAGTCCTGAGCTCCAACCTGTCTAAAGCAGGTGTCAGTGCAAATGGAGCCCTTCAGCAGTTTTGTGTCTGGCTGTAGCTGACTGGACACAGCACTGCATGTGTTCTGTCTTTTATAACAGGCAGCTCCAGCTCCATCTGTGGATCCGCATGAGTCCCACTGCTCCACACAGTTGCTGCAGTGTTTGGAAAAACATCTGTGCCTGCCTGTCTTCTGCTGTGGGGTGGTTATGCACTCTCCTACAGCACAGAAGCCTGTGCTTTACCTACCATATTCCCACGGAAGTCAGCAGTCATAGATATTTTGTACCTAGTCTGGCAGGACACGGTACAGAGCAGAGAGCATGTTCTGGATCATAGAATCATAGAATAGTTTGGGTTGGAAGGGACCTTTAAAGGTCATCTAGTCCAACGTCACCTGCAATGAGCAGGGGCATCTTCAACTAGAACAGGTTGCTCAGAACCCCGTCCAACCTGACCTTGAATGTTTCCAGGGATGGGGCATCTACCACCTCCCTGGGCAACCTGTTCCAGCGTTTCACCACCCGATCACTGGTGCTCAAAGACCTTCCATGAAGCGACAGCATCTCAACATAAATCCAAACCCTCCATTGTGCACAGTTAACAAAAGTGCTGTGTCGTCCTCTTCCCCATTGCCCTGAAATGCCCAAACTCTCAGCAGATACAGTGGTTAAACCGTCTCTTTTTTTTGCCAGGTTTTATACTGAAGGTGAAAATGAGTCAAAGTTTAAGCATTTATGACAATTCAGTTCTTTTTCTTGTACAATATACAAGCAATTCTAAGCCATGAAATGCAAAAGAGAACACATTACTTAGGTTTTGTTTTTCTGACACTTCCTACATGTTTTGCAGCACGGTGTCCTGTCAATGTTTGTGCCAATGACAGGTCACAGATTGCTTCATTTTAGCTGTTTACTTAGTAAATCTTCGTGCATTTGCCTATGATATTTAACAGAAAAGGTTTTAAAAAAAGCAAATGAAAAACTGACCCACTTGTTCTTCTCTGCTGTTTTCTTTCTTCTCTAGGCTCCATTGACTGCACACTTACATTCTCCCACCCTGCTTGGTACTGGGAGAACCTCCTGAAAATCTGTGTGTTCATCTTTGCCTTCATCATGCCGGTCCTGATCATTACCGTGTGCTATGGGCTGATGATTTTACGCCTAAAGAGCGTTCGCATGTTATCTGGCTCCAAAGAGAAGGACAGGAACCTGCGAAGAATCACGAGGATGGTTCTTGTAGTGGTGGCGGTGTTTATCGTCTGCTGGACTCCCATCCACATTTATGTCATTGTTAAAGCCCTGGTCAACATCCCAGAAACTACTTTCCAGACTGTCTCCTGGCACTTCTGTATTGCTTTAGGGTATACAAATAGCTGCCTTAATCCAGTCCTTTATGCATTTCTAGATGAGAATTTCAAAAGGTGTTTCAGAGAGTTCTGCATCCCCACTTCCTCAACCATTGAGCAGCAAAACTCCACCCGAGTCCGACAAAACACTCGTGACCATGCTTCCACTGCCAACACTGTGGACAGGACTAACCATCAGGTATGACTAGCAGTGGAGATGTCATCTCTGGATCCAGGCCTCCCGCTTGGAGATGACATGTATTCTGAAGTTACCGTTTATACTGATTTGTAGCTATTTGAAGGTCTAAACACCTTCAAGGTTATATTTGAAACTGATGTATGCATACAGAGAGGCCCCAGTCCTGCATGGTGCTAGTTGTTCTGTCCTCTAGTTGATGCTCAGAAGCTGAGGGCTTTCAGAGGTACCTTGTATGATTGGGTCCAGTGTGCATGCATCTACACAGCACACAAAACAGTGTTTCCTTTGCAGGACATTCACAACAGGTTGGCTGCTTTAGAACTGGCTGGAGAATAATCACAGATTTCTCTATTCATACTCCTTGACAGCTGAGGGAGACAGGAGTGGGACAGAATATAGATCTCTCTTCTTCTCCCATTGCAACAGTGAATAAAAAAAGAGAAGAAACTGTGCTTGTACACTTTTGGTTGATGTACAAAGAAGGCCTACCGGGCCTTGTTTGTCCTGAAAGACATGCAAGAAGTAGACAAAGGCTTGTCTACATGCAGTTCTTGTATCAGGTAATTATCTGTGTTGGCTAGGGTGGGTTTTGAGATATATACACACATATAAATATATATACACACATATTAGAATAGACTAGAATAGAATATTTCATTTGGAAGGGACCTACAATAATCATCTAGTTCAACTGTTAAGGAGTATTGTGCCATTTTGCTATTTAAGGTATACTGAGAAGATACCTTTTCCATGTAGAAAAAGCCTTTGAGAAGTAGGGATTTTATGGCACAGCAGATACCAAGAGAATTATTTTTTTTTAATTCAGGTTCTTTTTACTTAGCTTTTGCAAAGAAGCTGGTTTGTTACATCTTCAACATCCATAGTCCTGAGAATTTCCAATCCACATCCTTCAGTTAACATCAAGCAAAATAAGAAGGCAAATCTTAACATCCATGAAAATAACTCATGCACAGCACAAGCACAAGAAAAAGTTTGAGTCATCCCTGTAATTCATTAAAAAGAAGAACAAAAGGCACAAGCCTGGTTCATTCCTTGACACATCACCTTTCAGCAACATACTTTGGTTGCTCCTACAGCAGTTTCTCACTGCTGCCACTTCAGCCACAAGCTAGCTGCCTCCTCAAGGCGCAGATGTCAATGGCTTCTTGTGAAAACAATCACATACTTGTCACTCAGCTGCTGCCAGAAAGCCCACATCAGACCATTGTCATCTCCAAATAGTCATCGCACCAGAAAAGAGGAGGGAGCAGGCTAAAGGGAGAAGGGGAAGCTTTATTAAGCATCTGCAATTGGTGGTGTAGTTCACCAGCATCTGATTCATACGTGCCAAACTGTGGCCTGTGAAATTGGTTAGTACCTGCTCAGTCTTACTTACATTTTGGTGGTTGAGCAGAACTGCCAAACTTGGCATAGGCGCATACATATATGTATGTATGTATATATTTGTAGTATTTAATAGGTGTACAAAAAATTATTAGATTCAGCTGTTAATAATGCATTTGTAACCCTCAGTGAATTCAGTTTTGTGCATGAGTCTGACAACAGGATTGTATCTGTATCTAGTACAATTCCAGCTTTTTACTGTGCAGCGTGTATGCACACATTTTCTACATTTAATTATGCTTCTTTGTATTAGCTGTAGCCTTCTAAACTTCTACCTTTAGCAAAGATTAATGTGGTACTTGCTGCCCAGAGGCTGAGTGAAATAAAGTCTATTTCCCTGGGCACTGAGCAAACAGAGAATAGAAGATGATCCTTCCCACAAAGATCCTTTCAACCTACAGTGACAAGGAAGAGCGCCAACTGAGGCAGGGATAGGGCAAGCGAGTGAAGTGAGCTGTATTGTGGTAATAAGGAGGAAGCCACTCTCGTGGTTGAGTTCTTTGGTGATTGTTTTGGGGTGGGTTTTCTTTTTCTTATTTAGGGAGTAGCAATGGAATTACTTAAGAGATAAAGCACATGTAAAGAGAAGTGACAGGGAAGATGCTGAAGGAAAAGGGAGGTGAGAGGAAGAGTGCAGAGGAGAAAGGGGAACTTCAGGAATGAGGTTCGAGTGAGGCAGTAAGGAAGGAAACAGAAGCAAAGAGCCAATATGCACAGAACAACAAAAAAAATGTATGTAGAGCTGTAAGTTGTGTGACTGCACAGCTTTGTCTGCTTGTGTAGCTCTTCCTAGCAACTAGCCATCAGTTTTCCCCAGGGCCAGGGAGAAGAAGGCAACAATTGGAAGCTCGTATCCGCACAGATGTCTTGTCTGGTATTTGAAATAATTTGAGGTGGCCATAAATGGGCCCAATTTCACTTCCCTCACCACCATCCCTGCAGTCCTTGCTTCAGCAGCTGCGGCTGCCACCACTGGTTTATTTCTGCCAGATGTGCTCGCTGGATGCTGACCTGAGCCTTCTCCCTGCTGCGCTCCCTGGAGTACAGCACTGCAGCTATCGGGTGCAGTCTTCCTCACTCTCCACAAAGTCTATAGAATATATTGACACCAAGCCATGTTCAGACTTCAGTATTAAACTTCATTTGCTTTTTTTTTTCCTCCAGCAAACATTTCAGTAAGAGACAACATTTTTGTTGTCTGCTGCTATCAGAATGGCAGACAGGGTTGTCGGACTAATCTACACTGAAAAGGTTCTCTGGGATACTATTTACAAGTGTAACATCTAATTTAATTTTTTTATTATTATTTTTTACACAGAGAAAGCCCTAGGGTGAATGCAACTTTTGCTCTCAGAAAAGAAAAATAAAAGCAAAAATAAAGTAAAAAAAAAAACAAACCATTGTTTGCTCGAACAGTGAGCTTTTGTAAATTATATTGACAGGATATTCTTTTCACAAGTAAATGCTTTCTGTACAAGAAAGTCTAGCTAGTATATCTGTATTGATCTAAGTATACTGACAAGCTCTTTCTTGTATAGACAAGGCCTTGGAGAGGATTTGGTATGAATTCTAATTGCATGGCTGTATAGTACTCAGCACAGTTCAAGTCATTTTCGAAGAAACAGATGTCCTACACGTTGCTTTTTTGCCAAGTGAGAATTCTTTGCTCCTGCTAAAGTTATTGAGAACTGCAAGCACTCAATCACTCAAGAGCTTAGGGTCTCACACTCTGAACGCACTTAAAAATAAGCATTCACCGATGGAAGGAACAACTGTGTTTTCTATCCGTGCAAAAGCAATAACAGAAAATGTCACAACTATTCATATTATTCTGCATTAAGATGGTGGCATTTGGTCAACTTTATGGCTCTTTGACATTACCAAAAACTTTCTCCAGATTAAGGATTTGGTTGTCATTTTATCAACATTTACGAAAAGTGGAAGAGCAAAACAAGTTCCTGCAGAAATGCAGCTTCTTCCAAATGCAAAGTAGCATCTGGTCCAGAACACTGATGGTGTGAGCATTTATAGAAATAGCACATGGTCAGTGGAGCAACATAGTTCTGAGGGAGAAAAGGCAGTGGCTAATCAGGCATGCAGAAACTGGAAGTGTTGTAAGACTGAGATGTTTGACATCTGTGGGATGTATCCTGTCCAACCGAACTAACTCCTGCAGTAAAATGCATAGGTTACATTTGTTCCAAAGTCAGCTTAAAGGCTTGGCTCACTTTAGTTTTCAAGGAGGCATATGCAATCTTATAAGTGCATTTGCATGAAGAGTTAAAACAAGAGTAGGAATGATGGCATCCTGGAAAAATTGCTTGCAGAGCAGACCCGCTTACTCTGAACTTTTCTCTGTATGACCCCGTATGGGTAGGGAATGGTAATAAAGGACCAAATACGAGATTTTGCAAATGGCTGAGGTTTTTTGATATCATTGACATCAACCTGATTCATAACCTTGACAAATATTTTGAAATGCCTTTTACTTCAGATGCACAGAGACTCTCTGTATTCGTTTATCTCTGAGATTTTAAAAAAGTTTGAATAGTTTTAAAATTTAAAATTCATTGATAATTCTTATTTCCTGAAAACTATTTTTTCCAAATGCCTTTTATTTTTGTTAACATCCATCTGTTAATAGCAAAAAATCCTAAATACTGAGGAAAATGGATCATTAATAATCATAGAAACCTGATAAATTTCTTTTGTTTCAGTGAGTTAGTGTCTTTGTGACCCATTTAAGTTTTTATAGCAGCCTCACCTGAATGTATCCAAGCAACTAAGCAAATTATGTATAGGAACATTTTTTGTATTTTTAGCTTCTGGCGCTTTCTCCTTAACCACTGAAGTGTCTAAATGCCATAATGGAAGCTGCAAATCCTCCTCATATGCTGAACATGAGGCCTCAGATAGGTTCAGTAACCAGAAGCTCTGGTATTTCTGTTCAGCTCTGAAAGCTTTGCCCTTATTGCTTAGATGGGCAGCCATGTGTGAGAATAAAAAAGATATTGGATTAAAGAAAAACTATTTTTAAATTGAAAGGAGGAAAAGTTGAAAGCTAGTTTCACTTTGATTAAATAAATTAAGAAAGTTCTTTCTTACCTTTTTATTTTCCCAGTGCTATATGACAGATAAAAACAAATATGGGGAACGCTGGTGAGTCCTATGCAGAAACATGACAAAAGTTGGGCAGATTCCGTAACTCCAAACTTTGGCAGATTCGCATCTACCTGTATGAATAGAGACCTATCCATAAAGATAAGTGAATATGAAGTTCAAAATTCATTTCTGGCTGTAGACTTCTCCAAAAGATAGGGACATTCATATTTAGGATCAGGTCAGTTTCTGGCCAAAAAGAGCTGATGAGTAATATTCCCACTACAGAATAAAGAAAATCCCTAAGTATAGCATGTTAAATTGAACAAGCATTTGAGTTATGTTGTGGCTTTGGAGAAATTTATCTTCAAATCAGAAGTCCTAACAGCCTGCCCTCTGCTGAACGTGCTTGGAAAGCAATCCAGTTAGAAAATACACTTTCCTTCTCCCTGCCCCAAAATCCTTACCTATGTCCCATTACTTTTACAGGAGCACCTTCTTTCTCTTGTCTCAATCAGGCTTCATCCGTGACTCTACTTTCCATACAGTAGACCCTTTATTTGCAGTGTCTCCCACCCTGTTTTCAATAGGTCCTAGTGCTGCAGGACAGCATTGGCTGGGCAGTAAAAAGGGTTGCAGACTTTCAGGATGCGCTGTGCAGTAAGCGGGTTTTCCTGATGAAAGCATCTGTAGTGCTATTGTGCCTGGATGCGAATGGGACTTAACGTGGATACTGTGGACACACACAGGGCTGAGAGGTTGCTGGGTTTGTTTGCTGGTGTAAGTCCATCTCACACAGACTTTAAACTCGACTTTAACCGCAAATCCAAAAGTTAGCCAATGTACTGACGTGAGGACAGAAGGTATCATCTAAAATACTAACTCCACTGCAATTGCTACAAAAAGAATACAGCGAGGGAGTGAAACCCTTCCATATTCATGAAGTTCATAGAGGGTGTCCCTCTAGAAAGAGAACAACTGGCTTGGTATGAAATATATTCTAATTCTAATTCAAATTTCAGATCTACTTACATTTCTTCATCTTTAAAGGTCAGACATGAAACTTTTCTGTGATCATGCCCTCTGCCTTTGTTGCTTTGTTGCAAAGGCGTAGTCTTGCCTTACTGTCTGGGCTACCTGGTTAGCTTTATACAGCAGGACAGTAGCTGCAAATGAGAAGGAAATTCCTCTTAAAAAAAAAAAACAAAACCCCCACACATGCAAACACATACACAAACTTGTGGGTGGGAAGAAATCAAGTAATTGTTCATTGTATTTGCAATTTCTTTCCTTTCAGTTGGAACTTCAAGAAGCTGAAACTACTCCACTGCCGTGACAGGGTCTCCTGCCGCATAGCTCTCAAAGCAACTGCACACCAGTGCCACAGTGTCTGGGCAGTATGCTATGGGAATGTGTAGGATACGCTTTCCCTCAAAAAAAAAAAAAAAAATACCACAGAGGAAAGTGCCTGCTTTTCCAGTCTGTCAAAAATTGCTTCTGCATCACTTCTACGTTGCGCGTAACAGAAGCATGAAACTTAACAGCGAGCAGAGCCGAGAGGTACGGGGGCTTGCCAGGCTCCAGTGTTTAAAACAGTCACGGTTACCAGGAATACATACATTAGTCTAAATAAAGCTACTGTACCTGTAGCGGTCTGACATGCTCTTGGCAAGTGACAGTGGTGTTAAACAGGTTGGAAACAAAAATTCAAAGGCTAGACAACTATAGTTTGAAAAATAAAGGTGAGCTTTTAATGGTTGGAAAAAAATGGGAAATGAAGTTTTAATACTGTTGGGTATTCAATTTACTCTTAAAATTTATTTGTAGAGGTGTTTTCTGTCCAGGTTATTTGTGTGCTCAAGTCTTAACAAGATCATCTAGAACAACACATTTGCAGTTCAAGAGGTCTTCTCTTACGAGGATTGCATGTTCCACAATTTCAAAGGGAAAATATTTCCTTCACTACTCACTTAACAAAAACCAGAACTCCAAGCTTCGCCTTCTGCTTCTATTTCTCACATTGAAAATAGACTTTAAAATAATAAAAAAAGAGCTATCACTTCTTCTAAAAGACATAAGTAAATGAAAGTATTCCGTGTTGTTATTGATTGTCTAATGATCCCGAAAACAGCATAGACTCTATTAACATAAATTGCTGTGTGAATACAAATCTATCTGTAAGCCTGTCAGAGCTGGCACAGGCTGATGATGACTTCTCTTTCAACTAGTTTCTCAAATTCCTACCGCCCTGTCAGCAACATTTTGGATTTGTAAGTCATTGACAGTCCCTATGTGAAGTGCTTGGAGCTGTTCATGCATTAGACCTTACGTTTTGCTAGAAATCTATCTTTTTCTTAACCAAACCCATAATAGGTTTGCTTTTCTAACTAATGTAACACAGTCTGCATCTCCATTTTGTATTATGTGCTAAAACACATTAAAATTTATGAAAGAAACATTGTACTGAAGTGATTGCCACCTTAGCTGTTTTCTAGTATGAAAAATAGAAATATCCATGTAGATAATTTGTGGTGCAATGGTATTTTCTAGCCATTGTTTGTTACTTGCTTTGTAAATAAATCACCAGTAGCTGACCAGGGGAAAATGTACTTTGATAAATTTAAGTGTATTCTAAAATACAATTCTACGGTGTAGGTTGTTTGCTTTTTTTTTTTTATTTCTGCAGCCGAAATGTATTTTCGTTGTTAAAAACTATGTAACAATATGCTTTTAATGTGAAATTGTTTGTTTCTGCCATGGACTGCGTAATAAAGGTTGAAGGCCAAATCCTTGCAAGTTGTAAATTAAAGTAATACATGACTTTCACCAGTGTGTTGCAGCTAAATATGTAGTCCTTTATAACAGCAGAATAGGAAACTAGATATAGCAGAAGTGCCTTAATTTTTTCCCTTTTCTGTTTAAAATTCCACTGTGCTGTCATGGAGATTTAATATTTAATTTTGTATTAGTTTAGCAGGATCTCATAGTCATCATTAAACTTTAAACTAGAGTTGTCACTATCCTAAGAGGTTTTGCATCTAATTTTTAAACAGCATAAGATAAACACTCGGAAGAATTTGACGTATTGTTTTGCACTCCACAGCAGTATTATTTAGATAACAAGAACATAGAATACAGCAGAAACACAAACGGGTTTGCATCATACGACGTCATTACCATCAGATGGGTTCTGAGTAGTCTGCCGTGCTCCAAAAATTGAAATACATTGAATGACCATTTGCAAAGTCTTAACTGATAAATCAGAAATACATGTAATTAAACCTAAAATCATAGTTTTGTGACTAGTCAAGAGTTTGTCAGCTTTCACAGAGTTTACACAATGAATTGAAGCCATTATTTCTTTTGTACTTAGAATGGAATCATAGAATCATAGAATGGTTTAGGTTTGAAGCGACCTTCAAGATCATCTATTACCAACCCCCCTGCCATGGGCAGGGACACCTTCCACTAGACCAGGTTGCTCAAAGCCCCATCCAGCCTGGCCTTGAAATGAAGCTCACAGGCAAAATACTGTAACTCACCAACAGCCAGCCGCATATCTTTAAAGATAATTTAGGTTTCTACAGTCCAATAATTAATTGAGCAATCTGACTGTAAATATTTTTAGCAGTAATAATGTTGCTGTAGCCTTGATGGTCTAAGGATATGAGGAAGCAAATGTTATTAACAGAGCATTAGCAAAAATAAGTAAAATGTCTTGTTTTTTTTCCAGAAGGCGTAAATGTTCATTGGTAGTGCTTTGCAGTAAGTAGCATATTATTACACAACTTCTGTATCTTCATTGTAAACTTTTAATAAAAATATTTGTGTTTCTTGTTTATTTGCAACATACTGTATTCGAATACACGTTGATTAACATGTTATGCATATATTAATAGCTTCACTTTAAAAAATGCCATGCAGTCAACCGATACCAACACAATTGCCTGGAACGTTCTCAGATTACTTATCTCATTGCTTTAAAGAACACATTCTAATTTTTATTTTAAAAAGGGGAAATCCCGAGAGTTCTTCTTTTTTTTTTTTTTTTTTTTTCCAAAAAAAAAGGCATATAGGCAGAGTTCGGTTTTGATCCAAACTGCACATGTCCCTCCTGTGCTGAGACCTCGCTGCAGGGGCTCAGCTCCAGCAGCCAGCCCACGCGGGAGCCTGTCTCCAGCAACGGAAAGGCAGGAAGAGCAGAGGAACTTTCCCTTTCCAGCTTCTGGCAGATGGTGGGTTCCCAACCTCTTTCCTATTAAATTAAACAGCCTGGGCACACACCCAGGCACTGGAACAAGTTTGCCCGTACCACTAAATCCGGAGGCAGGGTAGAGCCTGGCACTGCTGCCTGGGTCCTGGGTCGTTCCCTGCTGACCTGCACGCTCCTATACAATTTTGGAGGCTAAAAGAATTTACTAGCTTAAATGCAGGCTGTTTTGTTCCAGTGGGTCTCGGTGTCCCAACAACGTTACCTGGCACATTTTCTCTGGTTTTGTAGAAGTACTCATCATTTTTAAAAGACTTTGGTGATTTTTTTTTTTCTATAGAGGGACTGGACAAGTTCCTCAATCTATAAATTGGTAGAGGTTGTTACCTAAAATGTCCTCTACCACGGAGTCCCATGATTGAGTTCTGCTAAAATATTCTTGTTTTGTTGATTTCAAAAGTTCTGCCAGATATTTTATTTGGGCATAACTACTTCTTATATCTGGGCAACAAAAAAGAAAAGTGAATAATGGCCATTCAGTACAATATTTGAGCAAGACAATATGAATATGACTATTCAGTAAGGAATAATGATGACTATTTTTATTCTCTTCTTCGTGTCGGTCATGATTTTACAGATTTCATTGTATAACTCCTCAGTTGTTTCTTCCCTAGCATGCTCATTGCCATTTTGAACACTCTTGAGCACTGCATGGATGTTTTCAGGGGATTACCCATAATGAGTCTTAAGATCTTTTGCCTGTAGCAACTAATTTACTGCCCACTGTTGTACACGTTTGGGATTTTTTTTTCCCTGTACACATATATTATTTTGTTTATATTAACTTTGCACACCATCCATCATTTAATCCCTCAGTCATCCAATACCATGAGCTCTTCATCACTTCTGGCCTACCTTTGACTATTTTAAATAGCTGTGTTTTTATAAACATTGTTACTTCACTGCATGCCTCTCTTACATGAAATATATGACAAAATGGGACAGCAACTTTCTGGGACATCACTGGAAATGTCCCACTTACTATTTATTCCTACTCTTTGTTTCTTGCCTTTCATTCAGTTATTCATTCATGAAGGATTTTTTTTCCCTGTATATTATTATACTTTGGTTTCTTTAAAAGCCTTTGGTGAGGTACGGCATCCAACAGGTTTTTCAGAACTGATGCACACTGTATCTCAGCTGGATCACTTTTTTTCCACATGCTCATCAGCTCCTCCAATGACCTCTGAAATGCTGGGTCAGTTCTTCTTCATTTTGACATACTTGCCACCTGTCTATCCATTCTGCTCTTCCACCTACTTGGTTTACTGAAAAATCAGAATTGGCTGTCAGTAGTTCCCCTTTCCTCAGTGTCATGGTTCAACCGCAGCCGGCAGCTAGGACCACGCAGCCACTCACACAGTTCTCCCTCTTCCCCCAGAAGGGCAGGGAGAAGAGGGAGAAAAGGAGGGGAAAGGGAAAAAAACCCACCTCATGGGTTGAGATAAAGGCAGTTTAATAGAACAAGAACAGAAAAGGAAAATAATAATAATAATGACACAAGTCACTCTCACCACCCAGTGAATTGGTACCTTCCTGAGCAGTGACCACAGATTCTCCACCCATGTCAACCACCATTTATATACTGAGCATGGCATCTATGGTATGGAATATTCCATCGGCCATTCCATTGTTCTGTCTGTGCTCCTTTTCAGCGTCTACTGGAAGCTGAAAAGAGTCCTTGCAAATTATAAACATCATCTAGCAACAACTAAAACAATATGCATTATTGACATTCACAGCAATCACTAGAAACAAAGTTAACTCTTTCCCATCTGAAACCAGGACACACAGGCTCTTCTTTTTTTAAAAAAATATGAGGTACCCAACTGTCATGTATTATTTTAGCTCTAAAGTCCATTTTAAAGTGCATAATGCAACACCACTAGTAGCTCAGCAATTTCATACCTGAGTTCTTTTAGAACCCTTGAGTGAGTAACATCTGGCCCTCACTATTTGATCCTATTGGAAAACTTGATTTATTCTAAGCCACTTCAGCTGGCACTTCATACTGAGATCCTCTACGGAAGATGCAATACCGAAACTCTCCTAAATTCCTCTGTAATGAACTCTCAAGTGAAAGATTGACACATCCTTTCATTTTCCACCATGTCTTTTATTTCCCCACTGTTTATTAGACCCTTGGCAGCCTTCCAGTTTGTCATGCTATGTTTGCTCTAGGTCATAATAGTATTTTTTCATAATACCAACATATAACAGGAGGAGTAAAAGAAGATAAGTCCATAGCAAAAAAGCTAACTGATCTGTGATCGCTGTCCAGACACTGCATCATTTGGAGAAATATCACAAATACCAGAAAAATAACTTTTTATATGCAGAGATCCCTTCAAAACACCATTTCTATGATTCTGTGATTGCATAGTACAGTACACAGGGCCTCAGTGAAGTTTTTGATATAGAAGAAAGCAAACAAATGTTCTATATTAATGGCCTTGCTTTATGCCCATTGTGCACCCACATTTCTCTGTGAATAGAAGTGAGATGAAGCAAGCCAGCAGCTGCCGAACACACTGCTCCCAGCCTTTCCCAGCCTGGGTAAGCCCCTGGGGAAAAAATGTTGTCCTCAAGGAGCACATCAGCTGACATCGGGAACTAGCATGACACAAGGCAAGAGGATCCCACAGAGACAAAACAGACAATGCAAAACCGCATCAGTCCCCAAGTTCCATTTGTTTCCTAGACACCAGCTGGCCAGAGAGTAAGTGAGCAACCAGACAGAGTAAACCATGTGTTGGTGTCAGGAAAGGATGGGGATGTAACATGAGAGAAACCACAGTAGGTTCAGTTCCCAAAGACACATGTGTACGCAGCAGGCAGCCGTCTTAGGTCAGACCCCTGGGCCTGAACTGCGGAGCACGGCCTGAACCGTGATGCCACTTTGGGCAGCACTGACAATACAGTTTCTCCAGCCTTCAGTCTTTCAATGATTTTATTGCTTTGGAAGAGGTGAAACCCCACTATGTGAGTTTACATCTTCCCTGATGCACTGTCTACCGCCTGGATAAGAAGCAGTGATCAGTTCTGTTTATGATCCAAGGGAAGCTACGCAGACACTGTGCAGCTCCCCAGCAAGACATAGCTGGCCTCTGGGATGTAGAGCCATCTACAGCCCCCCAAAGTCCCACAGTAAAATGACTCATCCGGTTAAGGGCAGGACATAGTGTTTTCTTTGGATGAGGATCTTTGCAACCATTTCATACTCCTACTCTCTCTGTTAAGATTTACAGTAACGATCAGCACAAGAGCTATACACAAACCTGTAATCAGTTTTAATGGAGCATCAAATTAATTCCATGGCGCCAAATTCACCTTTGGCATTAGTTGAAGAAACAGAAGATGGTTTCTCTGTGTTGCAGTGAAAGTTTTGGAGTGATTTGTAATATCAGGCTAAATTCCTAAGTGCTACATTAGTGAGGAATATAAAAAGTAGCATGGCTAAAGATGAAACACAGACATTTATTGTGTATTACTCCAATTAATCACTTCAAATCCAACAGCCTTTTCTGGAGCACACATGAATTTACACATTCCCACAGATTCACAGATTAATGTGCTGATATTGGTTGCAACAAAACAAAACACCTTGATCCTGAAGAAAGGTGTGTTAAAGCCTGTAAAATTATTGAACGCTCACAGTATTTTTTGCTTCGTAACACTTTTTAGATAACATTTTATTTTGCTGTTCTTTTCATCATAAACTTAGAGGAAAAAAAGTGATGCTTCTTTTTACACTCTCATTGATATCTCTGAAAAAAAGCCCAGCAACAAGCATCAAAGATGTTAATGGGAACTATGCATTTAAAAGGAACAATCATTTCTAGAAAGGAATAGGACTGGAAAGAAAAGCATTACACAACGAACAGAAGATTGCTGCTGTGCTGGGGAAGAAGCAGCAGTAGGTCCACTGAGCTTACACCAGACAGGAGGTAATATAGCAACTACAAAGCAGAGGCAGTAATGTGAAAGGGGCAGGGGAGTGGGAAGGGGAAACCTTAATAAAACAGCCTGTGGAGATAACCACTTACATGACATTTAAAACTTGCCCTGGGTTTTACTCCAGTACAGGTAATCCTGGTTTCACTGAATTTTCTAGCATAATAAATTTACTTATACTGTTCTGTTTGTTTTCTTTTTCTTACTCACTTCGAAATTGTATTTTATTGTTGAGGTATGTTTGTTCAGGTATTTACTGAAGTTTTGCTGTGGTTACCTAAAATCTACTGCTACTAGTGCCCTCTATTATTACTTTTAAACCAAAACACCCTGAGGATTTCTTCAAGTGGTGTTTTGTTCATCCCTTACAGGCAAATTCACCAATCCAGAGATTTGAAGGCAAAAACCAAATGCTATAACCTTCTGTTCAGACTTTCTACAAAACCATTTTGCTGATCTTTTACCAAGTCCAAATGATCCCACAGCATGATGTAACTTTTTTTTTTTTAAAGAAAAGTGGGGAGGGAGAGTATTCTTGATTCAATGAGTTTAAAGGACAGAAATCCCGTTATATCCTCATGATACTTTTGTCCAAAACATGTATCTGCTACATATATTTCACACAGGGGGGCTACCTGAATTAGCCATTGCTTCACTTCCTACCTATTGCAATGCCTTTTCTGAGAGTTTAATGACTCCCTGCTATTAGAAGCCATGTCCTTGCCTGTTAGTTTTGTCTGAGATGCTTCTTATGGGATAACTTTGATCTAGTGAATTTATTCTTCTAACTTTCCCTTGAGTAAATTCAAGGCAGAGAGGCAGGCTCCTCCAGGGCAATTCAGAGCACGAGATAAGGTTCAGCATCATTAGGAAAAAACAGACTGTTACAAAACTTTTCTACTTCTCTGAATACATTAAATGAAACCTTTTGCACTTCTTAATTTTCTTCCTACAAGGCATGGTTTCCAAATTTCCATTCATTGTGTATCACTTGCTGCCAACTAGCCTGCTAATACCAGTGTCTGTGTTGGTGTAGAACTGAGAACAGTACCCAAAGTTTCAGACACACACAGGACATTTCAGAAATGCATTCATATACCAGCCACCGACCTTCCTGCACATTTAGAGGGGGGCATGTTCATCCAGAGGTTATATACTCCAAGGGCTTTATTCTCTTTATCAGCATCATATCAGGAGCTCCTATTCATTTAACTGTTTGCTTTTATCTACAAATTTGTCACAGTTACTTTATTTCAGCACATTTTTTTGTTCCCAGATCCATGATTTTGTATCTGCCTGTATTAAGACATACAAGGTTCAAATGATTCTCACTTATCAAGCTCAATCATCGAATGCCAAAATAATAACGAGCAAACATAAGTCTGAACATGAAACAGAAGCAAACTCTTCAATCTCCTGAAAACTAAGTTCAGAAAACTAAATAGCAATAAAATAAATAAATGTGGGGTTTTTTTTAAACTCTATTAGCTATCCGCATTCAAATTTAAAACTTTAGGTGGGGAGGGGTCTAGAACACAAGTCCTGTGAGGAGCGGCTGAGGGAACTGGGGTTGTTTAGCCTGGAGAAAAGGAGGCTGAGGGGAGACCTTGTTGATCTCTACAACTACCTGAAAGGAGGTTGTAGTGAGGTGGGGGTCAGTCTCTTCTCCCAAGTAATAAGCAGTAGGACAAGAGGAAATGGCCTCAAGTTGCACGGGGAGGTTTAGATTGGATATGAGGAAAACTTTCTTCACCAAAAGGGTAGTCAAGCATTGGAACAGGCTGCCCAGGGAAGTGGTTGAGTCACCATCCCTGGAGGTGTTTAAAAGCTGTGTAGATNGGCACTTATGGACACAGTTTAGTGGTGGACTTGGCAGCGTTAGGTTTATGGTTGGAGTTGATGATCATAAAGGTCTTTCCCCAGCTAAATTATACTGTGATTCTGTGATTCTACTGCAGCTCAACCAATAGACAGAAACACAGGTGGTGTGACTGTGAATGTGTAATTCTGCTGTTACTTTTACTATTTTTATACAATTAACAAGGAGTTTCTCTCCTACCTCTAGTGCATGGTTTTCTTAGGAGAGAAGAAAAGCTTTCTTACAATTATCCCATATTTGAATTCCAAATGGCAGAGATAATGACAGCAATATAAAAATGCAACATAAATGCTCTATCAAATAGTTTTAAAAAATTAGTCTTGTGTTGCTCTGTAATGAGCTGCATTAAGCCAGAGACCATCAGCACAGAGGGAGGTCATAGTTATTAGCAACACCAATAGGAGGCCTCCTGTTCAGAGTTCATCTACTGTTGATACTCATCTTCTCCATTACCAAGAATTAATGTCAATGCATGAATTCTAATCCATCATAAGCTGATGCTTAGATTTGGTCTGATCCTCTCTTGAAAAAAAACCTCTCTCTTAAACATTGTATAATAACTTTTGTGTTAGTCAGTGTTATGACGCCACCATTCTCCGCTTTTATCTAACTGCTTTATGATAAATGGAAACAATCTTGATTTGTAAATCTTTCAGAACAAGAGGGTTTGACTGCCCTAGTCATCAGACCCCCAATACATTTGGATCCATCAGGTTGTATTTATCCCTCTGACTCAGCATGCAGGGTACGGGGAAGAATGCTTTCTTCTGATGTTCCATATTAACAGCATTACAAGAGAAAAATGAAATAGATATTTACAGAAAGAGGCTGTGACAGTAAACAGATGCACAGAAACACCCAAGAGATGCATCATTTACACGTGAATGGTGCATGCCTTGAGCCCTGCTGTTCCCTTTTCTTTTGTCTTCTGATTCTCTGGAACATCAGACACAAGGAAATGTTCCAATGAGGGAATATAAAAATGTAATTAAATTTGAACACTCTGTATCCTCTTTGCACTATTGACTAAACTAAGCAAACATTCAGTAAAAGAGGTTGAATATGTACATTCACAGACTCATTAAGCAATAAGAGAGAATATGGATTATCCTGAACTACAAAGTGCACCTTATTCACAAATACATTGCTTCTTCCAAAAACGCAAAAGAGAACACTAGTTGCTAGAAATCTCATGGGGAGAAGGAGAAGAATATGAACCTGTGCCTGGTAAAAATTCAGCCAAAACACATGAAAGTTGAAGTAGTTTTGCCTTCATTCTATTTGGTAAAATATAATACAGGGAAGCAGTAATCAGGAGAAAATTTTAAAAAGTTCCAGAGAAACAGCAGATGGTCAAATTAGAAACTGGATACCAGTGGAAGGTAAAGTGTTGATCTTGTTGCCTTGCTTGGAGATTTCAATATTGACAATCCCTATATGATGTATTTTCCAATCAGTTATCAGTCCTGTCACAAAAGTAATCAATTTGATCCTAGATGATAAAAGTTTGGTACAAAGCAAAAATTGAAAGAAGGCCTTTCAGTTTGTTTGTAGAAAAAGGCTTTCAAAAGAACTCAGCACAATCTTAAAAAAACATTGTTCTGAGAAAATCAAATAGCTCAGAAGTAAGTCACTGCAAAAATTACTGAATGGTCTTTGGAAAATCATAGTTAATCTTTTTTCGTGTCAATTTACCAAAACACTGACCCTATAGTGAAACCATTTATGGTCAAATAAAAAAGTGAATTATAAGTAGCAAGGACAGGGACAGCCCTGAGGGCCCGAGGCTGCAGGCAGCCCATGCTGGGGCAGGAACCCACCTGAGACCACTGAAGTAGTATTCTGACCACTGCAGCTGGCACATTTTAGCTGATTTCCAGAGTTTTTCCTCAGTACCTGAATCCTGATGAAAATTTGTGTTAATTGGCATGAATCATAGAATCGCTGAGGTTGGAAGGGACCTTTAAGATCATCAAGTCCAACCATTAACCTACCCTGACAAAACCACTTCTATACCATGTCCCCAAGTACCACATCTACCCTTTTTTTAAACACCTCCAGGGATGGCGAATTCACCACCTCCCTGGGCAGCCTATTCCAATGTTTAATAACCCTTTCAGTGAAAAAATGTTTCCTAATATCCACCCTAAACCTCCCCTGGCATAACTTGAACCCATTTCCTCTCATCCTATCACTTGTGACCAGGGAGAAGAGGTCAGCCCCCACCTCTTTACAACCTCCTTTCAGGTAATTGTAGAGGGTGATAAGGTCTCCCCTCAGCCTCCTCTTCTCCAGACTAAACAACCCCAGTTCCCTCAGCCGCTCCTCATAAGATTTGTCCTCCAGACCCCTCACCAGCTTTGTAGCCCTTCTCTGGACACGCTCCAACACCTCAATATCCTTCTTGTGAGAGGCCCAACACTGAGCTGAACTGAATCAGTCAAGATTGTTTCGCCCATGACACAATCTGCCATCAGTGCCCTATTTTTTTCTGTTAATTTGGAGAGGTGGAAGGGCCTGATGGGAATTTTTAACATAACTTCCCATTATTCAAAATGAGTCAGATGCCTGTGGCACAGGTAAACCTCCTCATGCTGCCTTGGATTTAGTAATGATAGAACCAAAAAGAGAGGGAGTACAGCTGTTGAGCCCCACTCCGCAGGGTGCCAGCTGAGCCCACCTCTCCCTCCATTAGCGGAGTGAACTCACACCAGCCAGTTCAAAACCAGCTCAGCTGCATATTTCTTCTGCAAAGGCATCTGCAATTACACACAGCCATATTCTGGCCTCACGAGACACAGAATCACACAAAGAGAATTGAGCTCGTGGGGTCTAACTCTGCAGTGGACGATGTCAGCTCCAGGATGCCACATCTCTTGTCAGAGGGGACACTTAGACAGGAAATCTCTTCAACTTTCCTTTTCCCTTACACAGAGCCTCCTGAAAGTGTATTGCCAGCAGTGACCCGCATACAAATCATCAGTCCTCAGGATCTGAAAGATTCACCATGTCACCATTGATTGTCACAGCCTGTATTGGCAACTCCATGTCATCCTCTGTTTAATCAGCGGTGTAGCACTGCTGGATTTACAGCCCTCTGCAGCAGACAATTCTCATCACCAAGTTACAAACGGGGACTGAGTGACTGGGAAGGAGTGATTTAATCAAAATCACATGTGTTATCTGTGACTGGAAATTGAACTTTTGTCCCTCAAATCCACAGCCAACATTGTAGACTTAAATTACCTTTTCCACCCATATGCATTTCCTCTGCGTAACAAAATTACAGACAGGAAATTTATTACTATTCAGAATATACCAGACTCACTCTTCTGGGGTGAAATCAACACATTATGTCACACTGCTACTCCTAACTTGCCTGACCACCCAGTGCCATTTCATACACCACTTCTTTTCATGCAGTGTTACCTTTGCTTTCAAAGAAACACCCAGCGTCACTTGGGGGGCAGAGCAGGAGGGCCAAACTCAGAACATGGAATGGCTGTGGAATATAAATAGCAAAAGGGCGGCACTGTTGTCTCCTTTTGTGGTTCAAAATAGCTAAATATATAAAACTTTTTTCTTATTTTCCACAGCCAAATTTTTCTACAGGAGAGTTCCTAACAGCAAGGTGGGAAGTCCAAGAGTAACCCTTTCATGGCAGCCCCACCTATGAACTGCATCCCAGTGGCTCCGTGGACTCCAGAATCCTTAAGCATCTGCTGGGCTTCTCCGTCTCTCTGCCTGCACCAGACCCAACCTAGTCCCAACTTCTAGCTCAGTGCATTTAAGAAAAGATCCACCAGAAACTCTAAAATTCATTCTGACAACACGAATGTATCAAATATAACAGTTTTCAGTATATCCACATCTACAGGTGAAGCTTTGTCCTCAGAAAGCAGTCAAAGTCCCTTTGTTTACCAGTAAGCAGCTGAGGTCACACACAAGCCAGACACCTCTCTCCAAGGCTGCGCAAGTTTGGTTTCACTCGAGCCAGTACCTGCGTTCTTTTTGCCAGTCCCCATGTATGTTAAGAAGAACAATTATGCAAAACCCTTTTTCTTACACAGGCAAACTGTGACTTCCTCTGTCAGAGCTGGTCCAACATCTCTGCCCTCTGCTTCCATCTTTGCTGAGGCACAAAGCTACCGTCTAGAATTGATAGATGTTTAGGGGAATATTTATGGTCTTTGAAGCAGTATTCAGTTTCTGTCTACTTAGGGATAATACTCATGTAATCAAGAACTAATGAGCCTGCAGTAGTTCTGGGTCTAGAGACACCAAGCTACATTTAAGGCTATTACAGACAAAAGTGACAATTAGGGCAAAGGTGGAACTGGTATAGGGTGAGCAGAGACTAAGAAGCAAATGTCAGCACACAGCCTAACCCCTAGACCAAACATTAGTTGTTATCCTAATCTCAGAATGCCACCAAACCCCAAAACAAAATTAAAAGAAAGGCAACAGCCTCTGCTAACCCTAAAATATCCTCTGAGCTTTTCCTGTTACCTGGAAAACAATCAGTATCTTCAGCTCTCACTATGCCAAACTGAATGCAGCCCTACAGACAAGTTTCTGTCTACCCCTGGATCTTAAATCAATCCCATTTGTTCATGAAAGACCTAGTAACAGAGATCATAAATTATTTCTTTCCTGAACCCTGACACAGTCTAAGCCTAAACCGAATCATGAGCATCCCCTTGGCACACACCAGGGCCACAGCTAGGAACAAAGCAAGGATAGGTGTGCGATGCAGTGCTCGATCGCCTCTGTGACCTCTCCTACACCCAATGTTAACTCTACATTGCTCTGACACAAAAGCTAATCTTAACTTTAGACTGATCTTTATCAGCAAGAGCAAGTGGACCTACACTGAAATATGAACAAGAAACCCTGGCCAGTCTTAGACACAGCTGCAGTCCGAGGGCTTTCACAGGATGAGGCCAATAAACCAGGCACTTCAGCCACTGCACCCTACTGCAGGCGTGCTCTTGGGCAGAAATGAAAATGCAGAACTAGAGTAATCTGGGCCTGGATTCACAAACTAGCATCATGTCAGAGAGCAGCTATCATGGGTGTTAATGTCTGGAGGAAAGGCCTAGCCACATCACCTCTCATTCCCCTGGCCCAGCACCCGGACCTGACCAAGTTGCCCTGTGATCACCCAAAACACCCATGCTCCCAAACCAGCCAGCACCTTCCTGTTTCTGGACTTTGGTCTCAGGGGTTATTTCACACTCAGATTTTTGTATGAACAGTGACAACTCTGCCTCCATCATTCCTCTGATTCCTCCTGGGACTGGTGTCCTTCCTTTGTTTAATGACTGAGGTTCCCGCATCCCCTTTCCAAGGCGTACACATCATTTGTGTCACTGTCTCCAAAGTGCTGAGCTTTGTTTGGTGCATCAGTCCTGAGGGCTCTTACCTGCTTCTTCAAACCAGTATCAGCACCATAATTCATCCTTTTTTGTGTGTTAGAAGACACAGTTCAGAAACAGCACATAAGACACAGCCACCGAACTTGTCTCAACTTGTCATCAGCAAGATAAGCAGAATAAATTATTTCACAGAAAACAAACGATGCTTATGATGAAATATCACATCAAGCTGCAAAGGTGTTGTGTGTGTTTTACAGCAGTATAAAATCTTATTTGGGTCTCGCCCTGGCATTTGTAGAGCAAAGTTTTCAAATTAGACAGAAAAGGACACCGCCACTAGGCTCATCTTCATGGCTGCTGTAATTTACGAAATTAAGTGCTGGCCAAGGTGAGCTGAATTTACAGAATCACAGAATGGTCAGGGTTGGAAGGGACCTCCAGAGATCATCTAGTCCAGCCCCCCTGACGGAGCAGGGTCACCTAGAGCAGGTTGCACAGGATGGCGTCCAGGCGGGTTTTGAATGTCTCCAGAGTGGGAGACTCTACAACCTCTCTGGGCAGCCTGTCCCAGTGCTCTGCCACCTTCAAAGTAAAGAAGTTCCTCCTCATGTTTAGATGGAACTTCCTATGCTCAAGCTTGTGCCCATTATCTCTTGTCCTGTCACTGGGCACCACTGAAAAAAGACTGTTCCCATCCTCCTGGCGTCCTCCCTTTAAGTATTTATAAGCATTGATAATATCCCCCCTCAGTCTTCTTTTCTCTAGACTGAAAAGACCCAAGTACCTCAGCCTTCCCTCATAAGTGAGATGTTCCAATCCCTTAATCATCTTTGTAGCCCTTTGCTGGACCCTGTCCAGCAGTTCCCTGTCCTTCTTGAACCGGGGAGCCAAGAACTGGACACAGTACTCCAGATGCGGCCTCACCAGGGCAGAGTAGAGGGGGAGGATGACTTCCCTCGACCTGCTGGCCACACTCTTCTTGATGCACCCCAGGATGCCATTCGCCTTCTTGGCTACAAGGGCACATTGCTGGCTCATGGTCATCCTGTTGTCCACCAGGACTCCCAGGTCCCTTTCCACAGAGCTGCTCTCCAGCAGGTTAGCCCCTAACCTGTACCAATGGATGGGGTTATTCCTCCCCAGATACAATACCTTACACTTGCCCTGTTGAACATCATAACGTTTCTCTTTTATTACTGTCTGTAATAAAAATCAGATTTAAGAAAATGTACCTTAGAAACTTACCTCCTACTTCAGCAACAGGTCTGCAAGATCACAGATAGGCCCGTGGATTACCAGGACGTGGCTGCCATCGCAAGAGCTGCTGACACTGGAGATGCCTCTGAATTTTCAGCCATCTTCCTGTGCCGCACTGTGAGGGTGGCTTTTGGTTTTACCAGACTTGCGCAGTTGTTTCATGAAGGACAGAAGCATATCAGGGTCCTTAACACCAGCATGAGAGCATTTTCCACAAAACAACCTCTGACCTCTCAACCCTCGTCTTTTAGGGCAGTGTACAAAATAGCTTTAACAATTTAGTGGCTGAGATTCATGGATGTTGAATAACCAGATATTAAAACCATCCCCTCTGAGACATCAGTTGGACAGCAGGTTGTGGGTTTCCACTGATCTTATGCCCCTCATTATTCCACAGGCAACAGTTACCCCTTTTTGGCCCCAGATTTACCACCTCTCCTTTCCCAACACCTGCCTTGGCCTCTCAGGTGGTAACTTGCTTTTCCTCACAGAGCATCTATTTCCTCAGACTGTACTTGGGTTTAGTTCACTGCTTCTGTCTCAGCTCAGGAGAGGGCCGGTGTGCCAGACAGCATCTCAATTTTCCCACCTGCAGCAAACGCTGTCACCTCCCTGGAAAACTTGCTCAACTGTAGACTGAGACCATCACGCCCACAGCAGTAACACTATCACTTCCCCTCTTACATAGAAACCTGTAATTTTCTCCCTTACTTGCTGTCTCGCCAGCAGCCAGCAGGCTGTGCTAAGGGATCAGTTTTCTCCATCAGACAAACTTGCTGAGATGGTTTGCAAGAAGCTGTGTCTTCCCACCGGCAGTACAAGGAGAACCTGTGTGTCTACCCGAGACTGACATCGCTCTGCCCGGGAGTGGAAAGAGGGAAGATACACGTTTCCCCATCAAAATAACAGAGCAGTTTGTCACCATGCACAGTATCCCATGAACTACCAAGGCTTCTGTGAGACAATTTTAAACATCCTCTAGTGACAACTGGGTCATTTCTTGAGCACAGGAAGATAATACAGGAACTTTCCTCCTGACAGTAGGTACTTTCTTCCAGCAAAAAGAAACAGCCGAGTATAACGTCAGAAGAACGAAGGCTGAGCCTTTCCAAAATGTGAAGTGATGAAATCGGGTCAGATGCCAGGAATGACACTTTTGCCCTCTCTGTTGTCAGTGAACATACCGACTCCCAAGGTCACAGGAACTGTCTGGAAGTCCAGTGAAGCCCAGCAGGTTTTTTTTCAAGTAGACAAAAGACAAATGCCCAAATCATGATGAGCAAATAATTTCTATTCTTATAAAACTTTGGAAAGGGTTATATTTTTTATTACCACAGGAGGGTGTAAATGAAAAGCCAGAGGAAAACAAGAGGTAGTCCAAGCCAGCGAGGTGCAGTTTCATAGCTAGCATAAATGGGTGCACGTATGATGCTCCAGCTGCAACCACTGCTTCTCTCATGCCTGCACCAGCATCCCTGGAGCAACCATGCCAGGAAGGATTCTGAGGAAACATAGCATTGGGTTTTGTAGTGTTTGGCTTTCAGGCCCAGAAACAAAATGTTTGGCCATGCGTGAGCCACAGAAAGCAAGCACACAGGATGAGATCACAGTAAACCCTGCATGAAAACTGTTCCCTCAGGTTGTCTTCACAACAATGTGTTGCAGGGGGAAAAAGGGGGAAACCATCACTTGGTGAAAGTGAAGCTATAGCTTTGCGGGCAGGTGAGTGAAGCTAATGCTCTGCTCCTAAAAGGAAGAGGTCCCCCTCCTCCCTCCCGCTTATGCAGCTCTTCTTCCTTCTGCTTCTGCCTACACAATCCGTCTGCCTCCCTTGTGGGGGCTGTGGCAGGCACTGATCCTCTTCATGAGCCAATTTTATTCACCATCACAGTAGACAACTATCCAGCTTGCTGGGTCTGTTCCTTGCTGCCTGACTCAGCTGAGCTGACAGAGGTGCCAAATGATGAGCAGATTAGCCTGAGGAGAGCAGTGGGAGCATGCAGGAGATTGGAGGAACAGAAGAAGACAGGGACATTCTTCCTTCAGGGCAGCTAACCCCTTAGACAAGCTCATTTCTTAGGAAACACACCTTCACTGTGCTGCTATCTGGCTTGCCTGTCTGGCTAAACTAAAACTCTTTTGACAAAGGTCCCGATCCTCTTTTAATTGAAACAGGCTGCTTTGTGAGCTGGAAAAAAAAAAAAAATCCAAATCTGACGATGACTGATACCTGTCAGAAGTGACCATCCTTCCCTAAGGGTGGCTACATCAACCAATTAAAGAAAATTAACTAATTTAACAGCAGAGTTTCAAAAATTACATTGCCAACTAGTAGAAGACATTCCTCAGTCAAACCATCCATTGACTCTTCCTGCTTCCAGTTCATTCAACTTAATAGTAATATTAGTCCCAAGGGGAATTTGCTTGTTTTAAGAACCAGCAAACCCTTGTTTTATTATATAGCAGCAAACCGAAGAATCCATGGTGAAAAGTAAAAAAAAGGCTGAGCAAAATATTCTCTCATTTCAGTGTTTAATTGACAAGTGCAAACATAAGGCTCTCATTCTGCAAGATGTGTGTATCATTCCATTAAAATCAAGTCACATGTGTGGGCAACAAGCAGTAAAAAGGCAGCGCTGAGTGCAAACATTGTGCTTTGAGTTTGAAACCAGTGAAAAAAAAAAAAGAAAAATTGACTTAGCAGATAAAATACCAAATTGGGATTCCATATACCTTCATGGTGCTCCAGGCCCTGCCCCTGCCTAACAGATATTCTTGCAAATACTCCTCTATGCGTGGCTTTCCCTGTACACACAGAGGGTAATGGAATAGACACCCCCATTCCTCCTTTTGGCCAGTCCTCAGCATTGAAAGCTGTGCACAAGTGCAGTGCTGTTATTATGCACATATGGCGTTTCATCAGGTGAGTTATTTTGCTAGATTTTCTAGATTAGCGCTAGTCTCTCTTCACATGAGAGTGGGATTTTCATACCCTCTTTATTTTTAGGTGGGAGAAGGTAAAACTGCCATAAGCAACTTCAGGAGTCAGAATAATTTGGGTAGATCCTAAAGTAGCTAGGACATAGGGAGCAGTAGAGTTCACAGATTTCCTAAGCTGTGGTGTGATGATGTAAGCTATTTGCCCTATAGAAATGCCATACACCTACATCCTCAAAATGGGCCCTCACGCGGGCCAGATTGGGGTACATAGGCCTCAGACACAGTGGTAGCTACAACGGTTTCCCAAAGAAATGGATTTTCTGTGTTAAAGGTTCAGTCATCTAAAGTCAATCATTTCAAGGCTGATGAACTATCAGTGGTCTACATGCATATTTCATTTTTAACTTTCTGCCAGTTTATAAGCCACTCCTTTTGGATTATTACCAGGAGGAAATAAATTAGAAAAATAATCTTTTTTCCAGAACAGACAGGTCTTGGAACTTCTCCCATAGTAAACTCTAGAAATGTAGTACTCTCCTCAACACCTGACAATCCTTTTTCAGTGTTGAAATGCCTGGCTTTTGGCAAGCTTAGCTCCCATTACCCTTTAGCACAGAGAAAAGACTTTCAGCCTGATCTTAGCTCAGGGCTTTTCTGTTCTGTTTTCCCTTTTCTTTTTTCACCTCAATTTTTGTTTTAGTTAATAATGAAGCTTGTTCTTAAAAAAATGCAAGAATGTGGCAGCTTGAAGCAGACCAAAATGGGATAAATCTTCAAGCCGTCAAGGAAATGCTGACTGACATCTTAAAATGTCTGCTGCTTCAAAATGCCCCACACAAAACAGGAAATACCACTTTGGCTCTACTACTACAAGAAAACCACTTTGGCTTCCTGTTAGCAGAAAGATGTCTCATATAAGTGAAGTAAGCCCAGGCTCTCATTGCAATTGGTCACTTCTGTGCCACCAGAAAAGCAAAACAAACCAAAAAAAGGCCAAACCCCAAACTTCAACCACAGTACATGGAGTTCCTCACATAGTAGTATGCTTACATGGACTCTCTTGCTACTTTAAGAGTTAAAAGATACAAGTTTTTGTTTGATATCTGTAATAGACCTGTAAGCTTGCAGGCTCACAGTAGATGCAGCAAGCCCAGAAATCACTTTAAATTCTAAAATTCTACATAGTTTTAAATCAAATACCACCTCTTTTCTTCCCCTCCCTCCCTGGCTGTCCCAAACCAGCTTTTTCTCTCAATGTGAAGGTTTTCTCCAGAAAGAAAATTATCTGGAAGGAAAGAAAGGTTGTGGCACATCATTTATTCCTGTTTATTCCTGTTTCAGGTGAAACCCAGTATTGAGTAAATCATCAGAACTAGATGCAGAAACGATTCACTGTCCCCACATGAAACCTCTCCCATCTTAGGAAAGGAAATGTGATCCTAGCATGTTCTTGTAGCTACTGAGATCTACACCACCAAAACAGAGAGATTCAATTGCCAGAAAAGCCACCAGAGACAGACTGCAGAAACAGCTGAAATTAGATATTGTCATTAGTTACTCCAAAATCTGCACAGCTGGACCAATAGCTGCACCGACACCATAAGGCTTTACTGACAAAGGAACAAGTGTGCACGTGAACACATCCATGCACACACATTTTCTCCTGAAAAATTACATAAAACAAGTCCCACGAGGCAGATGGTTAAAAACTATTAGACGTTCCCTAGGGACGAACACTTTCCCTACACTATGAGTCAGTAGTGCACGCCTTCCAAACTCAGGCGAACGGCCACCGTCCACCCTAAGTATCACTGAGCGGAGCACAGAGTTGTCCAAGTTTCTCCTGCTGAGGTGGCTCCCTGCTGCATCCACTAGTTGTAGCTGTCGGCCTGTGCACTCTTCTTTCTCTGACTGTGGCTTTCAAGTTTCTGTGCAGCCATTTGTGATGAATCCAGCACCTGGTCAAAACTGTCACGTTAATTAGCAGTGCTGGAAAATGAATCCTGTTTTACCACAATTTTCACTTCACCTTTCCCAAACTGTCCATTTGTTTTGTGTTTAAATATTACCTGCAGAGAACGGAGATAGACTCCCAGCGCTGCACTTGAATAAAACTCATACATTTGTTTTCTTGAACGCAGAGAAATTTGTTAAAATAACAACTGCATCAAGGTTCAAGAGTTATTTTCAAAGAGGGTGATACAGCCCATCCTCAGCAGGTTTTCAGAAACACAATAGTTCAACAAGTATCTACTCACCATGTGAAAGAGTGTAATTTAAGAGCTACTTTAGACTATGTAATCTTATCAAAACCAATAGCTGAGTTTGGGTGGTTTGAGGACATTTGTCTGTCTCTGTATTTGGGAAACCTGTTTTGTATATGCTTAGATAAGCACAGTGTGAAAAGAGCCAACACAGCGTGCGCAGGCCACATAGGGTTTTCCTCTCTATAGTAGCAAATCTACTTCAGCAAACAGAGCTGACTAGAACTTTGCTTAGAACTGCAAGGCACTGACTAGTCTGGCTCAGTTCAACGGGCCACTTAAGCAAGTGCTTGTTTTTAAGATCTAAGTGAAGATGCTTTTGAAGAAAAATGGTGTTTCCAGGATTTTTTTTTTCATGAGAAAATGAATTGTGTGCACCTGCAAGAGAAAATCTGAAGTGTACGTTCAATTTGACCTCCATTATTCATCAATTATTTAGCACCCAGTAGTTAAAATTGAGATGGATCAAGCAGATTAATCCCTACACTCCTAACATTCAGTGTGTGCTTGGCAGTTAATTAACATCATGTCAAATTCAGGGGCTATCCCTCTCCCACCTATGCATCTGCTTTGAAGAATTTCATTCAGGAATGGGACACTCACAAATGTCCACAGTCCAGAGGGTCTTCTGGGAATGGCGAAAGATAAAAAACATAAAATGGGCTCAATTTTTAGGAAGTGATTACTCTAAACCAAATTGCAACAGGTATTGAGCTTGCTTCATTTCTATCAATTTCCAGTTAGAATTACTAAAGTGGTGAAATCACCACTCATATGACAATTTCCTGAAAACAATAGCTTTTTAACCAACCTGAGGTTTATGTTGTCTTCTCCATTTAGTCATTGTCACCCAATTCCAGTTCGCAGCTAACATTTGTTCCCCACACAAAGACTAGCCCCAAGTTTTTAAGTCCTGACCCAATATCAGCCCTTACCCTCATGCTCCTAAACCCATTTATACCTGAGGCAGTGATGCTATCCCAAGCATAGCCCTGCTTCTTCATCCAACTAGCCCCTGTTTCACCTGACCCTCTCCCATTAAAGCCTGCATCAAAGGTCCCTACGTTCTTCCTTCTATTTGCCCTTTCTTATAGCTTACCGTCTGCTCCTCAGTTCTCATACTTGACACAGCCTTAACTGCCATTTTTGGGTGCATTGGGACATAATTCCATGTCCCTATTTTAAAACAAAAGCTGCTGAGTATTAAAAATACAATAACAACAGTCAGACATCACGACACAGTTGGAAAAGATTTCACGTGTTCCCACTTACGCTGGTAACTTTTGCTTTCTCAATCAAGCTGTGATAAAACATACAATGTATAAAGACAGGTGAATATGGCTGCATCTGTATAGTGTATTTTGCTTTAAAAGATAAATTGTGTTGAAAACTAATGACAAAGAATATCTTTATGAAATAGCCAACAGAAGTGAAGATTGCCACAGTTCCTGTAGTGGCGTTAATTTGAGAACGGTGGGCTAATTCTTGTTTTTCACAATTCGGCACTCTGCAAAGTTCCTCATACTTGTACACATGCTGAAGGTGTGAAGGCCAAAAAACCCCAAACCTTGTACTGACGACAATGAAGCCAAAAAGTTATGATTCTTCAGCAAAACCTCTTAACATACTTATTTTTCTTTGCCTAAAGGGAAATCCCAAAATTTTATAGAAAACATATTTTCCTGCCCTAAGTTATACAGATTTCCTTCATCTAAAACTCAAACCTAGAAAGAAGAGAAAGTCGCAGCAGAGGTCCCAGGGTATTCTCAGTTATAGAGCCATTACTGTGATTCATAATGGAACAAAAAAACCAAACAGGCATTTCAAGTCAACCTGTAAGCGCTCTCATCTGGGTGGGTCTGGTCCATGTGTGCCTGTCTACATTAGGAAATTCGGCATTTATAAATATATAAATAAAACATATATACAGTACATAGTCACATTCATATAAGTCATAAAATGACATATATTTACAAAATATTTGCAGCTATGTTTTACACTTTCAGCTCCACATCAGGAATTCAATTATTTAGCTTCTGCCTTGTGAACTTGATCACCTTCCCAAGTAGAAATCTGGGATGAACTTGTACCTTATATAATCATAATTGTCAAAAATAAGAAAAAGAAAATAATCTTCCAAGGAATTCTGCCAAGTCCATAATAAAATTTGAAACTTGTTGAAGCATAAGCTGCCTCATTGAAGAGTAAATTACATGTTAGCAAACATTGAGAGACCTTCTCTTCTTCATGTAGAAAGACAGTACCTTGGTCTGGTCCATAAATAAATTTGAAACTCATAAAACATCAGGCAGAGCACAAACTGAGTGCCTGACAGCTGTCTGTAGTATAAACTCATGCGTAATTGCTATTCTGTTTGTCTCTGTTTAAACTGGTAGAGCAGAGTGAATGTAAAGATGAAAACGCATACATCGGGTTACCGTAGAGAGTAAACTACATCCCATTGGCATTGTTGTAGCTTCCTTTAACAGTAAGTTACTTGGTCAAAACAACCCCAAGGATCTCACATTTATACAGTTCATATTATACAGTTCTGTGACTTCCAGGAGTTGGACGTATTTAATTCTCCAAAGATGGAAAAACATTTCTTCACTGCTTCATAAAATAGTCGTCTTAGGTATGCAGCCCAGGTTCAGGCATGCTTTTTTAATCTGGCGGATTTGCCTTTCTGACATGAAATAAGTTTTGCAAAAGGAATTAAATCTTTGGAGAAGTGGTTGTTTTCCTTTCAAGGAACACTTGGGAAAAACAAACCTCAAAATACAGCAGTTTAAAGTGCCTTTATGTGAAGTTCCATGGGGAAAAATCTTGCCATGAATCATCAAACCATGGCCTCAGATAGCACTTTCAGCGATAGGCTGTGAAGTCATCTCTTGCTCCTCACTATTCCCTGTGGACATGTCCTGGACCTCCTGCTGCTGATAGATATCTTGGACCAGCATGATGTTTGTGTTCCTCCACTCTCTGTACTTCATCGCCGTCAACTTTGGGTCCTCTAGCAACTGGTTAATTGTGGCCAGGTCATGCTCCTTACACTAGGAAGAGAACAAGTGGTTATTTCCCACAGAAACTGTCAAGTTCATTGTCCGTAATAAAAACACTCTGGGAACATTAGAGAACCACGTCACAAGGAGATGACCAATTATCCATCCTCCTGGCAACTTGTTCCTATTTTTAGAATGTACATCATTAAAGTTAAGCCCATAGCAGAAATTTGTCCCAGATGAAGGCAAGATTATGACTCCATAATTTTTTACTTTATAGGATTCTTCGCAAAACTTCACGAGAGAGAATTCAGGTGAAAATTAGACAGTTATGCTGTCTCACAACAAGTTAGTACTCACATGAAACTGGACACAACAGTATTTATTTCTATAATTCACACCAATTCCAACTTTCTCAAAAAATACTTATTCCCTGACAATATTAGAAATGTCTCTTCTCTGGGAGCTAGAAAGAAAATAATTTTGGATATAACCCATGCACTGGCAGTAGAGTTTCTAGGTGGCTAGAGCACATGTGGCTGCTCATAGATCTATTGCCAGCTACTACTAACAAATCTGGTCTCTACTTTTAGACAAGAGATGGTAAGGCTGTATATTGCAGACCCCCTGGTTCAATCACAAGACTTGAACAGTCACTGGTACAGGGAGACTGAGATCCTATATGTCTCAGAATCACTGTATGGTTGAGGTTGGAAGGGACCTCTGGAGGTCAGTCGTCTGGTCCAACCCCCCTGCTTAATCAGGGACACCCAGAGCAGGCTGCCTAGGACCGAGTCCAGCTTTTGAATATCTGCAAGGATGGAGACTCCGCAGCCTCTCTGGACAACCTGTGCTAGTGCTCAGTCACCCTCACAGAAAAAAAGTGTTTCCTGATGTTCAGAGGGAACCTCCCGTGTTTCAGTTTTAGTCCATTGCCTCTGGTCCTGTCACTGGGCACCACTGAAAAGACCCTGTCTCCCTCTTCTCTGCACTCTCCATTCAGGTATTTATATACATTGATGTCCTCGCATTTTGTGACACAATGAACGACTTTGCTTTTCCAGCCCTTATTGCCTATCCATGCAGAGGAACACAGGATAGAAAAGCCCCTGTTGGCACCTACGATTTCTTAATGGAGTCACCATGCTGCACTAACAAACCTTTACTCCTTTTGCCTGGCTCTTTTCCCCCCAGTTTCTGTGTGAAAGGAATGGAATACTTCTTCACCATCTTCTCCGGCTTCCACCAGTTTCATCACGCCTGAGGACACTCTGTGCTAGTGGCTGCCTTGGAAATACTCCCACACGTTCGTGATGCTTCCCAATAGTAGGAATCAGCTGCTTACACATCCATATCCCACTACTACTTTAATGAACTATCAACTACTCTAATCCCTGTGATGCTTGAGCCACTTTTGAAACAGAAAAGCTTGTTCAGCTGTTGGTTTACACAGGTCCTACCCTCCAGATCTAGTGCTAGCCCTTCTAAGAGGACTTCTGGCAACAATACAGAGATATGTGCAGTTAGCCCAAGAGAAGAGGAGATAAGGAGGCAGAAGGGAGAGAAGAGTATTCCCAGGACAAACTTGGTGGCAAAAAGCCATGCTGTGGAATTTTTCTGTAGCAGTAAATCTATTTCCCACATTCATTAAGCCTGTGATGCATTTGCACACAGCTTCCCTCTCTTCCAAACTATCCAAAGCATGTTTTGTTAATGATATATTGTGGCAGCAACATTAATCTGTTGTTAAAGATGTGGAGTCAAAAGTCCAAAATTAAAATTGCACTGAATCTTGCATAAATCACTTGTCTCAAACTAATAGAGTTTTAATTAAAGCAGAGTAAATGTGGATCAGATGCAAAACTTTCCTGATTTTTAAATTTCCAATAGATCATTTCCAATTATCTCATGTCTCATGTTATACATTAAGAAAATTGACTTTAAATGTACATAATCCCAGTGATGCAAAGAATATGGCACTTTCCCACTGCAGCCATTTGCCTTTCAGACAGGCTAACTTAAACACTACTGTGTATAGAACTCTGTTTGTGTCTGTGAGAAAATGTCTGTGCTATATTTGTCTTGTCAATACTCCAATTTCTTAGTTTGAAGAAAGCAAAAAAAGGATCAACACATTCTATACATTATGAACACTCTAAAAATCATTTTTCCATATTAAATACAAGTGCTAGACAAGTCTAAGGTTATAAACGCTGCTAATCACAACTTATACAATACTCCTGTGCTAAATCAATGCAAAGCCGTCCTTGCTCATGTCTGGCAGTAAGGCTTCTAGGCTCCCATTCAGGCCCATACTAATGAAATTGATTGTCCCACAAGATACAACTCTATTTTGTACTTACTGGTTCTTAGATTTATTAGGGAGGCTCCTATCGGGGAAAACTTTGCATTATGTTTCTATATTTCGATTCCTGTCCCATAAAATAAGCATGCTTTTTAAACTAACTTTCTATTATGTGATGGGTTCACTTTATTGCTGATGCAGATTAATACTGCTATAAGTCAGTACCACATCACTGAAGATTCTTTGATACCGAGGAAAGACTTCACCAGGTCTCATACAGAACCTGCAAGCCCAACAACGGGGAGAATGCCCATAATCCCACTTGTCTTTCCAACTGTATCTTCAGGAAATTTAACGCAGGCCGGGGTGCCAAAGCCAATCCTTCTGTTGCCACTAATAACCAAATCAATGATTGTGCTAACAGCAGAAGTCATTCATGCATTTCTCCAACGTACAATGCCTGAAGCCAAATACACGTACTTGAAACAAGATATTCAATTCTTGCTTCTAAGAAGCATAGAAAAAGAAACAAGTGAAGCTCCAGGTTCACATTTATTCTTTCTTCTCCTTACAATTTAAGTATTATGGTTAAGCTTTCTGTTTCCCTCAGTGCCATTCAGAAGCGGGTTTTGAAATCCTGTGACACTTGAAATGATGCTGGCAAGTAAACAGCCTCATAAATCCCCATACTCCAGACAGATTTACTGGCCCTTTCATAGAACGTCCCCTGAACCCCTCCACCCCTCCAGTTCATGATACGTTTCCTACATAAAAGCAGGATGCTTTTGTTATTAAAAATATTTTAGTTACAGGAGGTCTTTACAATAGCTTTGGCACATCCTGTACATTCTCCAATAATCACATAAGGAAAACTTTTTTTGGCTCAGGGTCGTTTTCGTGTCCTTTATCATCAACGTACTTTGTCTGCTCTTCCTTTTTTAAGGCTCCCCTGTTTAGTGCATTCAGCTGAGCTTGCACGTTTTCCAGCTAACTAGGAGAAGCCTTTTTTATTAAATTTTCCAAATGGGCTGGAACGTCTGCAAGAGGAGTCCCTTCTGAGCCTCTGCTTCCAGTTCAGATTTAACAACAAAACACAGATCAGTATTCAGAATGAAGTAGAAAACAATTTCAAAAACTTAACCAAATTCTCTGGGGCTTGAAGTAAATATGTAATTATAGTTTGGCTGAAGCCTAAGCTTGCTTCTTTTTTCAGCCAAACTGTTTCTTTCTCTCAGGCTTTTTCTTGGCTTGCTCTGCGACCTCACCTTTAATGTGCTGTTCAGCATCCGAATTTTGTGGAGTTTCTCATTAATGGAAGGGTTTTTGCTGCGTTTGATAAATGACTTCCTAAGCTCCTTCTTCGTTGACAGCCGACGATCACCAATGGGAGACAGGCTTGCTTGTTCTAATGACTTGTAAAGTCGCTCCATCTCGTCATCATCACATTTTTCCTGATCTGCAAGCAAAAGAATAAATTGGGTATGAGAATGTGAATATGGCAGCAGATAGCAGAAATGTTAAGTTCAGCCATCAGGAAGGCTCTTAGCCAAGTCAAAAAGTAATGGTATTAGAGTTAAAACCAAGGGCAATTTTTAGGGTAATTTATAGGGTAATAATGCATATGAAGAAGACATACTACCAAACTCAAATGTTTTTAAGAATCACGTTATGATCAAAACAGATATGAGCATGTATTTCCACTGATAGAGTGCTGCTTTAATGCTCCAAATATATCACAGACTTTGAACAACTGTCAATAATGCTGCATGTGAATGAAAACAACTTTGACAGCATCTACACTTGTTCATCTTTCCCTACATGCTGCACACAGTGAATTATATTTCCACCTGGCAACTCACAGGTCAAATTCTGTTTGGTACCAATTCAGGTTTTGCTAATTACTGAATCTAGAGCTTAAAAAAATTGAGCAATGAAGTGAAACATAGGAATATTTCAGGGGCCCCAAAAGAAGATCCCTAGAAAACAGATTAAAGCAGAAACCCTTGGGGAACCTGATGTTTAACTCATGAGTTTCACAGATTGCAGCACAGAATTTGCTTGTGGTGCCTCACAACAAAGCTTTGATTATCTCCACTTGAATTGTTCTGACGGCTCCCAAGCTGCAGCACCATCTTCCATGACAGAGAGGACATGAAAGGAAAACCTCACAAACAGCTGAGAATGAATAGCATAAAATAAGATAAAAATTGAAGCAGAGACATTCGCCAGAATAAAACAACTTAAAAATGAACAGTCAGAAACTAAAAATGTACCAGGCATATATAGGGGCGTTTTGGCAGAAGGCCATTTTCAGCAACAGACTGAGCAGCTCTCTTCTTGCCCCTCAGCCCATACTGCGAGCTTTTCTACTTCAGTGTTTACTAAAGGAAAATCTTAAATTTATTGGTGTTTTCAGGGTGCTAATCAGTCCGTCAAGATCCACCGGGATAATATTTCTTTTTATTTCACTGGGGATAGTGGTGATGGTTCTTCTCAACTGCAGTCCTCCATGTGCCGGTCAAGCTGGCTGGGCACTTCTTTCTTTTAATGAAAAGTTAGATGTTGACTTTTCTAAATCATCTTCAGTCAGAAAACACGTTCTGAACAAAAGAAAGAAGTCCTTTTGCTCACTCATACCGCAGCAAAAAGACCTCTCCAACATGTCAGCACACTTAGAAGGCTGCTCCTTGTCTTTCCCATGTTTTAAAAAGTGCAGCATCCTCCTACACCCTTGTTCTTTCTAAATATTTAGATTACAAGAAAGGTTTATGATATGCTACAAATATTTGCCTTCACTGTGTTGCTGGCCTTTTTTTCACTACTTTGTGATTATAAAAAGCCTGCTGTAACTTGACAAGAACTAAATATAGCTTCCAACATTGGTACAGTGCTGGGGGAGGAAAAGGAGAACTGTTGTATATTTAACAAGCTGCGGGAAACAGAAAAAAAATGCAAGTGTAAGGCATAATACACAGCAGTAGTATTTCCTGAAAACTGTTGGCTCATGCCATGAGGCTCGTAATTATAACTAGCTTCCTGCCTACTTTCTTGGGATGAAGCAGCTGTTTGTTTCATTAGCCAGCTCCTGCACAGGACTGGCTCAGCTCTACTGGGGACATCACCCATCAGGACTGTACGCAGTATCACTTTGACAAATAAATTCACCTTTTTCAGCTATCCAAGCAAGAGTATGTAAGAAGAAAAAAAAATTGCATTGATCCTGTCCAGCAACTTTAAAGAAATAAGTAAGCCATGGGGGATATATGATCCCTGCTCCAGATATTTTTTGAAGCTAAATCATGAAGCTCCTCAGTGTCCTAAAAGGGTGAGCATGAGAAAACACCCTCACTGAACACTCTTCTTCCATGCTAAGTACTTTGATATTGTCCATGGATTTGTTGGTGAAGGTAAGGAAGACAGAAGTACTCAGCACAGAAAAAAAAAAGGAGCCGGGGTTAGAAAAGCCCAGCAAAAGCCTCCCAGATGATGCACTTGACCAGCAACGTGCACTCAGCTTTTGCATTCTTTCAGGGTTGCAACCTCAAACTCCTATTTTTTATTCTTCCACCACTCCCATCCCAAAGGATTGATCAGGGTCAGGTAATTTCAGAGGGAAGGGAATGTGCTAGATTCTTCAGATCGGGTGGATCTAGGGAGTGACAGTAAAGCAGCTAAATGGGATTTCAGGAAACAGTTGGGGAAAAAGGGTGAATGAAACCCACAGGTTGTGTAGAACCAGACATGAGTCATATAGTACTTTTGTCTCCACCTTTCTTTACACTGATGAACAGTGAAATTGTCCCACAACAGTTAAAAAATAACAAAGCAGTATCTTCAAACCTCTATGAATTGAGGCCAGACTGTCTGATACCTCTCTGGACTTTTACCTTCAGTGTCCTGAGTTCTCCTGAGCCAAGCCCAGAAAGCAAAAGCCCATGCATTGCGGGTTTGAAGCTGCCACTGAACACACTAGATTGACACTATAAATCTGAAAGGGGGAGAGGTAATGGAGGAAGGGGAGACGCATTATTTCTAGCAATCAATTAACAAGACCAATAAAATGATCCGTGATAAGAAAATACATTTCTCCTCACTCACACAATGTTACACTACGGTATTTCACAAGCCTCTTAATGCCACAAAAGTAAATGAAGGAAGCACTACCTATTATTCGCTTGCTTGTTTTCCCCACAAAACATCCAAATAAGGTTGAATAATAGATATAAAGCAACATGACTCAAGGCTTAGGCGCAGACTGGACTTTTTCTCCAGATTCAAACATTGACAGCACATTTTCCCAGAACTTCATATTGCTTAATTCCCTTGCACCTGGAGTCAGAGCACTGACCCGCAGGTGACAAAGTCTCCAATAGAAGCACAGTCATTCACCAGTTCTGTATATTTAGGATTCAGTGACATGGATGCCTCCTATGAAACCTGGGCTGTCTAGACCAAACCACTGAATTGTTCCAAAATATTTGCTTTGCATCACAAAGTAAAAATTCATGCAAAAAGCACATAGAACTCAAACACTGGTGTAAAAATGAACAGATTGTCTGCGTCGGCTTCCCAAAGATCAATGTACCACCCCTTCTCTGAGCTTTGTTAACCTCAGAAGGTTTATAATGATGGATATATTCCACTAGCAAAAACTCTTAATAACGTGGATAGGTTGGGCCCCACTAGCACTGGTCTGAAGTGAGTCTTTCCAGCCGGGTCACACAGCTAATATCAGGCACATTCAAAATATAATATTGCACATTATCTCTTCCACCAGTATTCTTCAAGCTAAGCACTTTCTGTCTCAGGCATGCAAGTTAGGAAACTGAAATTCTACTACAGCACTTCTTTATCACATCCTATTTTAAAGATAAAATACATTCATTTTTCTCTCAGGACCTACTGAAGGATTAGTGGCAAGGAACAAAGGCAACAGTGGAAGGAAATTACATATTGTGTGCGTTTATGAGCGTGCACATGCACACAGGGGAACGTACGCATTGTGCACTTCTCCCTTCCCTTGGCAGTATTAACTATAACCAATTCTGCTGAGGGATGCCACTAGAAGGATCAGTCTTCCTGGGCTCCTGCATTATGCCTTTCACTCACAAGCCTTGCAGTCTGCTAAAGCTTCATAGCACTTCTGAAAAAATTACATAGTATTGTATAGCTCTTAACTTTGTCAGACTCCACAATGGGAAAAGTGGTAAAGAACCAGTGCTAACTCAAGGAAAAGGGAAGTCATGACCGGAGCTATTTTAACATTTAAGAGAAAGAGACCTTCTAGGTTAGGGTGAGGAAAATAAAGTCATATTTTAGGCAAGTCAGAACTTCTGACAAAATCTGTTTCAGGGGAAGTAAAACACAGTTTTGTGGCTTGATGCCACTGATCTGGAATTTCCCTCTAACTAATAGGCGGTATCACAGACAAGAGCAAGCTGCCAGAGGTTCAAGACGCCAGCTCTTCGCCTCCTCAGTTTTCAGCTTCCACCGTGTTGTCGGCCAGCTTGCCACAGGTGGGAGACATTAAGGTATTGAGACTCCCCACTTTGCAGCAGCAATACGGGAGTCTGCCCGAAAACTCAACTTTAATGCTCTTTAAGCCGACAAAAGTGAAATTATCCAGAACTTTCCAAAAAGCAGCTGTGAAAAATCAAGCTAATTGTTTCCCAGCAGTAAAGATATAGAAATTGGCAATATTTGGCAGAAAGAGCATTTTGCATTGAAAACCACCTCCAACAGAACATATCTTACTAACTCTAACCTGAAATGTAAATACTTGTTCTCCCATTCTCTGAGATCTCACAGCTCTCCAACTGTGTAATAATCCCAGGAAAAAAAACCTGCTTCTTCCTCTTGTCTTTGCAACTCTTATAAGCTTCTTGTGGCTGTGCCAAAACCACTGTTTCTGATTCTGCCACAACCTTTGATACCAATGGGAAAACATATAGACCCAGGCTGGGGAGAGGAGAAGAAAAAATTATAAACCACTTTTGCCCTTACCTACCTACATACACACCACCCCATACCCATCCATTCTCCATAGTGGTAGAAGACTTTTCAATGGAAATATGATGACACCTCAAGGGAATCACATTTTCCACAGAACTACAGAACAGAAAAGACAGGAAATATTTGAATTTGGAGGGCATAGCTTATGCAAACTCCTCTCTGGCAAATGCAGAACTAAAGGTGGGAGATAGTGGGAGAAAATAACAGGAAAAGTATGTTACCACCAACAGTTAAATGTTCTTGACTATAACGGCATACTGGATTCAGCAGTGAGGGATGCCATTTTAATAAACTGTGACTGAACCGGAAGCAACACAAATAAGTATCTCTCTTTCAGAGAGTTCAGAAAACCGTAACACCATAGCTTTCACAGTGATTTCTAAAGCCATTTTGATGAGTAGCAAAATAATCATTCAAACACATTTGTTTCTCTACACAGTTGTTCTCACCATAGATATACTTATTGGCTAGGCTCAGCCACAATCTAGCCATTTTCTGTAACTTTTGCAGAAGGAACAAAGGGGCCGGAGCACACCAGAGGATCTGTTCTGGCTATTACTGGCACAGACAGACTCCAGAGGGGAAGAGGATATCAGTCCTGAAAAAAGAAGGAATCGGCTGCATCCAGCTCCTATTTAACCAACTCCTTCCCACAAAACCAACTCAGATAAAATTCAAGAGGTGTGCGAAAAGCTTTCCAGTTTTTTTCAAAATATCAGCACACCCCAGTTCTTCTACCAGGATCTGTGAGCTAAGGTAAAATAAATAAACCAGAAGTGGTATCATAAGAATTCCTTGCCATTAACTTCACACGACCGTAAAACCCTCAGAAAATGCAAGGAAGAAGGATGTTATTGCTGTAGTAGAAGATCCATGAATAAATACAAACACACATTCCTGTGTTCTTATAGTAATGTCTCAGTTTCTGCGGCTTCCTTTGGTTATCATAGATTTTTACAGTGGTGGTTGGTCATAGTCAGATACTTTTCGTTCCAGCAGTTGCCAGAAGAAATACAAAGGATGGAGTTTGGCTGCAGAATGTGTCTAGCCATCCCAGACAGGGCAAGGCCAGCTTCTGGGTATAGAGCACGTAGTCAGATGGTCGTTTGTGTTCTCAACCATTTCTTGTTTACCTTTCAGTCTCTTTGTGTCACAGGCAGCTTTGAATCCTTTGTCACTGCACGTGTAGCAAGCTGCAACACGGAAGTATTAAATATTCCCGCAGAGTAAATGGAAACCTAATGTTGATCTCCTTTCAGAAAGGAAAACTGTCAAACTCTTTTTTTTTGTACCTTTGTATTACCCTCTGGTATGTAACCTCTCCCCAGTAACTGGTGCTGAGAATTAAGGCTGAGAATGGTCATAACACCACAAAGAGTGGCTGGAAAGGTTGTGAAAAATATCATATGGTACAGCTCAGCTCGCTGCACCAGACTCTTACAGTTGCTTAGCAGATTTCATTAAATAATTTTCATTGAAAAAATAATCCATGATCATTTAGTTGAATCTGTAGTTTCTCTTACAGAGGCTCATCCATTTATCTCTGAGAAACTTTTCATTCATTGTTTAACTCATCATTGAGGTTTCTTTGCTATTTTTGGATTTTCATGATAAGCTCTTTCCACAAAGCCACAGCTACTCCTTCTTCCTTCTAGGTACCAACTTATCTCACATTGGCCTCCATTTCTGACTTTCGCCAACAAAAGTTCTCTTCAGTCTTTGAAAACTTTCACCTCAGCTCTAGGTTGCTATCAGCTACAACCAAAAATCCCTCATGGGGTTTTACTAAGCAGAACGTGGCCACAAAGCAGAGTATGTGACTGTTTTTTTTCTATCCTCACAAGGAGAAGGAGAGAGCATGGACACACATGATGGCCCTGTGGTGAGTGGGTTCAAAGACCACATAGCTGTTCTGATAACAGCAGGGGAGGTTTCACGCACACGGGACACGTGCTTTCAGGACAGGTGCCAATGCAAGAAGGACCCGTCTCCTCCTGGACGCAGTCTCATTACTCTGAAACATGATGAGCTGTCAGAAATGCACTATTCAGAAGCGTTGTAAAGCAAATAATACAGACTGCACTGAGGTATGCATTCTTGTTTCACATCAGATAACAAGGGTGTTCTTAACTAGTTATTGTAAATCACGAGGTTTTGCAGCTAGCTTTTACCCCACAATTTGAATTCATCTCACGGTATTTGTGCACATCCTTATCAACTAGCTGGAGGGGGAAATCCTTGGGGGATAAGCTGCAGAACCAGCATTGCATCCTTTTTGATAATTTTCATTTGGAATTGAATTGCTATTTTACGTTAATCCTTTTTTTTCTACCTAATTCTCAAATTGAAGTAGCTTAACTAATCTCCTTGCAAATTATTTCATTTCTTTTTTTCAGTGGCCATTGCAGGGGAGGGCCCCACATGCCAACACTCTCCATCCCGTCCCCATACTATGCAGACTGATAAAGGAAAGAAAAATGTGTGGACAACGTATGCCTTACTTGTTCAACAACGGGTTGTGATGCAGACAGTAACTAGTGAGGTTATACAGTTTCCATAGTGACTGTCTTACTGGAATGATCTATTTCTGGAATTCCATCAGAGATGACCGGTGCGGTTAGGATGGAAGTGTTCTGTGATTAGGGTTGGCCATCAGCTAAGCAATAAGCAATGGAAGAATTCATTTCCCCAGGAATATTTTTGGGAAAATTAAACCACCTTGCAAATGGCAGGAATATACTCAAAAGATACCTTGATTTACATTTTAGTTCCATTTTTATTGGTTAGCATTATCAAGCCTATCAAATTATGCCTTAAATGATTATGAATGTGTCATGCTAATTCTATGACCATCCATAAAAGTACTTGTCACCCTTACAGTTACGATGGAAAGCATTAACTTATGCATTATTGCAGGACTGCTGGCAATACCACAGTGACATATTATAAGCAAAAGCTTAGATTTCTGAAGAGCAACCAGTGAATCTTGTTCAACAAGATCTATAAGCCACCATGCCATATATGACCTACACTCCAACAGTCCACCTGAATGTACCTAATTATGTTTCCCAAAGGCATTACTTAGTCAAATTTAACCCAGAAGGTGAAATTACAGAAGGCAATGCATTTACTACTTCTTTGTGACCTTTTCATTAGGGACCCCATTTCTGCCAGCCTCAGCCTTTTTACTATTGCAAAGCCAGAGCTTATGGGAATTAGATTCCACAGTAACTCTCTGAAAGCATCCGCTCTTTTCCACCACATAGAAATAGTACATATGTTCACTCTTGGTTTTAATTCTTACTGATCTTCATTGCTACAGAAGTCTCTAGCAGAGCAGCCTAGAAGATGGAACATGAAGCTGAGGGCAAAACACTCTGAATTAATTTTCACTTCTGTTAAAATCTGTGCTTCACTCAACTTCCTTTTTTTTTTGTGAAATCAGAAAAACAAAAAAAATACAAACTAAATGGGTGCTAACTGTTGATATTTGTAAAACAATTGGGAGACTGGCAATATAACTAATGTGATTTATACTATGATTTTTCCATCAGTGCCAAGCTCACCTACAGAGAAATACCTTAAGTTCCCAACAAGTCCAATGCTCTTTCTTTCCCCCTTTGCATTACCTTCAGCTTTTGGATGCACTTTTGTTTTGCATTGTACTGAGACAACACTGCTCTTTCAGCAATAAAGGACTCGCTTCGATTCTTTACAAGGTTTTGGAATAATGGGTAGAGCTGATGCACAAGAACATCATTGCTTCCTTATGTGTTACCCCTCCAGGCAGCATGCTGAATATCTCCCCGTTTCGGCATATCGTATTCCAGAAACGCCTCTTATGCTTCAACTGCTTTTAATGCAGGAAGAAGCAGCTTTGCTCCAAAGGCAAGACACATCGTCTCGCTACAGCAGGAGAGTTATTAACAGTAACAATGACCAAATTCTGGAACTGTGCCACCTTTTTAATTTAGCAGTACATTTTTGTAGGAGGATGGTTATGCAGATACCCATTTGCTTAAACAAAATCTTAAAGTCTTAATGGACTTTTTGATTCAGGATTCCGGTTGTTTCCCCTTGATTACAATGAAGCACAATGAAACAAATAGCAAATATGTACTGGAAGTAAATACAATTGCTTTTATTTTTAAAATCAGATTGACCTAACCCCATGTTTGCCACTTCCTGCATAACCTATTTTGCTTAAGGTGTCAGTTCTGTGACACACTTTCTTAAAATTTTGATTCAATCCTAACTAATAAAAGACAGTTGTATTGAAATAAAGAAAGCTAATAAAAATATGTCCATGTTAGGATTTTATACCAAGGCTATGATCTTAACAAATAGGTAAAATTTGAGAAAAGCTGTAAAGGTACTTACCAATTAGATACTAGGTTATATATTTAATGTGCAATAAACCAAATGTTTGTTATAAATGATGTGCCACTGGAAAAAACTCTTCAGTGAAGAACATAAAGGAAGGAAGGGGAAAGGAAGTTGAGGAAGATCCCTGAACTCCCACATTGTATGGCTCTGCAGACAAAAATCTCTTCTCTCATTAGCTCACCTTTGGCCGGTGATCTCTGTCCTGTTGCATCCGGCACAGCTAGACAATGTGTATTCAGACCTAAAAAAGAGTTGTGGGATCCACCGTTGGGTTTGGAAAGCTGGACTTCCTGGTTTTCTGCGGCTTCTCCACAGTCTACTTCTGGCAGCTCATCAGAGTGAATCTGTACGCAGAAAGTTAAAGGCTGATCACCCTCTTCTGTGGCAGAGCTGTTAACTAGGTCAAGCCAGGACTGCCTCTCGGAATAAACCACTTTGGACGTCAAGGAAGATGACTCTTGGGAGTTGAAAGTGCTTTCAGGAGATGAGAGACAACAAGATGCTTCACTTGACAGAGTCGAGGTGAAAGAAGACTTCTGCTGATCCTGTTTTCCAGAAACATGGGGGGTGGGGAGGAGGGGTGGAGAGCAGGGAGAAAAAAGAAAAAAAAAAATATTATTTTGATTTTTTCCTATTCCTAGGTTCTACATGTTATAGATATGCGGCTGAAATGCTGAAACCTAAAATTGATGTCATCTGATTAATTATCCACCCAAACAAGCCTGAGGTATGGCAGCCAATCTCCTGCAGAGCAGTAACTTCAGAAACTAAGCCACAAGGAAGCCAGAGGTAAAACAGATAAAAAAACCTGTCAAAGCCTAGAAACAAAAGACCAAGGAAAAATATTGTGTTGAACGTAGCCTTCCATGCTAGGTCTCACACTCATGTTCACTCTTTATTTGTCTTCACTTTATTGGTCTAATCAAGAGTGCAGCAGAGAAACTCTGAATTAGCCATTGAATACAAAGTTGTCTTGAAGCATTCAGTAAATCCACCAATGCCATAACAACAGATAGACTGAAATAGGCTCAAGTACTGAAGTACCTTGACCTTCTCAGCACACAAAGCCATTTTACCTGGTCCATTCAGGGGACTAATGCATTCACCAAGGCAAGAAGGCTGATGGGTAATATGACGGCAAGTTAATGACGGAAAGAAAAAACAGACGGTCATGGGGCAGAGAGCAGGCAAAGAGAAACAGTACAAGATTCGTGCTGCTCAGATTCACCTGCTAAGATTCATCCTTCAGCACATGAATCTAGAAAGGGACCCAAACTTCACTAGAAACATGTCAGAATTCAGAAGGCTCTCCATACTGTACTGGTCACCCTGCCTTAACAAGAGTGCATACAACCAGAGGGGTCTCAGAGACATCTAACAGTCATCATTAGGAGCTAGGTGTTGAATGGGAGACGGTATCACAGATGCACAATTCCATGTAAAGAAATGTTGAGAGAAGGAAGAAAGTTTTGAAAAGTATTTAGCTTCCCAGAGAAGCAAATAGATGCTCAGGTCTTTCTCTACTGTAGGTATTTACATTGATTGAGTTGTACTTTTATCTGATCACAAAAAGCAACTCACACAAGAAGAACTAGCACTAGTCTGCTGCTTAACCACCAAACACCATTGAAAAGATGAGCCAAGAGAATCAAATACACAAGTAACACATATGCAAACACACAAATATACATTAAAATACCCAGAAGAGGATTAATTGACAATAATAAATACAGTAATGGAAGACAAGGGGAGACAAAGCCTTATAGTGAAGCTCTTAGCAGAAGCGATCAGAAATCGTGATGAGATCATCATTATATGAAGGCCAGATTTCTTGTGTCTACTACTGCAGAAATTTACTCCTTCTGCAAATCATCTGCTGCTGGCCAATGCCAGAATCAGAGTACCAGACTTGATGGACCACAATTCTGGCAAGTTTATGTTCTCAATACATATGTAGAATAGATCTGCGTAAGGATTAAAACAGATGATAACTAAACTGGAAGTACTGAAAATTACTGAGAAGACGTTGCTAGGGAAACCCAGACAAGCTGCAAACACAATAAAGGAACTAGCCTTATTTATACTTATTTATAACCTGGTAAACTAGAAATAAGATGTATTCGTATAAACCAAACCAAGAGCAAATTATTTTTTTTTAATGATATATAAACTTCTGCAATTCCATGTTGCTGTCATGTAGACTACTCCCTTTTTACATTAAAAAAAAACCAAAGTAGATTTGCCTTCCTGTGCTTCTAATCTAGCTGTATCGTGTAGCTACTAATCAATTCAGAAGATGAGGAGGACCAATATCGGATTGTGGGTCACCATTTGTTTGTAGCGCTTTCTTCACTTTTGTAAACTTTCAAAGCCATTCCTCCAAGACTGTCCCAAACACTGTGATACCAGACTTAATTTATATTCCTATTATGAGAAGTACAACATTTTGTTTCAGGTGCATTTTTGTTTTTAAAAGGGAAACCTTCACAAATGCATCCTAAAGCAAAGGACAAGGAGGTGCTTGCATGAACTACATGCCTCAGTGATAAAAACACCCTGGGGTGTCACACAGGTGACCTGAAGCATTTCATCTAAGAGCTCCTATTGCAAAGACAAATTGTTGAAGCATTTGTACAGCCAAGCAGAACCACCAAACAATAAGAGCTCTTGCTCACATGGTCTAATTTCAATTGTTCAAAGACAGGAAAAGAAGATGTTAGATCTCATCTCTATTTTTCTGGCATTTGTGCATGCAAAAGAAAGTGCTATTGAAATGAAAGCTGTGCCACACTGACTGGAATATATTTTTGTTTTCATTTTTGTTGTGTGTTAAATAAAAAAATGTGGGTGAGAATGAAGATGACTGCCAGAATGTGTTTCTCTTTCTCTACATATGTGTTGTGTTTTTTTTTTCTTTGGCATGACAAATGTTTACCTAACTTACTCAAGTGGTTCCTTTGGAAGTTTTGCACTCAACCGTATAATAATAAATCTCCATTTGGGAACATTTTAAAAAGCAGATGCTTGAGCCAGCAGATCATAAAGATTCCACTGGAGATCAATGAGTCTCTAGGCATTTGTAGAGAAAAATTATCACCATGAAACACCTCAATTGCTCTTTTGGGACTGCTGCAATCTGTTGTCTCAACGTAGCTGCTGGGTTTTGAACTGTAAATCCATTCACATGTGGAGAAATTAATGCACATGGTCAGTTTAACTTTTGTCCTACATATGTTAAAATTTACTTGTTCCTCACTCACTTTTTTCTTCCATGGTACCCAAAACATTGCATAAACATAGAAAGCTTATGATCACTATTTTTGTCTTTTTCAAGTTTCAAATGGTTTGGGTCAGCAGAGAACAGAACAGCAAATGAAAACTTTATGTTAGAAGTACAGCAAAATGTTTGCTACTCTGACACATAACAGAGCTTGTTCCTGGGTGGTTATTAGTTTCCAGATTAATAGTTTTCAGTCTGGAGTTGATCTCAAGAAGTCTGGAGGCCTTTCTGCTTAAGACAGCACCGGTTTGATTTTCCAAAATGTTCATATCTCCTAATTCCTGCCTTGCAAAATCCCTTTGGCACTTGGGAGGAAGAAGTGCAACTTAAAAAAAAAAAAAGATAAAAATAATAAAAAGGAATGAACCCCAGTCAATGCCTGTGGCATTCTTGATGCTGGGCTGGGTTTCCAGGATGAGCGTCTCTTCCAGTAGCAATCTGAAAAAATTCAAGCAGGCCTTCCAAAAGTGGTTTACCTACAGGATATCGACCCAAATCCATCACATGTTTGGGACCTCACAGCTTGGTTCAAAAAACTCCACAGCAAATAAACAGGCAGGAAGCAGTGTTTAACCAGCCTCCCCTGAGACAACCAAGAGCTCCACTCCTAGAGCTGACTTTACAGTAGAAGCTGTGCTTTCCCAATCCTTCCAGTGGTTTTCTTGCTCTAGTACTTGTCCAGAAGGGAAAGGGGCATTAAATCAGATATTTAAAAGAAGACTCTGACTTGCGGTCAAACTCATCTGCGTTGGTACCTAACTGTTCCTACCCACCACGCAAGCAAGCTGAGCACAGGGCAGACACATGGCAGCTGGAGCTTATTCCGGTGGCCACTTACGGGGTGAAAAGATGACAGCTTTGCTCAGGAGATGTTAACCTTTGTCCATGGGGGGAACGGTTTTTAAGCTGGGGATGAGGAGAAGGGAAATCAGCTGAGAGAGGTAAAGGCTGGAGGGAAGATAAACTTTAAGGGAAAGGCTGAGGAAGCAGGACCCGTCAGCACCTGCACCATTGCCTGCCTCCCACGCGTCCCCTGCTAAAATGTGGAGGCCAGCACTCAAGAAGAGCATATGGGAAGGAGACAACCGGAGATCGCCTCTGCAGCAACAGACTGACAGGCAGCCGGAAGCCAAAAAAACAGAAAACTAAAAAACAGCACCTGTTTAAAACTCATCAACTTGAAAAATGCAGGCATTCACTCAGAGGTGAGCAGACGGAAAAGACATCTATGGCCTCTTAAAGGCGAGCCACTGAGGTATAAAATTCAAGAAGCTTCATTATCGGCCCTCAGCCCAGAATAACTCTTGGAGACACATTGCCAAGGTTCCTATTTTCTCCGGTATTTATAGCCACTCAGCCACATTTAACTTCCAGTTAATACAGGCAATAAAGAATCACATTTTACACAGCAGTGAACACCACGCACCCCCCCAGTGCCAGGTGGATGGTTTTGCAGCGATTAACGTTACACGACTGTCTCGGGAGAGGAAGTGAAGACTGACTTATCTGACTGAAACAGAAGGGGGCAACTGGGTGACAGTGTGACATACGCTCCCAGCTTTATGCGCACTAATTAAAGATTACCAGACGGGCAACCCTGTGCATGACATCTCTTTTTTTTTTTTTTTATTGCCTGTGGCCACGCAAGCTTCTCCAGCTCATCTGTATATTTCAAATTTGTTCCTGCTTTGCTGCCTCCGTGCCCACCCCAGCTACTGGATGTCATTTCAGCGTGCCGTACAGGAACCGGTACCACACCAACGAGGCAGCAGACACTTCCTTTCCGTGAGATGCAATGAAATGATTTAGTAGGAAGTATATTACTGCATACCCCTCAATGTCAACTTCCAGCTGGAGAAGGGAAAGGCTTGATCTCAGGATTCCTTATTTCAGCTGAATTGCCATCCCAAACTGGATTACTCATTTCTAAACACAAAATTAAGTAAACCTTGTATCTTAAAGTGCATGTAAGGGGAGATGAGATCACTGGGGAAAGCTACAATATAGAAATAAGATTAATAGGACGATAAGTGGCTAATCATTAGGTGAGTCAATTTGATTAGACACACATGGGTGCATAGTGCTTATTCTAATTTATGAAATTAAGTGAGGCAGGAAGGAATATTCTGGACAAATACTCTACCAGCAAGAGAGAAAAATAGTATAGATTTTGGGAGGATGCTTATTTTCTCTTTTTATAGTCTGTTTTTCAGAGGTAGAGGAAAAGAACCGATTTTATCGCTGTAAGAAGAGGCCTCTTTCCCTTCACTTCTCTTCACTGCCACAAAAGCAGCTTCAAATTCAGCAGTCTTAAGAACAGCTCACTCAAAGAAATAAATACAAATCTGTTGGATGATGCTACCAGGGTCACAAAAAGAAAGAACATTTGGCACTGATTAAAAAAAAAAAAAAAAAAAAATAGTATGAAAAACAGGGTTATAGCAGTGTGTTAAAAACCTTGTAGAGAAAGGACACAGCATGTCTACAAGGTATAGTGACACTTTCTTTTCTCCAGCAAGATAAATATCCCGTCCGAGGGAGCTGTTCTTTGCAGTGCGAGGCTCCCAGCAGCGCAGGCTGCAGTAACTGCATGCTCTGCCACGGGGCAGGCGCAGTCAGCGCATCCTCATGCCACAGGCACACGGGGTGGAACTTCCCAGCCGCTCTTCTAAGTTATTCCTCAAAGGCCCACCGCCTCAAGAAGGTTTTGTTCCAACGGGCTAGCAACAAGAAACGAGGTAATTACTTACCGAAGGAGGAGGTGGGGGCTGGACTGTGTAGGGGGGAGGTGGTGTGTCTGTTATTTCTGGATCATCGTGTTCGCTTTCGCTGTAGCATTCTGAGGCGGACATGGAAAATGAGCAAAAACCGTGTTAGACCAACACCCATTTATTCCCCACAGCGCTGTGGTAACCAAAGATCACCACATAGGATGTTCTGGGCTGAGGGCAACTCTGTAACAAGTCAGTATCTCCTACAGTGAAAATTAACCCACTTGCGGTAATGCTACACTGCTTCACAGCAACATGTTTTCTTTTTTTTTTTTTTTAAGCCATAATTTGCTATGGCAGGAAACACCAGGTGACACTGCTCTAGATACCTTCACAAATAGGTTTGGGGAGGGTTTTTTTTTCTCTCCCCTTGCAGCCTTTAAAAGAAAGGCTGCATCATTTGTAGTATGTTAAGGAGACCTGTCGCAAGCAGCAGATGTTGTCCCTTAACCTCTGTAACCAGTAAGTTTTTCTGGAGCGTTGTTGTGTTGACCACAATTTTGGAGGAAACACATTGCTCGCATGGTACTTTGGAAACAGTAGACCAGCCTCATGAGGGTCTTCTGTCCCCACGTGGTAACTCACATAGGCACACCATGCAGCATGGCAGTGCATGTGCAGAGCTAGTACTAAAAATAAACACAGTACTCTAGGACTATATGCCCCACTCATCTTCCTTTTAAAATAAAAAGCAAGCTGACAGAGCCTTAGTATCCATTGACACGTGGCAGAGAGGCAGTCGTGTTGTTATTTCTTTTAACTACCTGTGTAGCAGATGAAAGCATTTTCTCAGGTGCTTTTTAAAGGCGGATTAAATGAAGTGATAATCACTGATAAAATGAGACACAGAAAAGGGGAGGCAGTTAGTTGCTTGTTTTTGTTCTCAGGGCCTGGCTGTAACCACTGGGAAGATCATTTTCCTCCGCTAAATTTCCCAGCACGCATCAGACTTTCACATCCAGCCTTTGTAGCAGCAAGCGCTTGCATCCTGCCCTGTACCACGCGTGAGGGGTGACAGCACTCACGCTCTCCTGACTGAGCTGGGGACGTGAAAGGTTGCAAAGACATAGTCAGAGCTTAATGAGGGCAACACGAGTGAGTGACAAGTGTGACAGGAGCAGACGCTGCCCGTGCCAGCCTGCACGGGAGCCGTCTCTCTGCACTGCCTCTCCCTCCGCCGGCTGCACGCAGCAGTTTGTGTGTCCCAGAGCAGCTGGGTCTCTCTGGTGGAAGCAACCCTCCAACTCTCTCCCCAAGTGGGCGAGGGTTGTTTGTGTTCTGGGACTGCTTTGTAAGAGCTGGACTTCATGAGTGCACACCACTAGAAAGCAGCGTGTCAGCACAATCCCTGGGAAATCACCTGTGGTTATCTCACCTTTTAACTAAATTAATACCCACACACTTTCTTTTTGTGCATGTCATTTGGGGTTTTTAATAAGCATGGTGCAAGGGGAACAAAGTTTTAACAGAAAAGAATTTTGTTTCTAAGATGTTAACAAAGTGGAATTTTAAGGGACTCATTACTTTTTCTCCCCTTACTCTTTGCAGAACTATAAGGTTTTTTAACAGCGTAGCTGCTATTCTGTTTACTGGAAATATGTGCTGGCACATCTTACCATAAAGGACCAAGACTGGCCGCAATAAGGCCTATATCAAATTCTAAGGCTCTATTAATGCCTTCTTGAATGACTCTTAGTAAAGAGCTTATTGTTTCTACAGGTCCCCTTTTAGGCACACAGAACTGAAAAAGAATCAACAGCTGTTTCTGATACTCTAAATAGGCAAATGGGGTTGGGGGGGAGAGTGTTAAAATGCATAGAAAGTACATGAATACATAAGAACTGCCATAACAAGAGCCAAGACCCTCCTGAAGAGTTATGGTGTGAGATACAGAGGGGAGAACCAGGTCAGCAGGAACAGACGTGACTGTAGGTAATGACAGCATTTTTCTGAAGCATAGCAATGCCTCTGCAAGGGCACGTCCACCCCGGTGTGTCGGTGGGGTGCTGAACCCACGCTCAAGGCTGGAGCACCTGTGGCAAAAGACGCGTGGAAAGATGAGGAGGTGTTTGACACCAGAATCACAGTGCCTTTTTCTGAAGGGGAAAAGGGCCACCAGCTTCAAAAGCTGAAGAAATCTTGGCTATGTTATGTTTATTGCAGAGTAATTAGATAACCTGCTGTAGAGGTTACTGAGCAGATTATTTTGTATCTTTCTGTCATTTTTTTTTAATTAAGATTAGTGGGCTGACTCATTTTGAATTGTTTTATAATTCTCGACTCAGCCAACACAATCAATACTACATATTTTGAGGCTTTAAAAACAATTGTTTTCATGTATAGAATTTTGACCATCCTCATCTTCCATCAAACTCCTCCTTTGTGAAAACATGGACAATATGTTTGGACGTTTCCTCCCCGAGTACAATTACCATGCAGTTCATGCTGCACAGCCTAATACTGACTATAGCCCTTTATCCTAATTATCTCAGACTGTTTTGATAGAAAATTGGGTTCGAAGAGAACACAGGCATTTTGAAGGAATTTAGAGGTATGGAAATTAACAAGTTTCCCGACAAGAAAAAAAGAACCATGAACTCAAAACAAAGAAATTGATGAGACCTGCTGAATCTCCAGAAATCAGTGGTATCTATGTTTACCAGCCCCAAAGCTGCTTTTAATAGCAGAGTATAAATGGAGCCAGAGTATAAACAGAGATCAGACTAATCAATAATGGCATTACATGTCCAAACCCTGGACATAAACCACAACTTTATTCTAGGAGACAGCAGAAGGGATGCAGATAGGAGCATTTCAGTGCTTAGACAAAACAGGCTCCATCACCTAATTGTTCATACTACTACAAATACCAGTTTCTTCATAATGTCAGCTCCTTCATAACCTGAGCAGTTCTGAAAAAGGCACAGGGTAGCAATACTCTAAAAATGGAGGGTCAAAAGCCCAGACCATTATACATATTCCTCAAGTCCGACTCCATCCCTGGTTTGCTAACATACTCCTACCCACAGCGCTTCTCATTCTAAACCAGCTCCCATCACGTGTGTCCTCACCAGCAGCTTTTCCAAGCACTCTAACAGGTGACTTGCTTTGTCCTCTACACAGATTTGTGATTCAAGTGCAGGTATCCTCCCACCAAAAAGTTCTGTGAGGTCAGCGTGCAAACTAAAACAACAAATAAATTGCTAAGGAACTTTTAAAATTACTCATTCCACAATGAAGTCTTGGGCTTGGCTCTGAAGGAAATTGTAGGCTTCAGTACATCGCTACCACCCCCACCTCCCCAGCATTGCTGTTGTTGAAACCTCCAGAAATGGAGGAGACAGCAGAGACAGGTCTGTATTGCACAAGATGTTCCCGAGCTAGCGCGCTCCTGGGCTGTAGCATGACTCCTGTAATACACCTTACTAACTCAAAACCCAGAGCAGCACAGCTGTTTCTCTTCGCACTTGGTAGGCTTAGCAAGCCAGCAAACTGGCAGAAAGCAGTTACGTGTCTCTCACAAGATCACTGAGTGTCTCTCAGTGGCACTGTTCCTCACCATTATTTCTTTTTCTGCGATTACTCTCCACTGTGTCAGTGTGGTTTTTCTGAGCTCAGTTGGTAGATGGACCCAAGCTGACAATTTAAAAGGAAGAAAAGAGCTAACAAAGATTTGGCCAAGCAAAAACTGTGAAGAACATGATGTAGTTACACGCTGAAACCACCGTTAGGAGCATACCTTCCTCATTCTTCCCATCGGGTGCCTGAGGGTCTACAGCCATACCCAGCTTACTTAGCCACCTGTGTTAGAAACAGAGAGAATATAGAATTAGGGATACTTGCATGCTGTTCAGAGTTTTGCCCCTTTCAGATTTGTTCTACGTTACTACATCCATTTTCATTAACCTGAAGACTGAATATCAAAGTTTCCTTCTATTTCTTAGAGCGTCCTCTAGAAAGGCACCAGTTACCTAAATGCTGATATTCCCCTTGGTGAGCAGGACTGGTTGCCTGGGACATCTTTCCCTGATCCTGAAAAAAGCACTACTGATGACCAAGGAGTTGCATTGATGGAAGCTAAAGGAAAAGTATGTCTGCTGTAACACAATGTCGGTGGCTTAGTCCTGCTGTTGAGGTGTCATCTTTCATCTGAGGAGAAGCAAAAGGCACAGGAGCCATAGAAGGTGATGTCAGCTGCCCTGGTCAAAGCTATTGTAGCACTGTCTAATAATCTAAGCCATTTAAAACTAGACTTTCTGACCATTACGTACTGCTTTCTTTAACTCCCAATGTACTTTTGTTTTTAGTAAGTCTCACTTCCTGTGTTGCTTTAAGCTATTAACAGGTTTTTTTTCATTTCTCTTCCTATGTGGCTGCATTTTTCTAGTGCTAGAAACCATCCCTGGGTATAATTTTTGTATATCATGTTTGCCTGTAGGTCATTCAAATCTATCCAAGTTTTAAGAAACTAACAACTGAAAGAGCTCAAGCCTTTCAGATTAAAACTCGAGGCCTAAACAGGGAATGTATGTAGGGCAGGAATTAAGATTCATAGCTCTGAAAGAACATCATGTCACATCTTGATTCTACCGAAGCAATGGGAAATTTACCAGTAAGATCAGTGTCAGAGTAACTGGATTTTCAGACTACAATATAGAGCCACATAACAATTCAAGAACACAAAGTGTCATTTCTGTAAGAGTGGATTGTTGACTTTCTTCTAACAGCTAATCATAACACAATGACTTTTTAAATAAAAAAATATAAACGAAAGAGAAGGTTTGCTAAAAATACAGGACTTTGCTAACCACAAGGTCAGACAGATCACTAGTAATCATGAGCAACAGGGCAGGTAAATGCACACAGCTGGCCAGCACGCCTTTACTTTTCATGTGTGCGTGACAATGGCAAATACACGCTAAATTAATGAAGCAAATGACTGTCTTAATAAATCCACCATCGATCTAATAGATATATATGCATGAAGAAATATGAAAGGTCATGATCTGTCAAGCATTTATGCACACCAGTAACTCGACACATGCAAATGCCCCAGTGAGTTCAGTGGAACAATTCACATGCATACGTACTTGTGGGACTGCAGCCAAGAGAACAGATGTCTTTTAGTCTGTTTTGACATATGCGTGAGTATGCGTGTACTTTATGTATTAGATGCATGTATTTTATACTTTGCCAAGGAAAACATCATCAGTTACAACAGTGAGGACTTAGTATTAGCGTAGTATAGTGCAAGTTGCTCTAACGCTAGGCTACCTAAGCTTTAAGCCAAAATAAAATTTACTCTAGAAGTGGAGTTTGAAGAAAATCATTCTGGGGGAAAAAGAGCCGGGACACCTGCATAGATTTCAATCACTCGCTCACATGAGACTAAACATTTCAAAAGTGTCATTAAGACACTGAGAATTTCCAGCTGCGCTCCAAACTGGCTGTTAGCATTCACCAACATTGTTCATTAGTTCTAATTTTTCTTTTCCTTCTCCCCACATCCTTCCCTCTCTTCTCTCTCAGCCAGGGTTACAATCCCTACAGAAATATTCCTGTCCAGCAGTCCCTCGTTCTCAGTCATTCTCCGCCCATCCATCCCAAGACCTTCACTCCATTCAGGAGCTCCAGTAGGAAACGCAGTGATACAGAAGCAGATGGTTATCTTCCCACCGGTACGCTCTGTGTTGCTCCAAGTTGCAAAGGGCAACACATTCCTTCCGTCTATATTTACTTGCGTGCATCTATAGATTGCAGATTTATGAATATATATGTATGTACACTATTGTAGTATCGTACAATTCTGCATCTATAGCCCTTTCAGAAGGTCACAGACATTCTCTCAACCTCTATCCTTTTCTCATGTGGTAAATATGTATGAAGTCTCCTGTTCATAGAGGGGAAGAACAGTCAATGCCCTATGAAGAATCTCACAAAGGTCACCAGCAGAGCCATGATTAAAATCCTGACCTGACTATCATAGGAGCTCTCTTCACATTTAAATTGCATCGCTTTATATCCAGTATTTGGCCATTTGATGCAATAGCATTGTGAACAGACTGCAATCTGAAGTAAAATAGACAAAGAAGACATAAGATGTACCTAAATCAGGCAAAACTGGATCAATAGCAAGTAATATTTATTTCTGATACCTCAGTGGTTTCTAAAATAGCAGTTTCATATACATTTTTCCCTGGAAGTTTCATATCCAGCTTTACCTCTTGCATTAAAAACTGCATGAATGAATTGCTGTTCTTATGGATGTTTGTGGAAAGAAAATTTCTGATCTGTCATGAGGGTCATTTAACTGCATCCTAGTTTGGCAGCGAAGTAAATGCTTACTTAGATTAAAGAAACAGTCTCTTCTATCCCCTTAGCCCCTCTTGTTAACTGACACGCTACTCTGAAAGCAGACAATACTATATTCTAGTCCTAGATCAGCTCTGGGACAAAGCTATATTAAGCTTTTCTCTCTCTTTCCTTTCTTTCCTAATTTCTCCCAAGGCGATGAACTTGCTATCAAACCTTTGCACCTCTCTAACAGAAAGGGATTTATACCAGCAAGTGTTGGGAAGATTAGTATCAAAATCAGGCTAATAATGTGATTCTGATTGCAACTGTCATTAGTGAAAAAAACAGCAGTATTTTTCTTCTATACAATGACCAGAAAACAAAACAGACTCAGTAATTCCCCAAATAACTTTGTCAACAACTGCTTGACAGTGAGAGAATGAACTTTCAAAGGGTGTTCTCAGGCGTGAGACAGAATGAAGCACGGCCAGTCGCTCCTACTTACGTGTTCATTTCCAGAACATTTTCTGCTGCAAAATAAAATGTCTTGATCTGTGGGTGGCTGATCTTAATAGCACTTTAAGAAAAGAAAAATAAAAAAGAGATGAAGAAAACTAGTTTACATAAGAAAAGAAAAAATGGCTGAATGAATTATTTAAAATATTTGTTCACTACACTATATTAATCCAGATCAGCTTATCCTTCCATATAGCTCTTTCCTTAAAACTCTAGTCTATTTTTAGCTCATTTCCTAGGCCACACATTATTCAGAGGGTATAAACTACAGAAACTAGAAAGGAAAGAATGAAGAATAAAACAAAGACCTTCATTACGCCATTACATAATTCAGTTGTGTGCCCATATCTCAAACACTGTGTGCAGCTTTGCTTCTCCCATCTCAGAAAATCATAGCAAACCTGGAAAAGGTTCAGAGAAAGCACCAGGGGTCACGCAAGGTATGGAACATCTTCCATGAGTGATAAATCAGGCTAAGACCCCACAGGATGGAAAACTGATGGTTGAGAGACGGGAGATATAATACAATAAAATCACAGGCAGCACATAGCAGGTGAACAGGGACTTGTCACTGTCTTTTCCAAGACAAGTTTTAGGAGGCACCAAAGGGGCAACTAGGCAGCAGGTTTGAAACAAACAAAATGGAGGTAGTCCCTTGACATACCAATAGTTAACCTGTTGGTCTCAGCCCCAGACTATGCTTTAGCTGAATAGCCATCAGTAAGACTTTTCAGAGGGTGAGGGTTTGGGGTTTTTTTTCTTAAAACATAGTCTCCGATCCTGAGACTGTGTGGCTTCCATCTTTTGTTCCTCAGTAGGTTAATGACTCTGTCCCGTGGCTATTTGACTGGGCCCCAGCAGCCCCAGTCATTCCTTGAAGTTTTCCTAACTTACCCCATCCCAAATAAGTGATAAGCACATGTTTTCCTCCCAGTCACTGACAGCAGACAGCTGCAGAAGTGAAGGGCAATGTTTTCTCATGGTCCTGTCCTATGTGACTCAACCTTTCCTCTGAGAAAATAAAATGGAGCTCCCCGTATTCAAAATAGCTGTCCTCTTTCTTTGGAAGAGTCAAGCCCACAGTTAGTCTCAGGAACATCTACAGCTAACGTCTGTGTGAGAACCAAACAGAAGAATGAAGTCTTTCTCTTGAGGGGCAGAATAAAAACCATGCCGAGCTTTATAACTTTGAACAGCAGCAACACCCCTCCAAACCTTTGAAGCGTACTCAGAAGCAGCTGGAAGTCAGTGCTGCATATGGAGTTTGGAGAGAATATTTTGAAATTTGTACCCTGCTAAACAAAGCTGCACCACAGCAGCCTGAAGTATAGTCCCAAGTCAGAGGGAAGCAGCACTACTTGCACCACTGTTGACCTCCCCACCTAAGAAAAGGTATCTAAGATCGAATACAACTTATTCATAATCAGTGAACAAAGAGAAGGAAAAAAAAGCATTTGGCATACTGATCTACTTTTTTATTTGTTGCTTTAGCAGAGCACATCTGGCAGAGAATTTTCAAAAACATTTTTGCAATATGGTTGTCTTTCAGTAGCTCAATTAGTATCTCATTATTTATACAACACAGAAGAGCTCCCCACAGCTTCATTGTCAGGCACTACTGAGATTCAGTGCCTTGCAACGTTGTAAAAATCATGCAAAACTGGGGGCAAGAGATAAACTTACTGCTTTTTTTTGCATTCAATTGCTCGGTCCACACTGAAGTCTGGAAGTCTGATGAATCCCTCTGCTTTTTCAGCCTAAAAAAAAAAAAAAAATCACCACATCAACCAATTGGTAAACTACCGTACTCCAATGCTCAACGATATATATCATGAAGTGTTTGTTTTTGACAGCTTTTTATAGTGTGAAAATATATGCTCATCACCATGGGGATGGATTAACACCTGATGTTTTGGCTGATATTCGTGAACAAGAAATACTCCTAATACCAGCTACTCTTTGTGCAAGTCCTGGATGCTAGAAAGCCACCGCTCCTCTCTGTGCAAGCAGCAGTGTGAGCATAGGATTTGTCATATGCTTCCAAATAGCAAAGCACCTGAAAAAGGAAGGATCCTCAGCTCCTACAATAGTGCTGAGGTAGATTCCCCGTCCTCCTCAGCTCAAAGCATTTGTGTCTGAGCACCCTTACCTAAGATTCATGGTTAAGTCATAAGTCTAGTGCTGAGTCTGAAACTATCAAGGGCAAAATTTAGGTTTGGATCAAAACAGGACTAAAAACTGCGGGAAGGTGGAGCAACCCGATTCCTTTCCATCCATCAGTGATCACATAACTTCTTTTGATGAAGAGCCCAGCCACGCTTTGTGCATAGACCACAGAAAATGGAACTACTGAACCTCAGCTCTGAAAGCAGAAGCCTCTCAAAAGAGACGGATGACATAGGAGAGGACAAATAAGGGTTATATCATTCATTCACATCTCGATGTTACATACAATCTCAAAGGAGCATTTGTTCCATTACACAGCATGCACATGTGTCATACAGCACGCAGGTGCGTAACAGCACCACATCTAGTGATCTATGTATATTTGAACAATGCATGTCTATAGCGACGGGAATTCCAAAGTGACCCAAAATGATCCTAGGTAGAGATGGAGGAGGGTCTCCCCTGGATAAGTGTAACGTGGACTGTTTCGTAGGGTCATGGACTGTTTCATAGGGTCACCTATGTACGCCTGTGCGTTAGCAAGGCAGAGGCAATATGGGCTGCTCCCACGCCAGGAGGTGAAATGGTGCAAGGGGATGGTCCCACGCAGCTGAGCTCTGTTGTTAAACACTGCAAACCAGCCTCAGACAGCCTTGGCCACCCAGCTACCACTGCCCTCCGAAATTTGCAGGCACAGTACAGGAGGAAGCAAAAGCCAGACAGACATTTACAGTACACTGTTTAGACGCAGTCACACCTTTCTGGTTGGGAGAGGGTTTACTGAGCATTGGCATCTCTGTTCCGGGTCAGCTGGACTCTGTGTCAGAGAGTGGCTCCAGCAATACGGAAGGTACCAGTTAGTCTCAAACCCCTGTTCTTGCTGCCTGCAGCTGAAACATCTTCCTTTACTACATCTATCTACATTCACCGAATCAGCTGCAATAAGAATAGGACTCCTCCTAAGAGGAGCAATAATGTAGACATAAGTCTGTAGCACATAATGTCAGGAAAAATCTACTTTCCAAAATACAGAAAGTATTCATTCCTGAATCACTTTTTTTTTCTGCTCCCAGCCCTTATCCCTGGGCACATTAAAATTCTGAAAATGTACACTGAGTTAAAGCAGGTAAAATACACTCAACAATTACAAAGACAGAGGATAAATGAAGACGACTGACAGCATCTCAAGTCACATTATGCATTAATATGAAGAGACTATAAAAAGATGTTCATCGAGACAAGTCTTTGAGCTTTAATGCTTGGAAGTATGAATCTCTGAGAACTGAAATATGGATACAGAATGGATATTTCAGTGGGTGGCTTCCCTGCACCTCTGCATATCTGTTCTTTGGTATACAATAAATCACGGCATAACCATCATTTCTGCAGTTTACATTATTAAATATTCATATGAGGGGTTTATATGTTGCATCTTCACCAGTAAATAGCTTTGCCTGCTCCAGGACCAAAAAGAAAGGGAAAGGGGAGGAAAGGGGGGGGAAGGGAAAAGAAACTGGAAGGGTTTGGGGTTTTTTTTTGTTGTTTTCTTTCAGTACAGAAGACACAATTAATTATGTTTATCAGCATCTGGGCTGAAAAAACTTTGATTTCACAATGTGGTTTAATTTGTACCAAAAAGTGCTTATTTGCTATTGTGGGTTTTTAACTTTCTCTGATTATATTTGTATCTGGCAAAGTTGTTTAGAGCCTGGCTTGGGGATCTTTTATTTCCATCCCACAGGTTGAAATTTAGTGAGACTAAACTTATTGAGATAAAATAACAAGTAAAGAAAAAAAGGGACAAGAGATGTTTAAAATCTTTTTTTTAAATATTTATTTCAATCAATTGGACCTCAAGCTAGTATTTCCATCCCAGATCCATAGTACACCAAGTATACAGGGATGAGCAGAGTAGAGCAGAGTAAAGGAGGAGCTCTATTCATGGGCTGAATTGTACTAAAGATAGAGAATGTACTATCTTGCATTTCTGTGCCAAAAAGAGTGGTTGCTTACTAGACCAGGTGCAGTGAGACCACTGAAATTCCTGTTTGGTTCGCAAGACCAGTCTAAGAACACCAGAGACCAACCTCACAAAAGCAGTTCATGAGTTATCAAAGCCATTACTATGCACATTTCTGGATGAGAAATGTATACAATGCCAGTTGTTTCTCTGCAGTATGAATCAATAAACCCAGTTTTAAAAAAAAAAAAAAAAAAAAAAAGAGAGCGATCCAGAAGACCGCACGTGAAGGAATATACCCGGGTACCTTCTCACCCATATACCAATAAATCCATGGCCTGAGCTAAGTAGGCCATCACATGGGTTGAGTGGGTGACTACGGTCTGGGATGGGTTGGCCTTATGTGGTATGAATGCAGTCACAGCTCAGCCAGTTTTATCTATTGGTGAAAGTAGCCATTGGTCTTGATTGCATCCTATAAATTGCTTAGGCTGCTGCACAAGCACTGATGAGGACATTAAGTCTGTGCAATGCCATTAGATAAGTCACTGTCTCCACTGTCAAGGTATACAAATATTTGAGCATTTGGATTTTGTATTGGACTAGTGAATTATCAGGACCTGTAAGCCAGTGTGGGGACACTCACCTGGGGAGTTCCCACTCCTGCAGAGATGGAACTCGAACCACTGACGTATCCAATAAGTATCTGAATTAGAGGAGTACTCTCTAAATTGCTAATGAATGTAGGTCTGTAGGCTTTGATTTCAGTAATTTACATTTACCACTTTTACAACTGAGAAATCTCCAGACTTCTTATGCAATATTTGACACATTCCAGTTGGTAAATGATCATGTTCAATGAATTCAGGTTTTATATTAATTCTGTCAGTGATTTCACATTTGTTCATTTATAAGAAAAGTTGAATGTTTCATTTTATGTATGAGTGAAAGGAAGGAGGATAATGGTGTGGATTTTTTGCTTTAGTGCACTATTGGTACACATCTCGGATGTGCCATCTGTATAACACAAAACAGGGGTTTGATGGGTATGCAGTTCCATCATTATCAGAAAAGGGAAGGAAAAAAGGAAACAAAATCGTAACAGTAAAACCTTATGAGCATTATTACAGTCAGCAAATAGAATTCCAAATAACCACTAGGAACAGAACATGTGGAAATCATCTTTTTGGTCATTCTCAGAATAAAAAGGACATTTTAAAACATTAAAAGTGTGTAGAAGTTCTAAATGTTCTCTTTTCTCTGAAATGTTATCTTTAACGTGACTTTAAGCATGCTATTATTTAACTCACACATTTCACTCAAAATTCCTTCAGATTTTCTAGCAGTGCTGTAACATAGCCCTAAAAAACTCAGATTAAAAGAACCTTGATGTGTTTCCTATTTAATCAGGATGTTTAAAAGAATAAGCTGTTATCTCTTGTGGTTTTTATACAGGTTAACCTAACATATAAATCTGCAATTTTTGCTGTGCCCAATTGCAGGAAAATCATTTCAATAATAACAACAGTCTCTGCAAATGCTTGGGGCAAAAAAGAGAGTAACCACTTTTTCACAGAAAAAGCTTTTCACTGAAAAAAATTTCAAACATATTTATAAAACATGATGCATGAATCCAATGAAAGAGCCTAACGTCCTTTTCAGCTTGCCTCAATACATTGTCTAAATTTTGTGGCTTTAGGAGATTTAGTAAGATTTAATAGCCCTTTTTCAATATTTAAAGTGCATGTAACGGTGCAGAAAGATTTAAAAAAAAAAAAAAGTGCTGTAAAGTGAAAGCATCTAGTTATTGTGGAACAACTCCAATCTGCAATTCAGAGTACTCCTCATGGCTTCATCACAGCATTTCAGCGCTGCCCCCAGAAGACCCTGTGGGTGTTGGAGAAGCAGTTCAGTCCTTAAGACTTTTTAGTCTTTTTTCTCTCTGCCAAGTACACCAGTGAGGTAACCTATAGAACTGTGAATAATTTGTGTAAGATATTGGACCAGAGGTTCCCAAATCTCTCAGCGCAATCAGCCGACATCAATGACTTTTTGTCATTCTCAGAAGCAGCTACTATAATTCAAAGGTGAAAGGTTTCTGTTTTAAAAGACTACAATTATACAGTTCCTGGCAGAGCTGTTGGAGTGAGGACCAATTTAAATGCAGTGAACAGCGGAAAAAAAACCCCAAAGATAAATAGTGACAGCAGATCACAGCCTGCAACCCTTTCATTTTATATTTATATTTCTTTTCAGCTGAATCCCCATGACAACCATCGTTAACACATCCTGCAAAACTGTATTTCAAGTCTACTTGGAAAACCAGAGGAGCTATCCTAAAGGCCCACAAGACAGAGGCATTTCGTCCCTTTCCAGCCAACACTATCCAACACAGCCACAACAAGTACAAGGAGGCAGGAGCCTGGGATTACGTTTGATGATCTTCCCCTTCCACCCCTCTTCCTGTGCAGGAGTACTGGTTCCCTCCAGGGTTTCAGTATGAGAACTAAAACTGCTAAAGGGGTAAGGGATCACACACTGTCCTCTTTAAACACTTGTCTTCAAGGCAGTTCCCTACAGAGAGCAGTACTCGGAAGAGGGAACCAAACGCTAACGCAGAGCAGTTGTCCAAGGAGTCTGGTACTCCTGAAGGCACCCAGAAAGTCTGACTGCTCAGATCCATTTTCTGACATTTTCTGTGCTTCCATTGCAAAACCGACCCTTCTGTGGGGTCTGTTCTCCCTAGTCCAAACAAGTTCCCCTCCCCAGACTGGGGGCACATCCATGCTGCAAACAAAAGTTTACGTGCCTCATGTGGTATTCATGTTTTGTAGAAAGAGCAAGTGTACGTAGGAAGAGTCTTCAGGGCGGTCTACCCAAGCCTGCTGAGACCACCACGACCTTAACTCCACCAGTCTCAGTACCTCAGCTAGCCGGTCAAAAGCTAATTTGGATTTGCCTATGTGTTCTGGTTTGCTCTCAGTGAAGGAGAAGCTTGACACTCACGGTGTCTGATCTGCTGTTGCTGACCCTTCTCGGCATTTTATTATTTCTTTCTCTTTTGAGCTGTGGCTTTCACAAGGTATTTTATGTTAAATTGAAGGAACTACCATCTGCAAATGTCACCACAAATGTCCTGGATTGCCTCCCCTTATCTGCTTCATGTGAAAGACCCAGAACCAGAGTAGTTTGAAGGCAAATTAAATCCGAGCGACAGAAACATCCAGAGCTTTGGAGGTGTCTGTAGACAGACTCCACCGAGAACACGATGTCAGCTGAGGTTACCTATCCAAATCCAGGAAAAGCACGTTCCTGTACAAATTCCACCCACTCCCTATTTTCTCCATCTCCATTAGAAAAAAAGGTTAGGTCCAGCACCCCGTTGCTATGCTACAGTTGCCAGTGTCTGGTTGACTGCGGTTTCCTCACAGCCTTGAACAAAACATGCTCTTTTCTCACAAGAACAAAACTGGTCATGCAGAGGTACGGGCAACCAGCATGCCCCAGTTCCTTCGACCTCAGCCCCACTCCTCTGCCACCACCTTTTACTTCAGCCTCAAAGAGGGCCTGTCATGGGAATCCTTGGGCACAGGAGTAGGAGGGCTTCTCCTCTTCCAACACGACTATGAACTTAAGATTTTCATCTTGGGTGCCCTGTTGGGACCACCAGGGACCAACAGCTCCACTGAAAGCAGTGGAAGTGCAGGCAGTATTAAAGCCAGGCCAGATACAGAAGCAAAAGAAATATCAAGCAAGCCAGTGAATATGTCACTGCTATTTCTCTTCCATCGATGTAGAGGTGAAAATATCTGTGAAAACACAACGGGTCTAGTTCATCTCAGATATGACCCTGAGCATGGCTCTGGCCTCATCAATTTAAGTAAGCAGACCTTAGCAAAGGACACCTCCTCTCCTTCCCACACCCCTTAGTTACTGCCATTCTGCAAACATTACCTGAATCTACAGTTATGCAGAGGCTGAGCTGCACTTTGTCTCAAGAAACCTCCGGTTTTAAATGTAAAATAGCATGTGAGAGTCAGCAGAAGTTGAAAGCAAAGAGGTGCTACCAGCTAGCATATTTACAAGAAGAACTGTGATAGGTAAGAAGTCAGGGCTGAAAAAAGCCAACAGTGTTTTGAAGCCATATGAGCTCTTTAGAGCACATGAAATAAATCGGAATGAGGATGCTACCTGTTCTTCAGCCTTGTTCATTTTGGGGCAGCCAGTGACAGCCAGAAAGCAGGCATGGGCTAAAAGGATGAGTTCACCCAAATAACAAATGCTGTCCAGGAGCACTGGTATCAGCATGACCACGGCTTCTCTGGATCCCAAGAGCAGAATTTAGCCAGGCTGCAACAACTAAAGGAAGTGGAGGACTTTGCACCTCTCCCCCATGACCCTTCTCTTCCCAGAAGGCAAACTTTGCCTAATTCTTGCCTTGCTTTATTTCTTCCCAGCTTAATTAGTCCTCAGAATAATTCTTTTCTGACACTTCCCAAGTCTAAAAGGCACATCAGCCAGCCAGCTCTCCTTTCTTAACACTGCTTGGCCAGAAGTTCAACTGCAAGCAGTGATTTAGAACAGCCAATGTTAATAAGGGTTTGCAGGGTATTAATGCCACTGATGAGTATATCTGCCAGGCCATGTCTTTCAAGCAGAGATATTGTAAGCATTGGGAAAACAAAGCCTTTAATTTGTCCTTTTTTTTTTTTTCCTGCTTTTCCTTTTTTTTTTTCTTTCTCTCTTCTCTTTCTCTCATGCAGGTATTTGACTTGGTCTTGAAAGGAAGCTAAAACAGACTACCGCAACACCACAAAAAACAACAGCCCAAGATCAGCAGAGTTGTTTTCACTTTTCCCCCCAAAAAGAATAGCTTATACCATCTTTAAATGTCAGTCAAAGTTTTTATTCTGTTAAAAAACCCCTAACACTGTACCCACAACTGAAGGTAGAATGTGAAATACTCTTTACATCAGTAAAGTTTTCTTTAGGGTTTTGGGGTTTATTTTATGGTTTAAACTATTTCATTTGTTCCTTGAAACAGTTAGCAAGATTTTAAATGGGGATTACTGCAAGAGAAATAAACAAGCAGAAACAATCCAGATTGCATTTAATTTCTTAAAGTGCTCTAAGAATTAATAAATGTTTCTGTAATCTTTCATCCTTTGCTGGGCCTGCGACATGCTGATTTCCAGAGCAGCCCATCTGTATTTAGGAAACCTGATGTCCATCCACGATTCCACATGGAAGCATCTGAGTTTCAATCTGTGTTGTTGCTTGTGTCCTCTAATCCTCTGCACGTCCCAATTCTGGGCTCTGTCAGTCCATCATTTGAACACGATAGGAGTTTTCTTAGAGGTAGCAGTGCAAGAGAGCAAAGTGAAGAGAATAATGATGTCTGAATCTTCCCAGGACGGGCAAGACACCCTCTCTGCCAAGCTGTAGCAAACAACCAGGAATAAAACCAGCTATTCCCTAGGACTTACTGATTCTTTGCACTCAGCCATAACATTTCATTAAAAGGGTTACTCTGGATTTCTCATTATGTCTTCCCCACCCCACCCCCCACCCTTTTCAGCTTTTAATTCCTAGTTTCTTCAATTGATTACAGGAATTCAGGGCCTGGTGTTCTTCGTCTCAGACTGTTTCCCACTCACACTGTAAGTGCAGTAGGCTATTTGGGCTGGATTGGCTGGAAGAAAAAATGCTATCCATACCAGCTGTCCTGAGAAAAGCTCATCCTCTGAACAGAAAGCTGGACCTACAATTCAAAACACTGTGTCCTCCTGCAGATTTGACTTTTAGCATTGACTCATCAGAGAAGGAAGTTAAAAATCACCAGAAAGTGAGAACCTTTAACTACAATGCTCTGGATGAGACATCAGAAATACCAGGAGTAAAAATATCACTGACAGCATTCATATCTGCCACCCTACCAGTGCAAACTGAGGGGGGGAAGAAAAAGAGAGAGGAAATAAAAAAAAAATCCCAAACAAAAAAAACCCAAACAAATAAACAGATTAATTTCAGTGTGAAAGGGGATGGAGAGATAAGCAAGAAAGAGACTTCTGAAAATTAAACTAATTAGAAGTGAAGAAGCGTTCCTGTTTTGAGTCTTGATAGCAAATGTCTACAAATTGCCCAACCCAGTAAAACCTTTCCCAAATTCAAATGCCACCAGTGCCTACAAAGAGCAGCTCTTTAAAGGGCAGAACAGACAGCAAGTTAACATTTCACAAGTACTTGCTGAACTAGAAAACACATAGTTTTCTGCATGTTTCACATTCACATAGACGCTTCCCAGATTACAAGAAATGTCAGGGCTGAGAAATAAACCCAGTCATCTGTACATCTCCAGGGTGCATCTAAATTGTGACCCCCAGCTCCCCTTCCCTCAGTCCCAGCAGATACTGTTTGTCCAGCACCCAGAGCTGGATGGACGCTGTACTCACCAGCTGACTGCTGTACCAATAGAGCGACGACTCCTTCAGCACACACCAGAACTTTTTCCATTTGTTGCCAATGAAAGCTCCTTTTTCTTTCTTTTTGTAGAGCCATCCTTGGCAATCGGCTTGCCCCAGCTCTTTACACGATATCCTCCGTCGGCTCATTATAAAGAACCCTGTGCCATTAAAAATACAGTGTTCTGCTTGTTTAAAAGTGCTTTACCAGGAAAGATGTTGCTGCCAATTAAAGATATCAACCTTACTTAGCAATCTCAGCAAGTCATCCAAGCATATCCTAAAATATACTTAGAAGTCGTTCAGTTTTATAATGGCTGTGACAGTAACACACATTCATTTGAAAGGCATTCTGATTTGCAGAAACAAAACAGTAAGCTGTAGATAATGCAGACACCAATTAATGCTAAGATAACCATACACAAGTTTTTGTAAATTAAAAATACATCCTTTGATCGTTTTAAGAGAAGCATGCCTACATTTCCCTTCGCACAGCTGCACTGAAAAGAATACATCTATTTAAGTCAGCTAGAGAAAACTATTATGCCAAGTACGTGAAAACCGCTAGTGTGTGTGTGTGTGTGCAGGCAGCTGATTCTACCTCACTGATTTCCAGCTTTGATTCAATTAACATACCACAAGGATTTAGTCCAAAGGAACAGCCCGTTGACATTTTTCCCCAGAATCGGTGCAAGAATCAGTAGAGTTAAAAAGCAGCTTTCCACCGGCTGAGTAGCAGTATAAAATCCTCACCCTCCCAAGAATAAGACATACTAAGAAAATAACAAAAGAGGAACCCAGAAGAGAAAAGAAAAAACAGTCTCTCATTACCTTGACTTTTCTTTTTTGTCTTCTGACGCAAGGGAACCTGTAAGAAATGCAGGAAGGAAAGAAAAGAGGAAATTTCAGATTGTGTTGCAACATTTGTGTAGAAAGGGGAGGGGGAAGCTAGAGAAGGACGTGGTGGTGATGCTGGTGGTATATGCAGGATGGAAACGCATAACCCACTCACTGCTGAAGGGACGTTAGCAGCTGAAGCATAAAACGTGTTAATTAAAATTGATGTATATCTAGTTGAGCAAGAACAAATGTAACTCTATTATACATGTGTCTATCCACTAGTGCTTCCTGTTTCACACCCACAGGCAGCTTCTACTTTGCTACGTGTTTGCCTGAATTGTATTCTGTGTTCAGAAGTTAAAAAATAGGAGTTAGGACTCCAACATTTTAATGCTTCGTTACACTTCACAAGGGGGATTTGCAAACATGGGGAGATTAAAAATACATGCCAGGGGTCTGATTGTCATTTAGCCCATTTTAAGAAATCCTGAAAAAGGAAAAAAATTGGATTTTCCACTCCTCTTCCTTTAATTTAGTGCAGAGAATGTATTTCCCTCTATGTAAGAGTTTCATAATATTTCTTAAAAAAAAAAAATTAAAAAAAAAAACAAACCACACAAACCTGGCAGATTATCCAAATTGTAAAACATAAATATGCTAGAAATTTGCCATGCCATATATGAGAATTTTAGCCACTGCAAAAATAACACAATTGAATTATATTTACTCATTTGCAGTCTATATATCTCATCCCACTTAAAGACATAGAAAATGAAACTAAAACAGAAGACCACAGACAGAAAAAGAGGTCATTAGAAGTGTAAGGTCTGGCTTTTGGAGTAAATTCTCCCCAGACTGTTTGGTCGTGCAATTGTGGACAAAGCACTTGACTTCTCTTTGCCTCAACCTTTCCATCTCTAGCATGGGAACAAAAGCATTGTCCTTTTTCTATTTTTAGGAAGGTTTTGAAGCCTCCAGATGACACATGCTGGATAAGGTGACGTATGATTTAATACGCTGGGCCACAACGTTGCTATGCAAAGCCAGTAGCTACCTGATCCGCTGCAGAGCTACGCTATGAACATCCTTAATGCATCCCCTCTGCCGAGCCAGCCGGCTTTTCAGGAAAACAGAACCCCATTTCATACTATTCTTGAAGGATTTGATGGCTCTTCTCACAGGCAAATTAAAGATGAGTAAAGCTACACCATCTGGAAACAGTAATAGAAGAGACCACTGCCACCAGTATTTACAAGAGCTAGAACTTTCTCTAACCAGTGATCTTTGCAGCATGGATCAGTGTGCAGAACCACATATCGCAGTTGTGTGCTTATCTGGTGCCTATTTGAGATGACCTGAACAACACACTTGTGGGAGGCTTTACCAGGAATGAATAATCTCAGACTCCTGCTTAATCATCACATATTCTTTTCTCCTTTTTTCTTTTTAATTCTACCACTGCCTCTCTCTCTCTCTCAGACTATTCTCCATGACAACAGACAAAGAAAAGCAATGAGAAAACACATCGGCTCTGTTGGAGGCTCCACAATTTCCCCATCCAACATGGGCCGCCCTTCGTGTCTTCATTCCAAAGAAAGTAATGCCCTATTTAGGACACGTGGAAATAATATACAGCCTCAATGAAGCAATGGGTCACGCAGTCACGCTGATTGGAAATAATATACAGCCTCAATGAAGCAATGGGTCACGCCGTCACACTAATTACTTTCCTTCAGAGCTACCCAAAGTGGTATTAAGAAAAACAAATATGAATCAGCTCTCCTTGCGCAAAAACTATGTAGTGGGACAACATCACATCTTTGTCATGATACTACAGAGGGGTCATTTCATCTTTAACTAACATGAAGTTGTACAACAAGAAGAGCAATACTGAGACAGGATGTGGCTCTTTGTAAACAACCGAGGAAGAAGTAGATCTTTCCACCAACCTCGTTGATGATCTAAAGCAAAATAACATGGTTTATGGCTCATCTGTCAAAAAAGGGCTAATATAAACACTATGTAAGTCGTCTGTTAGGGCCTGCTTTATATATAGACTGAGGAAAATACTGATTACCTAGTAAGACCTTAGGGTAGCAAAAAGAATTTACAAATGTGCATTTATTATTCAGCGGCAATGGTGGTATTCTGTTGCAAGTTGACAGGGGTGATGAATCCCCTTCTCTTCATATTTTGTGGGGGAAGTTGGGAAGTCAACAGGGGAAGGAAGGGCAGTTTCCCCAGCCAGCACTATGTTTAGTTTGCCTGGATAAAATCAGTGATAAATCTGTAATATAATCATTGCTAAGTGAGATTTCATAAAATAAGATACATTTCTGTTTTTCTTTCCCAGTATTCCTGAAAACCGAAGTAAATTTTCAACTTCAAATTAATATTAAACCAGGAATTCAGCAATTTTAACTGTTTTTAGTGCTCTTCAGAAGCCTGGTGTAATCTTATAAAAATGTTTATTTTGCACTGCACAAGAGAAACCTCAAATCCTGGACTGCAGCAATGAACTCTGGTGTTATTCACAAAATTGTCTTCCCAAATCTTATTCATTAATGAGTAAAAAAAAAGCAACCTCTTTCTCCAAAGCACCAGTGTTTGGAGTTGACAGATATTTTACGAAGTAAAGAAACAATTTTCAGTGAAACTGTTTTCATCTTAAACCAATAGAAAACCTATATATAAATGAATCTAAAAATTCGTAAAATGCCTCACCATCAGGGTTTGGATTCAGTTTTCCACAAGAATACAACACATTAGCAAGTTTCCAGTGGCAAACCTTTCCTCAAGAAGTAAATTAAAATTTCCCCCTCTGAAAACCAGCTTATGAGAGTCAACAGTCTTTCATTTCAGTGAGCCTGGGTGAACATTGACTAAGACATACTTTTAAGTTTCAGTCCTAATAGGGGACATTACCACCAGTACAGAACAGAGAGAAAACTGTGGAAGGCAGAATTATTACCAGTAAAACCAATGATACAGACCAGGGGCATAACAGCAGTTTTAGATGTGAATGTACTGTCGCTACCAGACATAGACACTGGAACAATCTGAAACTGAACCAAATGTCATGATTTTACTATGCTTCTGACAGTGGTGGATGTTTCTCTACAAAGCTCAATTTTCCAATGACAAATAATTTATTTCATTATCACAGGTTCAACTGAAAAACTAACAAAAAAATTAGATCTATTTCTAGCTCTTGTTGTTACCAGGGAAAATCCAAAAGCAATAATACTCAGAAAGCTCTGAAATACATGCAAAATGTTACAGTTATTTGCAACTTTAGTAGAGTCATCATTTTTGTGCAAGGCTGGCAATACAGGGTAGATTTTAATTTTTTTGGTAGGTTTTGGTTTACTCATCAGTTTACCAAGACCTGAGGCCTGAACATGGGCTAGTTATCCTGCAGGACAATGCAGGCTTCAAGCTTGCTATCCATTACTCCTCCACTTGGCAAATACACCCATGAGCCACTTGCAAAGGGAGATGTACAACTGAACGTTGTTCACAGCCACTTCTGTGCTGGGCAGGCTCCACCGATGAGCAAAAACATATGAGAGAAGTGACAACTTCAGTGAGAGACTTCTGTCAGTTTAGATTTCCACAGAACGACAGCATGGTTGAGCTTGGCTCCTCTTCAGTTTTGAGGGCAATCAACCTATTTTGCAGCTGCAAGTTCTTAGGTGGGGCAGGAGCCTTCCTCTTGGTACTAGAAGTCTTCTATTTCCATCCTTCTCCTTTTCCAGAGGTTTTGCTTACTTTAATAGTGGGAGTAGACATTGCCTACTTGTCCATTGCAGTTGGGGACTGAGGGTCTTCAAGCTGTTGTGTCTCAGAGAAGACCATATCTATCTCCCTTTCATCAGCCTGCTTACTTCCTCCTGTACCTCCTCCACTCAGCAGCACAACACCTCCAAGATGGCACACCTCCTGCATAGCAGAGGGCCATCTCTTTTGGCCTCAGAGAGAGGTCCCAAGCATTTCCTGCAGCCTGGGACTTGGAGGGCAGCATCCACCATCTGAAGCTCAGTCTGTGTGGAAGCCTCTACCCTAGCAGGGGCAGCTGGTCCCACATCTGTTAGGGAAACTGCCCTGTTACCACCACGCCAAAGGCCCCCTTACTTCACTCCTTCACACTGTGCTGCACAAACTGCTGGGTCTGTTGTCTGCGGTCTGGGCCTAGGTCTTAGATAGGTCCCTCCTGAGCATCAGTTAAAGGATGCTTGACCCTCCCTAATCAAAGGGAGCTGCATCAAAGGCTCCAGGCACTCCTGGTCAAGAGCAGCTAATCACACTCATTAGCAGCTGCTAGAGCTTCCTCAGGCCCACACCCTTGTGGCTCCCCTTATCTTGTCGTTGCCTGACAGTGAGGATTTGCAAAGGTAAGTCATGGATGCTACATGTTTCCAGCCTCCCTTCCAAATGGGTGGCCCTGAGCAATCATCACTGGGAACCAAATTCAGGTGGGCAGCATCCCTTTGGGGGGCTGCAAGGAGCAGTCAAGGGTCACCCCAGGGAATGCTTCTGCCTAGAGACTGAGGGGCTTGCAGCCTGCAGACTCACCAGGGAAAGAGGTGTACGAGGCTATTTTGGGGGAAGCAGCAGCATTGGGCCAATACTGAAGACCAGACTTCACGTCTCATGTCCCAACGCATGAGTCTGAGAAGGCTCCAAAGGCAGCTATGATCAATACATCATCTTCTGCACAGCTGTATTTTCCTTAAGCTTGTCAATAGTTAGACAGATATGTGGCTAGCAAAATCCTTTGATAAGCTCATGTGTCCTAAGTTACTGCCTTCTCATCCCTTGAGGGGTAGGACTTGGAAGTGGCATCAGGCCCATACAATAGACTTCATTTCACGCTTAAAGCAGAACTGGGGCAGCCTGTGGCAGCCTCGCCACTTGGCCTGGCCCATAAGCAACATCTTCTTTAGATATTGATGTTTTCCACAGTCTTCTATGATTACAAAGACACAACCTCAACGTGCTACGTTTTCAGCTGATCAGTAGTAACTCTGGCATAACTTCAGTTATACTTACAAGAGCGTTGCCATCACCTTCCATGAATATTTTCAGAGCTTAGTGGGAAAGCTGTAAAAGAGGAAGTTTTGTTTACTTAAGTTCTGTATTACATTTTCATATAACATAAGTCCTGACAGTAAAGAAATGTGTTAATACACTTTTGACCTGCCAACTTTACCCTTCCCACTCTCCCCACCTCCTCAAAAAAGACCTTTTCCAAAGATAATGCTATGTTATGTGACCTGATTTTACCAATTTAGAAGTTAACCAGTGCTAAGGAACACTAATTCAAAGGTATCCAAGATTTTGTAAGAAATAAACAGAATAAAACTCATGGATGCGGTTTGGAGTTTGGGGGCAGGGGGAGTGTTAGGAAATGAATAGAGAATAAATAAGTAAAACTGGGGGTGGGGCTTTTGGGTTTTTTTTTGTTTTACTTTGAAAGAAATCTGTTAGACTTTGATTTAGGTTTGGTTGAGCTATTCCCAGTGTTTTCTGGGAATTCTAGTTAACTAATATGCCCACACTCCTGAGCAGGATGGGACCTCATACTGGACCACCCATTCTATAACGAATTGCAGTTTTTCCTTTTGGAGAGCAAAATACATGCAGTCCAACATCAGATGCTAGGGTTTATTTTCCAAAGATATACAAAGTTCACAGTTATCCATTTAGGTGATAGTTCAGGTGACTTCATTTGGCGTACTCAATGAACAGTCAACTCCTTACATGATTTTCTTTTGGCTGGATGATGAAAGAATCAGTGCAGTGTACAAGATGAAAGAAAACATACCAAATTTTTAGTGCCAGCACAGTTCCTATAAAACTCACCCCTCTGTGTATGAAAGAAACATTCAGTGAAATGGGAGAGGATACAAGACTCTGTTGAAGTGAGCAAGAAAGGATTTCCAGAAATAGAGCCACACTTCAGAAGAATTTCTAACAAGAACTTTTTCCTGTTACAGTAATTTAAGATATATGCCAATCCTCATACATAATATTTGTTTTAGTTTGAGAATAAAATCTTAAAACAAAAAATAAAAACCCACCTACTGGCTTCCAGCAATTTCAAACCAAAAATAGAAAGGCAAACAAATACATATTTTTCTGGCTCCCAACTGTTTCTGCTCAAAAATAGAAAGAAGCGCTATCTGTAAGTGGCTCAATGTGAAGTAATATCATGATGAGGAGAGATGTTACGGCAAATAATTTCAAGGATGTTTAGAAATCATAGCTAGTATAAACAAACAGAGGAAACACCTTTGGTTATACAAGCAAATTAACAACGAGCCTCAAATACCGAGCCAGAAAGCAAGGGAATAACAGACCAAATTATAGTAATTATTGTGACATGTGGCCTTTTTCCTGTCATTTTTTCATTTCATGTGTTCTTTGGGTTTGGAGAGGGTGGGGTGTAATTATAGGAACTGCACAGATTTGAATCAGCCACGGTACCAGGAGCAAGAGGAGAAGCGTTAGTTAACTGGCAAGGAAACGTTTCCGCCTGCATGCTTTGTGCCAAAGGAGTTGAAATGGATTTCAGCAGAACCTTCTCAGTGACTTGAACTCAAACTTTTGTTTATTTTCCAGACACTGGATAAGCAATCTTTGAGTCAGCTTCCAGTTTTCAAAAGCAGCACTGACTTCTGTCTCATTCTAATTAAGAGTATAATTTATTATTCCCTGTGTAAAGAAAGGTATAAAAAAAAATAAAAATCATACATTCACCGCAGAAATAACTCTCATACACATAAACTGAGTTTATTTCTCCTAGGTAAACCCAACCTGAGTGAGATTAGCTACACGGTGAAATAGCATTAGGATCTTTATGTCTGCTCAAGTGTACTCAACCGTTGCAAAACCAACATTTCAGAAGGGCATAACCTGTTTATCTCTGCACTACGATAAAATAAGGGTTTCCTTTCAATTTTCTGCAGGAGCACTGTGGGAAAACCATCTATCCTCTCTAAACAGACTGGTGAATTAGAAGGAGGAACTGGATATATGTGGCCAGTCAAGTAGAGCTAGTCTATATCCACCTTACTGGATGATTCAGCATGAAGCTGCAGGGGCCATCTCTGGGAACTATACCTCCCCACTCCCCAGTATTCCCATCCCAGACACTGCAGATAGCATCCCTGGCTGAGCTGTGACCCTCACGTGCCTTCTGTATGATTGCAGGTGGTCCCACCACGGCAGCCCAGGAGCTTGTCCGGGGCTGATGGTTTTGCTGGCAGAAGAGCTTCCCAGCCCATGAAAGCTACACCTGAACTCGGCAGCTTGGCAAGCCAGCGAGAGGTTAGTAGGAGACAACACTTGTGTTCATACCACCATGAGGGTGTCCCGATTCCTAACTGGAACAGCCCCAGCAGAAGACTTGGCTCAGCCCACCTCATTTCATAGCGCTCAGGGCACTGTATTACAGACTGGAGACATCCATGTGTACATCCTTGTCCTGACTTAGGTGGACATTGAATTTGAAGTGGGGTCTCACCCCCAAATGTGTACCCTAAACACCAAGGCGAGGATGTGGGATTCCAGCCCTCTTCCTAAGCCTCTCCATTTGCAACAAGATAAGATCCAGGAACAGAAGGAGAGGGGAAACCCTCCAGCCTACAGATTAAGGCACCCACATGGAAAACATGCGCCAGGATAGCAGTCTGCTGTGAACGATGTTCAATTCACTAAAATTGCAAAGTGGAACAAACCAAAGAGAGAAAATAAAACAAGGCACAGTGAAATCTGTCCCACTTCAAATGGATTTTTTAATGAGAACACACACTTGAATCTCTCACTTTCTGGAGGATAAAATGTAATGATCTACTGGATAAAAGCAAAGGGGATGGATTTACATTATCAGTTTGTAAACCATACCTACATTCCTTTGGCTTCCTTAGGGGTGCCCAAAACAACTAATTTATTTTAAATCTGAATTGAATATAATATGTCAAAAGTGGTTTTAGCTAAAAGATTTCTATTTCAAGGTTTTGAGGGTTTTTTAATTTGATTGAACAGCTGAACTACAAATATCAGCTTGCATAGTTTTATTGGTCCCACTTCACTCCTGTTCTTTCAAGAAGAGTAATAAACAAATAGGTACATGAGTAATAGCTGATGCAACAAATGTGGAAACACAGCAAGTGACTTATCAGAAATATCTTGCAATCATTTCCATTTGACTACATCATCTCTTCTGAAATAAATAGATATATCTCTGTTGAAGATCAAAGGCAATGTTAAGCGCGGGAAAAAGGGGAAGAAAACCACTGAGGTTCCAATGATTCTAGTTGCAAAAAACAATCTTAATTCATTAGTAATATTGCTCTTGGGGAACTCAAAATCCACAAGGCCTGACACTGTGTCTTGCCAGTTACAAGCTACAGTGAGTATGTCAATTTGCAATGATATTGGTATAAGCCTGCCAGACATGCCTTCCAGGCGTCCCTCAGATGACATCCAGAGTGGGCATATGCCTTCCTGTTTCTGAGCAAAATATTTGAGATATGTAACATGACTCAAACTATTTGTGTGGCAGAAGCACCCAAAATGTGCGTAGCTCAGTTCCTGTTCAGATGGCATTGACATAGACTACTCAAAAAAAAAAAAAAAAATTCTGCTTTACCAAGCACCAAGTCAGGGCTCTAAGACAACCAGGAAAATAAGATTTTTGCCTTCCTTCTGTTTCCATTTCTCACACTGGTCACCAGCTGTAACCTCTCTGCTTGCTTTCTGTTTATTTGTCTGCCTGCAACAATCTGCACTTCAATGAGCAATGAAGTGACAGGCGATATGAAACTAGGGATAGTGCTACAAAAATTTCCCTGAAAAAATCAATCACATATCTCACTTACCAGGCATTAGGAATAGCATTGCCCCAAATTGTAGTAGCGCTTGAAGCACTGTCCTGTGGCAAGGAGACAGCCTTACATAATAGTCCTAAATTATCGCATTAACTCTAACCAGGGTTCTTGCAACAATGCAGGGGAAAAATAATCACAGCGATTGTAAGTTCATAATTGTCCTTTGGGTTACTAGAGATCAATTTAATCTGACAGAACCTTACCATTAACTATGAATTAATCAGATCTAGTCAGTTACTTAAGTGGTTAATTAGCTATCTAAATTGATTATCTTACTTGTACAAGGATTTTCTTGATCTGCAGATTTGCTCTCATTTACTGGTTCACCAGGAAAGTTGATATCAAACTGGTGCTTTGCCACAGCAAAGCAGACATTAAGGCACTTTTCAGAAAAGGTCATGGACCATCCCAGCCCGGTGAAGTTGTGTTCCACCCACCCTGGTCCCCATGACTTCATGTTTCAAATTGCAGATGAAACTACAGACTCACCCTTAGCATCAGAAACAAGAAGTCCATTAATGTATCATCATAAGTCATAATTGTCAGAGTATACCTTCAGCTTTGGCCACAATGGATAAATTTAAGCTTGTTAAATAAAAATTACCCTTTGAAAAGCCAAAAGGGTTCTTATCACAGGCCTCGCAGTGAGAAACTGCATTTGTCCCATTATAATACCGCTGGTTATAACCTTATTTTCAAATGCATTTGAAATTATTCAATCCCCTCACCTGCAAGCAATTCAAAAAGACAACTTCTGACTCCATTTGGGGGAGGGCCATCATCTGCTGGAACAAAGTTCACTGCTGCCATCTCAGAGACAGAAAGGGTCTGAAGACATCGCCCTGCTTGGATCACGGCCAGGTCCTGTCAGTCCAGCCAGGAAGCCCAAAAGCGGCAGATTACAGGTGTTGACAGCTCTGAGCAAGCAGTTGCAGGAGCCCACGCTCACCGCTTTTGGGAGGAGAAGGGCTGGAAAGAAAGAAGAGGTTCAACAGAAGAGAGATGCTCCAGCTGCCTCTGTGGCCTCACAGACAAAAACGAAAAATCAAAATAGCATGCTTAGTGAAGTGTGTCTGCCCCAAATGTGAGTTTGCACACAGAGTCCTTGTAGTGTTGAGCTGATTCCTAATGCTGTTATGTTTGAACGCCAAGGAAGAGTTTGCAGAAACGTTAAGTGCAATACTGCAATTACTACTGCCTCCTAGCTGGCTCTTTTGCTGTGGCAGGCAATAAAAGCAAGCAAAGTTAAGTTGGCTGGAGAAATGGATGAAGAGTTAGTGCAGTTAAGGGGTAAGGAAAGAATCCAGCTCTAAAGAAGCACTTCCCTGGTGTTCTGCTCTCTTCCAAAGATGTGCAGAAGATGAAACAGAAGGGAGGCAGGAAAAAAAAGCTTAAAGCTTATAACCCCTCTTGAGAGAACAGTCTAAGGGGTTCTCTTGAAGCAAGTCCCCATATATAAATGAGGAGAGAGTGAGCATCATTCCTTCATCTATTTTTTCAGATCAGCCATTCAGCAAATGTAAGGAGAGAATGAGAGGGATGTTTCCCCCCAGCACAGAGGCACAGAACCACTGCACTAATCATAAACATGGATCATCGCAGTGACAGGAAACCGAGACATCCTCACTGGAAGGCAGTTCTGACAAACATTTGCTGTCAAGACATCACAGATTTTATGCATCCAATGGATGGGAAAAATTGAAAAAAATTAATCATGGCAATAAGCTGCTGCAAAACATTTTGTGAATTTGGAGGATGAGGTTTGGAGGAAAAAAAGAAAGAGAAAAGGTATTGTGATCAAAATGAACTAGAATTCCTAAGATAAGACTAAAAAAAATTCTGCCAGACAGACCTGACATGGGGAGGCTGCCTGGCACACCCCAGCTTCCAGCTCTGCCCCGCACCGTTTCAAGGACAAACCAGCTCTGCGGTGCTTCCCTCAGCACACACAGGGGCATTTTCCTTTTGGAGAATTTTTACTATCTCCCCTCCAGTGGCCATTGGGATGAAAAACTGCCTCCAAGGCAGGAGTCCACCAGGCAGGGAAGGTCTTCCTGCTGTCCGGAGGGCCTCAGCACCCACCCACACATTGCCCGAGCCATCTTGTGGGCAGCGATAATTTGATTTAAGGCAGCAGAGCCAAGGCTAGAGCAGAAGCTGACCAGTCCTTCCCATGTTTACAGCTGCCCTCCAGGACACTGTGGATGGAGTTTTCTCCTATGTCCAAAAAAACAGTTACCTGAGCAATATTTCCCAACATGCCACCCTGACGAGAGATGCCACAGGGATATTCGGTCCCATTACAACTGGCCACAACTGCAATGCAATACACCAGGATAACAGGAGCACACTTTTGGCTCCTGCATTTGAGAAAAAGGCCACAAAAAATTATTACTGTTTTCACTCTCTGAAGCTTAGGTATGAATCCTTTCCTCCTTTCTTCCGCCCAGGCAATGTTCATTTTATCAACAGCTCTAAACAAAAGGCCAGCATTCACACTTCCAGAGAAATGTCAAGAGAAGAGCTTTTAAAAAGTAAAGCAAAATTGTTACGCTGGTGATTATGAGTATGAAGTAAGGAAGAAATAGCTGGGGGACTTGCTGCTTCTTCCATCAAAGACTTGCACTCCACATTCACATAGTACACATCAAACAGAAGTCTTGAGAGTCCTGTTTGATTCTTCATTAAAAGATCAGGAGCACTGAAGAGTTTATCTTCCTTTCACCCTTCACAATACACAAAGTACATACACTGTACAGAAACATCACCTCCGCAACAGAGCAATCTCAGTGGGGTGAGGTATAGCTATGGCAAACTGCACTGGCAGGTTGCGCCACGAGAATGAAACTGCTCCTGCGCTACAATGAAGCCGTGTCAGCCATAAAGATTTGTGTGTGGTCTTCTTTTCCCCATGGGTGAAAGGCATTTCCCCAGGAACAAGAAAACGGAGAAAACTGGACTACACATCAGAGCTTTTCTAGATAAATTTAACTGGCACCCGTTCCCCAAATCTACACCCAGGTCCACATGCTTGTATGTAACATGGATCTTCCCCAAGGTCCCGGACAGGCAGACCAGCAAGCTGAGCAGGCGACTGGGAGCCCAGTGCTGTTCTCAGTACATCTGAGTTAGACCAGATATGGACTGCTGGGAAGCAAAATAATCACCTCTAGGATAAAAGCTCAAAGGTATGATCATAGAATGGCAGGTTGGAAGGGACCTCAAGGATCATCTGGTCCAACCTTTCTTGGCAAAAGCACAGTATAGACAAGATGGCCCAGCACCCTGCCCAAATCTTAAAAGTTTCCAATGCTGGGGAATCCCCCACTTCCCTGGGGAGATTATTCCCATGGCTGGTTGTTCAAATGATGATAAGGTGCTCTTAGAAACACTTTGCCCTGGGAATCAAGTCTAATCATTAGTTGCTTCCCTGCTTCTAGACTATTTCACCAGTAGATTTGGTTTTCTTTTAATCACATTAACTCTCATTATCTGTACAAATTGCTACCAGCCATGTCTACTTTAACTTATGCTTGCAATGAGCAAAGGAAGAAAGCCTGCTACACCACATATAAAGAGCACAGTAAGAATATCTGGTAGAAGATAGCCTCCCACCAGCATGAAAAGGGGGTCCTTGTTCAAGATGGGCAGCATTACAAGCTGGTTCACTCTGGGAAATGAAATAAAACTTAGAAAAAACTATTACTGGGTGCAAAAGATTGCTGCAATACTTTTCTGCAGCCATCAGCGCCTCTAGGCATCCAGGATTTACTATGATTCTTGCTTTGTAAACACTATAGCCTTTGCCAGAACATCTGCACACAGAAATAAATCATTAAAGATTACTATTTGTTAGTCCTGCAAATGCAGGAGTCTGACTACATCAGACACTTTCTCCTTGTATCTTACAGAAATGAACACTTTTCCTTACTCCTTTTCTCTGGGGTTGCCCTCATTGTAGTAAAATCTGAAAGGAAAGCAGTAAGCATTTTTCTAAAGGAGAAGGTAATATGGTAAAACTATTTACACAAACCTAAAAACTGAACTTGTTCTTTCACAGGAACAATTTCCAGGTTTTCTCAGATTTGGATTTTTTTTTTTATGTCATAAGCCGTATTTCACCAAACATTTTCTCTTAACTTCCACCATATTATGGCTCTCCCAATGCTTCATACAATGTTAAAGCTCTGTCTGTTTCTCTCCTTTGTCCTCTAAGAAGAGATTCTCTCTCTTCTCCATTTTTTTTTCTAAACCAGTACCCAGCTGTTTATGTCTTTTCATATTTAGCTGAGTGTATTCCAATATAGACTACCTCTATTTTTTAAACTAATTCTTATACAAATATCTTTCAAGTTTTACACAAGAAAAGCAAATAGACAGCATAACTTTTAGGCTTCCCACTGATTAAAAAAATATTAATAAAGACAAAATAAAATTAGTGTTATCAACCATTTAATGGCACTGTATAGCCCACAGTAATTGCAACCTCAATATTTACTTTTACTTTTATGATCCTCTTTAAATAAATTATTTTTAATTGTTACTTCAGTTTTTCTCTCACGTCGTGTGCTATTTTGGCAACAAGGAAATTTGGCAACAAAACCCCCATGGTAGTACAAATAATTAACGAGCAGTAAATGCTTGGAGAAAAGAAACCCCACGCTTGGTATTTCCCGCTGCAGCAGAGCTATAATTTGTACCAGTCAAAGAGTCTGAGGCTAACATAAGGATTTGAAACATCCATAATTTAAATTGTCTCAGTTTAAATCAGCTCACTCAGTGACACAACTTTCAACACACACTTTTTCTCGCATGGGGAAGGAATGGTGTGTTTGTCTTCCTAGCTGATCTCTCAGGCTTTAATCAAGTAAGTACCATGATGCATCCTGTTTCTGTTGGCAGCTAGATAACTCCTCATGCCTTCTGACCAGATATAATTTAGCACGTCTGTTTTGCAAGCATTGTCAAGCACAACAAGATTACAATACTCCTGACTTGTTAAAGTCATGGAAAAGATTGGAAAGATTGAAAGATCATCAAAAGATTTGGATACAACTCCTCTAGGCGCATCACTGGCAGAACGCAACTGAATTACAACCTCATGATGGGTGGTGGTGCTTTTCAGACACACAGGCATGACCAGAAACACCTCAGCGAGCACACAGAGCTCTGAGGGGACCATCTGAATGTAAAAGTCCAACTCAATACCAGTAAGCACTTTGTCTTTCTGGGCAAGAGCTGTTAATGTCCATTCCACACTCTGAAGTATTTCTGAAGAAATATCTTAAAGAATGTCTAAGCGTGAACAAGATAAGCATTACACTTCAATGACTTTAACATGCCAATATGACAATCTTAAATCCCATCAACTAATGTGAGCTTTATTCACTAAGAAGTTAACACCATAATCATAGTGATTTCTCATCTTCAAGCTATCATTAGTTCTACTTTGTACTTCTCTTCCACTGAGAATCTCAGAGAAAAAAAAAAGTCTTCATTAAAAAAAAAAAAAAAAAAACCCAACATTTGGTCTCCTCCCAAACCCCAAAGATTTTAAAACAGAAAATATAATAACTTTGTTAAAAAAATATAGAGCTTTGAAGGAAGAGTCCTGCCTTCTCATCATGAAAAAAAATGAAGGGAATTGTTTTTATCTAAAAACATATTTTAGATAATGGGTCTAACAACTAAATGACTAATTAGACAAAAACATTTTTTTTCAATTTTATCGTCTCACAATATTATTTCCTTTTTTCATTAATCTTTCCTTTTGCTGAAACCTATATCCCAACATAGGATGATAAAAACATAATTGGAATCAAGCCACAATATCATGTCTAAAGTTTATTATGTCCCAATTTTAAAATATTTATTTTTCAAATTCTATTACAGGCTTTAAATTTCAACCTGATAATATGCATACAATTGAACAATAATATAAAATGCACTCAAATTCCTAAGAAAGTTGGCACAAGAAACCTACTTCTCATGAAGTCGACAGACTTTTGACCATCAATATGTGATTTATTGAGATCAATGCAGAGGAAAAAATCCAAGCTACTCCAAACAAGAAAATTGAACTGTTCTGTAGGACTCAGTCTCAAAATGTTTGCATTTGTTTTGAGTGTTTTGGGTTTTTTTAAATGTCTGCCACTCCAGAGTCTAAGTTCCAATTCTTAGGAGAAGAAAGTGAGCTGACCACAAATATTAAGATAAAAGAATGCTGAAATGTTGAACTCAAGGTAGCCAAGGCTGAAACTCCACAGGGCTTTGTAAGTCAGGTCAGAAGGTCAAACAGCTCTTCAAACTGGATGTCAGTCAAGTTTTCAGCACATTTCATAATGTGTTGCATATGCAACCAATATGTTTCTACTGTGTCACTTCATTAAAAGTGAAAGAAGGCGGACGCAGCAGTGGAGAAAAGACGTAAATTTTAACTGAGCACCTGATGTCCTTCCACATCCACAGGCAGCAACATAGGGCCAAAATATAACATAAGGTGATATAGTGTAAAGCCCAAAAGTAGAAGCAAAATAGTTAAGCATGCTGAGTAGCTGTCTCTAAAGCTGTCCGAAGGAGACAGGCAGGCTAGAATACAACTACCAACTGAAAGTAGATCTCATCGGAAATTATCAAAGTGGAGGAACTGGAGAAAGCCCTACGGACTCAGCAATTAACCAAAACAAGAGTAAAATGTCTCCTCTTTGCTTGCAGGAACCCAAGACCAGGGTTAAGTTGCTGTGATTCACTGTGTTTCTAGGACTGTATCTCCACAATGCATCTTTACTGGAAATGCAGTCTATGCCAGGCACAGACAACGCATTCAGAAGACAGAAAACTGCTGGAGGATCGTGCTTACCCCTGCAATGGCATGTACTACACAGTGCTTTAGAGTAAAGCTTCAATCTTCATCTCAGCAGGAGGAAAAGTGCTCTAAGTGTGCTGGTAGCGCAGAAGACTCCAGATAGAGACACAAGACAAAATTCATATCTGAAAAGAACTCCTCCAGTGCACTAAATTGCTAGTACATAATAATAATAATAATTTCTGTTTCCCCATTCCACCCCCTCTTCTCTCCCCTCCCAATTCCCTATTTTGCTCTTAACAGAAGAGATGTTCGATAACAAATTTGGGAAGTGCTGCCTCCTACTTACTACAAACACCTTCACACTGTTGCTTTCTGAGAAAATTTGACTATTTGACATCATCTCCATTCTCCTCGCACTTTGTGAGTTCCATACGAATCATTTAAAGGCTGTATTAGGGAGCTACAGAAAGCTCAGACACATAAGCAAGTTACTATGTGTCGGCTGAGACAGATTAACTACGAAAAACATTTAAGCTAAACTGAATTTCCTAGCAGTTACAGCATTTGCTTTATATTAAAAGAAAATAAGCACAATTAATATGACTCAGCTGGTATGGTATTTTGATGGTGCTTGTACCCAGAAGCTGTTCCTGGAATAAGCCTATAGACTTGGATGCACCAAAGAATAAGAGTATGGTTTCTCCTGAGACCTTGCAAGAAGGAATGAGGATAATGAAGCAGCTACACAATGTAACAAAGCGGGGAGCTGTGTAAAATGATTTACATTGTTCGTTGTTCTTCAACAATAAACATTGTTGAAGAAACTTTCCTGAAGTATTAGCAATAGGGATTGCAGTATGTTTAATTCCATTAAAATGGACCACATGTCAGGTACTGTAGGAACATGGAAGAAAAGAGAAGGTAACTCTGCTCCTGGCAGCTTCCAGTTTGAGCCAGGATACAACAGGAGGATGTAGACAGGAATAAGATGGAGTCCAAGACAACAGTGAGACAAGAGTCATCAGGATCGTATGTTGGGTCTCAGCATGCCTGAGGACATTGTCAAGGTTTGTGCTAGTGGTGTAACAAGTGGCTTTGAAAATTTATGAGATATAATGTTTTCAAATGTTTGTAAAACAAAGAGAGAGATCCCAGGAAGGGAGGGATCCTAGGGAGTCCAAAATCAGAGTTAAGGCTCACTGTATTTGATGCTGCCCAGAAGTGTAAATAGACAGGCTGAGAGATTCAACAAAGAAGCAGAGCAAGAAAATTACCCTGCAATCGGTTTCTGAATTGATGTGAGGTGGGGAAATTGCTTTTGTCAAGGCCAGAGAATAGATTTCAGTAAATGTGACATGAAGTAATGACAACTTGGATGACAGTTTATTTCTATGTATGGAAAGTGAAGACATTTGAAAGTGTGTGCAAAATTTAAACGTAGCTTGGAGATGAGGACACAGAGAATTGAAGAAGGCACTTGGACCGTAATTTCATTGTCAGTAATGAGCAAGGATGACTTAGGAGAGGCAGAAGTTGATCGGGCTGGGTTCAACTAAAGGCTGAGCCATGACATATTAGAGAGACAGGCCAAGCTCTACGTTTGGTCAAAAAAATTAAAAAAAAAATACAACTCTGTGTTACAGGAGCATATCTGCCCTTCATAGGGGCAGAAGCCATGCTGATGTTTGTGAATAAAATTACTCGGACATAAGATGCAGATAAAAAATGGATCCAAAGACAGGATATTTAGTAGAGCATAGACAGTATTTTGGAGCGTACCAGGACCTTCTGAAAAGCAACATGCAAGCATGTCTCAGAAAACAGGTGGAGAACCACTGGTAGACAGAATCCCAGACATTAAGATTTCAAAAAGAGATTTTCAGATAAAATCAAAGGTAAGTGCCAGGATAAAAGGATGGCAGAGAACAGAGATTTTTGTTGGTTGATTACATTCAGTAGAAAAAATAAAAACGTATGAGCTGAGAAAAGGGGGAAAGACTAGAGGAGGTTCTGGGGAAAAACAAGGTAAGGAAGTCAAAGGAAGATGAGCTCTGCCCAGGTGAGGAAGCAATTTCTGCAGGAGAAGAAGCAGTTAAAGAAGTAGTAGATGAGGCGAGGCCATGTCACTTAGTTGATTCCCCCTCCTCCTTCTTGGAAACAATCAGCAAGACCTGTTTGGAGAGGAAAGAGACAAAAACATGGAGACAACTGAAAGCATATGCACAAAGAAAACGTGACTCAGCTAAGCCAGAGGCAGAGGATAGAGCTAAAGAAGGACAGACGCACTTACCGTGGCAGAAGAATTCAGTCATGGGACCTGTGCCAGAGATGCCCCGTAGCAAAAGCAAGAGGCAGACACTGGAGGGCAGCCAGCATGATGAAATGAAGGAGAAGTGAACAATTAGAGGGTATAAGAGGCTGCAGAAGGGAAATATTTTTAGAAATGTATGTCACTAAGGCATAAACATAGTGCACACACATAAGCACTTTGATGAGCTATGCCTTTAACTGCCTGGAGAAGAGAAGACTCCGGGGAGACCTTATAGCAGCTTTCCAGTATCTGAAGGGTGCCTACAAGAAAGCTGGAGAGGGACTTTTTGCAAGGGCATGTAGTGACAGGACGAGGGGGAATGGCTTTAAACTGGAAAAAGGGGAGATTTAGAATATTAGGAAGAAATTTTTCACTCTGAGGGTGGTGAGGCACTGGAATAAGTTGCCCAGGGAAGCTGAGGAGGCCCCATCCCTGGAGATGTTCAAGGCCAGGTTGGATGGGGCTTTGAGCAATCTGGTCTAGTGGGAGGTGTCCCTGCCTATGGCAGGGGGGTTGGAACTACATGTTCTTTAAGGTCCCTTCCAACCAAAACCATTCTATGATTCTATGCATTGCTTTTCAGAAAAAGTCTTAATAGATAGAAACATGGCTCTGCTTGAGGTGAGAGGGAAATTGAGATGCAGAGAGGGGTAATAGGTATAGTTTCACATGCAACATTACCTGAGTGCCCATCTCCCTGTTCAGTGACTGTGCAACCACACTCAGCACAGTTTCATTAGCAATAAGTGCTACATCAGACAGGACACTTTCTCCAGGCCCATAAACAGTTCTAGGTCCATTAGCAGGTGGTTGAGTGATCCCTTGAAGACAGTTCCGCACTCAAAATAGTGAAGCTATTCAACTTGTCATTTAGTGACACAGCCCTCTCTCTGGGTTACTGCTCCTACCTCAGGATCCAACACCAGCTGAGAATCCGCTAGAACCTCCACATGACCAGCTGATTAGCAGCAATCTGCACATCTGTACCGTTTAATCAAGCCAGTGCACAATACTGTTGTCTGTACAGTGTCCTACTGTTGCATCAGTATCCAAACTAATCCTCATCCTATTCACCCACAACCAAGCCTAGTTTAGGTAGATCATGTGGGAGCGTGGAACGGATGGATTTGGGGGGCAAGGGGAAACATCTGGAATTAACAAGGACAAAACAGAGAGCATCTTAACAACTGTGGAAGCTCTTCAGCCCACGTCATCTTGATGCCTTCCCCAGCCACTTCGCAGCGACTGCACAGACACTGATGGAGAGCGGTCCCTGCTGAGCGTGCAGCACCCGGCTGCTGCACCCACTCAGGGGAACTCACCCAACAAAGTGAGATGCAAATGCTGCTTTCTGGCCACCAGAGAGCCCCACAAGAAATTGTGTCTCCCAGTACGCTTGGGGACAAGTAGCAAGGAGCTTGTACAAAAAGTTCATGTGAAAATCAGCAGCCTGGCATTAATGGCTTTTGCCATTTACAGAATGAAAGAGAGCTTTTCATCACCCTGTTTCTTCCTGGCTCTGGTACAGATGCTGTCGTGAAGCGTGCTTTTGCAGACTGTATACCTTTTAATGTGCCCTTTCACCTTTCCCACCTACGAAACCAGTGTGACTTCCCAACAGAAAACAGGTGTTGGAACGCAGTGTGGGAGGACCTGCTCTCTCTGCTTCGAGGAACAGACCTCTCTGGGGGGCAGCGGTGAGGCAGCACATGGGGCAGAGTCCAAGCGACGCAGCGTTTGAAAGCAGTGAGCTTCAACATCCCTGAGCCGGGGCACACAGCCTCCACCATGCCACAGGGCCGATCAAATCGTGTGCAGCTGCATCACCAGAGTCAACTCCAAGAGAGGGGCAGGGTGGGAGTCTCTCCTTCCCAGAGAGGCACTTTTTGCCTCTAGAAAGTGTAAAAAGTTTCCCCACAGGGGGAGGTACAGAAAAGCCATTTCACAAGAAGCTACCAAAAAATCTCTCTCTCCTTTACAAATTGTCACAAACCACTAAACGTTGGCATAACTGGCAGACAGGAAAATCCCGCTGAACTGAACTGCATCGCCTGAGCACGAATAATAAACCTTCCAAGAAACCCAATTACTACAATTGAGCCCAGTAAAGATATTACCCTACACCCCAAAAAGAATTTATTGGAAGAAAATAGGTAAGAGAATGATGAAACAAGCTGTTATTCTCAGCTTTCACCAGAGGCACATTTTGTTGAGGAAAACTCGAGTCCAGAGATGCAGTCAGGATTTTGGGTTTTCTGTTTCAGTGCAGAGGACAGGAGATTTTAGTTCCAGATGCCCTTTTTTTCTCGATATGTGTAAGCCCATTCACATAGTACTTTTGCTGTGTCTTTACTCACACAATTTCATGTCTATGAGAAAAATATTAATGTATTCTAAAATTATTTTCACATTAAAAACAGGAATCAGTCTCCTCGGTGCTGTCACCACAGCACATTACAGTCTACCCCCATATTGCACCTGAAATACTTTTTACATGATACCAGAGTTGCACATTTTTCTCTAGGAACCTAAAATCAGTAAAGGAATTGCTTCCATTTCCATATTACACACTTGTCTTCACAAATATCCGATTTACATGTAACAGTCATGACTAGACTGTCACCCTGTCCTTTGATCGATCTTAAAACATAACTGAATTAAACTTGTCCAAAATAGGAATCATTCACATACATGCCGTCATTTGTCTTCACAAACAAATTCCATTATTTCTAATGATTTAATTATTTTTAAGTAATCCATTTTCATTTTTAACCAAAAGGGGAAAAAAAAAAAGGGAAGCACAAGATATTTTATGCAGCCCTTAAAAAAGGGTAATTACTTGCCAAAGTGAACTTCCTTTATTGTACCAAGTAAGTGTTGTTTCTCATCAGCTAAAACCATATTAAAAAAAAAAAAAGTAGATGTCATTAAAAAGAAACAACTAACGTTTGTCATTTAAGAGGAAAAAAATAAGCCACAACCTTACCAGCAAGGAATTCTGACGAAGAGCCACGCTTGTCCAGTCAACTCCCACACCTCACAAAGCAGAGAGGAAACTCTTACAGAAATGGGTTGCAATGCTGAAATTGCCCAAGAGGAAACTGGTGTCTCTTTTACAAGTCATGACTACGCAAACCAGAAGTCAGGCATCAAAGCAAGTGCTAAAAGCCATGCCTGCCAGAACTATTAATACTAGAACCAAACCAGGTGGAAATAGAGTAGGGGACTAGACTAAAAAATTAGAAATATTCCCAGAGAGCCAGTTTTTAATTTTTTGTTTGTTTGTTTGTTTAACAAATGGAAATTGGTTTAAAAATTGTATTGTCAAATACTTCTGAGAAGAGGCTCAGAGTGCATTGTGGGAGACAGGAGAAAGCTTATCATAGATGCACCATAACAAGTAGCACTATCCGAGCTTCAGCACAGCCTCCATTGCTAACCCCTTCCCCAGAGCACCCCTTCAGCCCCAGTCTCCCAGGGGCCCTCCAGGGTCCAACCCTGCACCCCAAGGTGCGGGAGAGCTCAGGGCAGCCCGAGCCCAGCCACGCCGAGGCCCAGGAGCCCTCGGGACAAAAGGAAGGATGGGGCATGAAGCGCTACCGGTTTGGTTTTTCTGGGTCACCTGCAAGGTGTGTCCCAGGAAACACCATCCAGGCAGGGATGGGGCTGACAGCAAGGTCTGCAGGAGAGCACGTGGGTCTGATAGTTTCAACTCAACAATCTTTACTTCCCATTTATCCTTTTTTACTACCTGATGCAATGGCAAGCCAAAATTAATAGCCCTATTCAAAATATGAGACAGATGCTTCTATAAGTTATATTTTCACTAGGTTTGGGGAATAAAGAAAAATAAAAATCAGGGCCTTGTAATTTTGGGTACTTTTCTGGCTTGTGTATTCAACAGTTTCAGCCACAGGTATATGGCCTTCAAGGATGAATAAGCATCTAATTATAGCACAAACATCTAAATAATTTTCATTGCTCTCTCTACGCAGCTTTACCTATTTTGTACACCACATTAGTGTAGAAAAGACAGAGCACACACTCTGTTAATCTCATCCCTCTTCAAAGTGATAGGCATTGCTAAAAATAAGGTAGATCATTGCATGCTTTGAAGTGAGGTTTTCCTTTTTGACTCACTGGAATATTACAGGTCAGTTTCTTCAAAGCTGGATGGAGGGCTGCTGCTGCCTAGGGATTCTCCTGTGTTTCCTCAGATCTCTCTCTGCTGTGGCAGGGAAATTCCAGGGTCCAAAGACAGGTAGAGGAGACATTCAGAGATCTGAATGCTTTACTATTCATGACACTGAAATTACAGTGCCTCCTGTAGGACACTCAGAAGAAATTTAATTTGGGCCTTGCTGATGCCACGAATGCCAGTTGTTCTAATTATAGGGCTTTCTAGTAGTCTTGGCAGAATTGTAACAACATAAAAAACAGATGACTCATGTCAGTCTACAGGGATTAACTTGAAAGCCTTGTTCACACTGAGCAACATACATTGTTTTAAGTACCTCAGTGCACCCAGAAGAGGATGTTTTGCTACAAAGATGAATCTTTCGTGGGAGGGGGATGTGCCAGTGTAATGCACTCATAGTCCATCCACCTTAGTGCCACTGTAGCCAGGAGAGAACCACCACATCCTCAACTGCTTCCAATCAAGACAGACATCACCTTCAAGCAGATGAATCTGAGGAAAGTTTCCATTATGGCTGCACATTTTTTTTTATTTTTTTTTTTTTTAACATTTTCACTTCTAATTTACTTTTTAGGTATTGACTGTGTAACTTGATGTATCACACTTCAGTGACTGGTATTCATATTTCATGCATATGGTACTATGCATCAGCATTGGGAATCACTCATATATCCTTCAGAATATACGACATATTTTATGTTGCTTTCTCTTTTTTTCCCCCCTTTACCAACAGCATCACTTTTCACTTTTCCAACCCATAGCTAAGGTGATGTCTGTAAAGACTTCTCTCCGATGTATCACTTGAAGATACACAGTAAGAAAAAAGTAAGTGTATGTACCTTTGTTGTTAAATTTCCATTAATAACATTTGAAGTGGAAAATACTCAAGTGATTAACTTAATAGCTCTGTTGCTGCAAACAAACTTAAAAGAGGAGGTGTAGGACGTGTTCAAAGGCAGCTTCTGCTTAATGTTCATCTGTGGTCAAAACCAGAACAAAACTTTAAGACAAATGAGGAAGGGAATGGCAAATAATATAATGGACTTAAGAATGCTTTTGTTTAAGTCAATGGCATTTTTGTGTGGAATATGATGCAAAATAACCATCTCCAACAAACAATAGAAAGAATTCTGTAAGACTAAATAGCAAAGAGTGAAAAGAATAATCGGGAATTGCCAGGAAAAACACGCTCTTGAAGGAAGATGTATTTTAATACAAACAAAGCTTTGTAGTGTGGCATAACTGATAAGGGATTCAACATAAATATTTAAAATTATGATTTATATAGGGAAAACACAACTCTTTCGTGGTCATATAAAACAAAAAGGGAAGGAACAAACAATTAAAGGTGATAAACAAAATGGACAGAAGGAAGTGGGTTTAAGCACAGTATTTGGATCTCACTGCTACAGTAAGCCAAGTGTGGAAGTTGGCGCAGAATTGAAAATATTACTCTATGAAGCACAGCAAATAGTGATTCACTGCATGCAAAGTGCAGTAAATGAGGTAATTTCCAGGAACATTAGGTTGAACCGTACATAGCAAATTTCACAGCATAAGAAAATTGTTCTCTCAATTTTACTAGCTTCTTATGGCCACAGCAGTGATGAAGAGTAAGAGACCTTCACTAACTTTTGAGGTAGGTGCTACACATCACAGAAAAAAAAAATCAGTAGGATGAGTGATGCAGACAGTTAAAAAATTGTGCATAAAATTGTGCAAATACACGCTGTAGAAATCACTAGGCTTCCATCCAGGGAGGTGGGGGAGGCTGGAGCAGAATAGAAATTTCTGAAGGGACTTACAAGTCCTTGACAGCTTGCCAACATGGCTACAAGGACACAAGAAAACTTGTGGGGGGAAACCACAGAAATTTAGGAATTCCTAATTCCCATGTATCTGGCAAGCTCCCTGTGAGGAAGCAAAGGATTGTGGAAGCAGAACAACCAAAATCATATGTACCAGGAACATGAGGGCAGCTCACAGAGATGAGTAGAGTAAGGCTTGCTGAAAACAGGCAGGTTAAACTACTTTTCTATTGTGTTCCTTCAGCAGATTTCAAATCAATCCATGGGATCTGGGCACTGTGCAGTTAAAAATTCAAGACACAGCATCTGTACTTTCTCCTTGAGTCATGCAGCAGTTGTCACAGGAATCAGAAAAAAAAAAAGTGACGTAGTTCACAGCTTATTTGCAATGGAATCCCATTAGACACTGTGTCTTTTTTATTCAAAACATGTACTGTGAGTGTCTATTTCTCACCGGACAGGAAAGTAAGGTATCATCTGAGCCTTCCTTTGCCTATTCAGCCAAGTAACTGATGAATGTACCAAAAGGTATGAGAAAGCCACTGAAAGCAGATTACATATCACTTACCAACAAACCCTATTGGTTGTCTGACTTCTGCCACAGGCTGTGGAGACCACAAGTGGGATGAGATGAGTCTCTATCAACCAATATGATTCATATTTGCCATACCCATCTGTTACATGCAAACTAGTTGCTGCTGGCACTTAACTTGTATGGTTGAAAGCTACCGACTCCCACTACCATAAAGTTTTCCTTCTAAGCAGTAAAGATGTTCCAGCTTCCTCTGTGAGCTTTCTTTTCTATTTTAACTTGTGAATTTGAAACTGAGGGCACTAACCAGCCCTTGAACACTCCAGTGTCAAGAGAACCGGAGGGGGTTTATACACAACACTTCAGTCTTATATTTCTCTCTCCTGCAGATCAAGACAACCTTGCGCGAGCACTATTTGCAAAATCAAAGGAGAGGAAATCAGCTGTATATTTACCTCTACCACTTGGCTAAATGCCAGTGTGAGACTTTGAGACTAAAATGCTGATGGACGACATGGGACTGGCAGTCTTTGAGCAGGGAATGAGTACTCAGAAGCTCCAGCCCTGACTCTGGCACTGATTTACCACTTGACTTTGAACCGACCTCTTCCATAGCTTTCCCTCCACACTTTTAAAGGAGGTACACGGTAATTACCTACATTGGAGGAATGTTATGAAAATGTGCTAATTAATAACTCTAAAGTGTTTGGAGTTCCCCAGATTAACTGTTTCGCAGGAGGGTGGTATATTAGCTATCTTTATGATGATAGCATTATCAGAAAAGAAAAACAGAACATCTTTAAAGGAACTAGAAAATTGCTTAAATGTCTTGCAAACAAATGGTTTCTAAAGTTGAACATTAGACACTGGTTTTATTGCAGCACTATACTAATCAAGGAGTTTAACATATATACAGAATCCTAAATCCCACCCTTTGCTTCAAAGTCATTTCTTGCACAACCTTATGCCACTGCTTTCCTTTCATCTCTGATAAAAAGCCCTCAGCAATTCCAGTCGTATTAACACTACTGCTGCTTGTTGTGGCTGTATACGTTCAAAATGCATTGACCTGTCAGAAAGCCTGCAACAGCTTCCCATTGTAAATATTTTCATGCACAATTTCATCACTAACCCTGTGACACAGACTGGGTGTTCCAGATACACTGGGAGTGTGGTGGCCTTGCAAGAAGGCCAGCAGCATCATAGGTTATATGGATGGGACCACAGCCAGGAGATCAAGGGACATAATTATCCCTCTTTGCTTGGTTTGAACCACATCTCAATACTGCATCCAGTTTGGGACCCTGCCCCAACATAGGAAAGATGGTGACAAACTGGAACAAGCTCGAGCGGGGGACATCAAGATGGTTGGAGCTGGAGCACTTCTGCAAGAAGCTGAGGGACTGGGACATTTCCAGGTTGGAGACAGGACAGCTTCAGGGGCCACCTAATAGCAGGCCTCCACCACCTGTGAGGGGGCCAGCATGATGATGGAGATGGGCTCTTCCCAGTGGGGCATGGCAGAAGGATGAGACACAACAGGCAGAAGTTGAAATTGGAGAGCTTCAGACTGGTTATAAAGAAAACCTCTTTCCCCATTAGGACAGCAGGACCAGTCATGCAGAGAGGTTGTGCAGTCTCTGTCCTTGAAGGTGTTCAAGATCTGACTGGATAAAGCCCTAAACAAGGTGGTCTGAGCTCACAGCTGAGCCTGCTGCAAGCAGGAGGTTGGACCGAGACCTCCAGCCTGCTTAGTGCAATAAGCCTGTCATGCCCTGTTAGATCCAAACCTACTTCTGACTAGCAGATCACCCACAAACCTGTAGTGAAGATATTAAAAAGTCTTCCAGGAAGTAGAGAGATGCATGTATTTTCAAAAAGCAGGTTATGTATGAATATAAATACAAGTTCAGGATAACCTCTGTACCTGCGCGTATTCGTAAAAATCTATGCTAAAATCCAACTACAAAATATCACTGTTAGGGATATGGCAATGAACTGAGACTCTACACCTTCAAAAATAAGCTCCTTTATATATTTTTTCTCACTAAGCCAACACATCCTTCTTCATGCATACATTTCAGCTGTTCTGCCAAGTCACCCAAACTGGAAGTTTTTAAAGCATGCTTTTTTAACAGTCAGAAAAAGTAATAAGACTTTTATACAACTATTTCATGTTTAAAAAATTGAGAGAAGAGAAGAGTCTCTGGCTGCAATGCTTTTCTTAAGAAAAAAAAATTAGTTAAACAGAAAAAGTAAAACAACACCGCACACATTGTTTGCATTCTCACTCAACCACTTCCAAACACAGGGTCATTTTGTAAAAGCAAAAATTAAAAAAGAAAAAAACCTAGCATTTCTTGAAAATGAAAATTTTTTAAAGTGTTTGAAAGCCTTCTGAAAAGAATCATTATTTTCACATATCTCAAATTTATTTTTTCAAATAACTCTGGAGTTGTGCTCTAAGCTTCTTAAGGCTAGCCCATCTAATTACTTGTAAAGACCCCAAAAGAGGGATATCCCACTTCAGCTGTAAGATAAATAGATAAAAAGCTAATGCAGCCATTAACTTGTGTCATCAAATTCAACATTTCGTCAACAATTCATCAATAAACTTTGTAAAAAAGTCACTGGGAGAGCACTGAATTCAATCATACCATACAGTCACATGAGCTGCATTTAAATTCAAATACTGTTGTGATACAGCCATCTGAAATGCAGAGCCTCCAAAAATCTTTACCTTGCAAAAGGTCAATTTTTGAAACATTGGTGAGAAAAGGCTGACATACTGTGGTCTTTTTGCTTCCACACCTATTTATCAAATAGTTCCTTTTCAAATGATACTATCATTAGGTATACACACATCATCTGTATTCATTTGGATTCACTGAAATTCCCCAAATCAAATTCCCTCCTGGCTTTTTTCCTTTGTGTGCATCCTTGGGCTGAGGGAAGCTGACTGCTGAGCTCTCACACCTCTGAGGAGCAAAAGGGGTCACGCAGCAACTCTGACACGTTCACCAGGAAGAGCACCGACCTCAGCTGTGTGTTTGTTGTTTCTCTTCAGTATTTTCTGCTGAGGTTGCAAAGCATCTGCGATTGCTACTTCCTCTTTCTCTCTTCCTCCCCCACAGCATTTGTCGCCAGCACACCAACGAACCCACCAGGATGAGAAGGGTGAAGGATGCTCTCCAGTCACTCTTTCTGCCCAGCTATGATTTTTACCCTTCCTCCACTCCCCCAGCTTTTTTGCATGTTTCCTCATCAACAGTCAGTCATAATAAGGTGAGAGAATGGAATAAAAGCATTAAGCGATACATCTTAGTAAGAGTTTGAGTCATTGTGGTCTAGTGGTTAAAATCTCTCTCTCTCTTTTGACTAGGCTCCTACAATAGTAGCTAAGCACTAGGCTTCAAGAAATGTAATTGGGACTCGCTGTTCCTTTTTCTAATCAAGTAATTTTAGTTCTAGGTTCACATGTAGGCACTTGGTAAAGACCTAAGTCTGGAGATCTCCAAACATCTTAAGACAGACAGCTGTGTTAAGCCCATTGTATAGATGAGGAACGTGAAAATGTTAGTACTAGATTGTACCCTGATTAAATAAAAACCAAACAAAACCCTAAGAACTTGTGTGACACCTCTACCAACACTTTTACATTGTTTATGACAGTAATTCTGTGCAAAGGCACTGAAAACTTCCCGTGCAGACACAGTGAGGCTATCACACTGAGGATATCACACTGGTTTCTGCTTGGTCATAAAGGAGCAATTGTTTACCCAGCTCTTGGAAGAGTCTTCCAAATATTCCTTGATTAAAAAGACAATGTTATCTATGGTATTGTCCACTCTAACTTTCAAGCTCATCACCAACTAGCAGAAATTTATTTTCCTTTTATTCGGAAACTGACCAGTCTTTGGGCAACCTCCTCTGAAAGCAGCAAGATGTTGGAAATGCAGCAGATGAAGAGCCCTTCCGCTGCTCTCCACCCCTGTCATCAGCGTGACTCAGTGGCATTGCCACACACTGTCCTCCGACACTTCAAGCAGGGCTCAGAGCTCCTCCACCCCACCACTACTCCTACAGAGTTGTTCCACTGCTATAAGCAGCTGCCAAGATAAACAACTCCTCATGCAGGGCTTCGGGCATAACAGCACTTCAACAACTGCATCAAGCTCAGATATTATATTTTTAGTTCCAACAGTTCCTGTTACTTAGGAATTCCTTGTCTATTCAAAAAAGAGACAAAGGGGAACAAAGGTGAAAGGTTGCGGAAAGAGTGAAAAAGGGGAAGTGGGAAGGCAAAAGAGAAGATATGACTAAACAAGCCAGAGGTACAGATTTCTGCTTTGCCACTCGCCTTTTCTCTAAGACACTGCATGAGTCCTTGCTGAAGAGTTCAAAGGATCTTTGAAATTTAGAAGACTACCATATCTTTTGAGGAGCTCTCCACAGCCCCCTGGGCAGTTTCTGCTTGCCAGGACACCCACCCACCTGGTCTTCCAACTTCAGCTCTCTGAGGAGCTCTACATGTTTTCCCCAGCGTCATCACTGTAAAGTAGTCCCCTTCCTGTGGTACAGCCTGCTACAACAGTGGTAACCACACCTGTAACGTCCCTGGTGCTCCCCACAGTCAGAAACTACCAAGGTACCCTGCGGTTGTTCTTGTGCAGTACCTGCACAGCTGCAGGGAGCCAGGGAGGGTGCAGTAGGCGGCAGGGTGCTGCTGCCACCATCGCCATGCTCTGGGGCTGGTGGCACCTGGCAGGAGAGGGTGGGGGACAGGCTCTGCCGGGAAGCAGCACCATGCCCCAGCCATATGCAGAACAGCTGCTCGCCTCTCCTGCTATGCAAAGCCACTTTTTTAATAAATACTATGCATGCGTGCACACATTAAGCATACATTTGTACAACAGTGCACTTGCAAAAGCCTTTCTATCCCATCCCTTCGGCTGTCTGCCAGAAACACTCAACTGCCGCATTTCAAGATTTCTCTATAGCCTAACCCCACATAAAAAATTTGAACCAGCATATGACCCAGGCTCCACCAGCCCTAGCATGTTTAACTATTAACTACTCATTGGACTATGGAAGATTTATATGAGCAGCACGCTTCCTGGTCCAGCCGCTGTTTTGAATAGCTGGATGAAGGGCTGGTTTAAAGAGCAGAACATGACAGCTGGTGGAGTGACCTCCTCCAGCAGAAAGGGAAGCAGGGACCTACACTAGCATGCAGGGCTCAGGTTTCTGTGGGAGGCTCCCTTGGATCTCTTATGCTCCGAGATGACGTAAGAGTCTAATAAGACATTTAGTTTCTGTGCATGACTCCATCGGCTCCATCTAATCAAAGCACGGAAGAAGCATGGTTATGCTGGAACAGCATTCACTTGTGTAAAATGTTAGAGATTACAGTTATACAAGATACTCAAGAAAGCAGTAGTTATGACTAATTTTTAAGCCCATGATTAGTAGTCAGACTAAATATTCAAGTGTCCTTTCCCAACCCTGCCCTTTCACATATAGGGAAATCCAGAAGGAACCTTCCACACAACTAAAAAGCTTTTGGGAAATACGTAGGAAGATATCTTGAAAGAATTGCCACATACAAATCTGACTCTACCAAAATCTGTAGAAGATAACATCTTTGTTCCAATAATCACAACGCAGCAGAGACTCCCCCTCCTGCAGCTGTCTACTCAGCCTTCTGCTGCAGAGGGGGACAACAGTATGCGTATCTTGTCCCCAAAGACACCACACTCCATACGTGCACAACGGAGTGGGCAGTGGAAACATCAAAAGCCACAAACCTTGAGCCTCCCTTTACACAACTTTTCTGTAACACAGCTCAAAACATTTCCTTCCCCCTTCTCCAGTAAGGAGCACTGTGTACATTTAAACAGGAGATTTAAACAGAAATAAAATTTATTCCCTGACTACTTCTGTTACCACAAAAAGAAAGTGGAATCACTTCAAACAGATCAAAGCCTTAACAGAAAATGAAAACTCATTCTGGACAGAGAAATATCCAACCGGATGTTTTTCTCAGTGCTAATTTGCAGACTTCAGTTTTTCTTGTCCTTCATTAAATACAGTGAATTTCCTGCAGGCATAGGAACCCCATCAAGCAGAGGTCATTTCAAGGATTGAATAACTGATAGTGACCACCACCATGTACTACTGCATGATCCACAGCCACTGAACAGTTAAGAGACTGACACCAGGGAAGATAGCCCAGCTGTAGAGGAGCACTAGTTTACTATTCAAGGGCTTTCCATTCCCCCATCTGCTTTGCAGTGCTGAGCAAGCTTGGCTTACCTCCGCCTCAGTTCCCCAAATCACCCAAGGAAAGCCACAGCTGTTCTCTCCTGCAGATGGAAGCATTGTGAAGAGCAGACATAAATCCACTAAACACTATAGGCAACTTCAGCTCCCCAGCTGTGGGGACTGCAGTCCCCAGGTACCACCCAAAACAAGTATTCATTATTAGATGCCAATTGAGACCAATCTACCCTACTAATAGCAGCAGTTCGCCTTTCAACCAGAGGACCTAAAAAGATGCAAAGATTACTAACTGCTGATGAAACTCTCATGATTTTAAGTTAATAAAGCTGATGACAATGCCATAGCTGCAATGACACAGAAGTCAGATCTTGGTGCCAGAACAGGAGGTACCCCCTCACAGAAACACCTCTGATCCAGGTCCTACCAGTGCTCCAGTTCCCAGGAGTTGACACATAACATTTACACTGATGCATTCTTGACAGCCATTTTCCTTAGGGTTATATGCAGCGTCCACTGATGACAGCAGAGCCCAAGAATACAACTAAACTTTCTAAACCTACCAATCCTTCTCCCGTAGCAAGAGAGTTCCCTATGCCAAGCCTCCAGCTTCCAGGCCTTTATAGAATAAACTCCCCATATTTCTTTTCCAGAGAAGCCAGGCGATGGAACTGAACCCGTGTGTTCAATTCTAGTTTCATGACATGCAGTCTTGAGAAAACACTTGCTTTTACCCCCTCTATTTAAAAGTTTCAGACATCACTAGATAATAAGGGAGTTTCCCCAACTTACATAATGCTTTCCCTTCTCCTCCTCTTCCCTTACATCCTCCGAGCCGGTGAAGCAGAGGACGTGGACAAAGCCCCAAGAAGTCTGCATGAGGAAGAGCAGCGGTCCTTGCTACATTCTCGCCAGTTGTACTACAGACCTCCCAGACCCGACCGGGAGATGAGGTGAGCGCCGGACTTTCTCTACCACATGGGGATGCTCCGCATCAGCGACAATTACACCTCTGCTCAGCCATTCTCTTCAGAGAGACAGAAGGAAAAGACAACGCCAGACAAACATACACAGTTGCATTGCTTTCTCTCTTCAGACCTAGTGACATCCCCTTTTCCTACTCTTCAGTTCAAAGGATTGTATTTTACCTGCTGTCCTTACTCCGACTCCAGGAACACCTGGATCTGAGAAGTGACCAGTCGTTCTGGGCAGCTACTTTTTCCAAGCCTCCAGCAGCCCGGCTGCAGCTCAGGTTGAGTCACAAGTGCGACAACCAAGCGGGGAGAGAAGCTCTGGGAGCTTGCTCCAGCGTAGGCTGAGGGTGGGAGGACTGGAAGAGGACTGACGTACCAATGGCTGTATAAGGCCTTGTGACAACTAGCAGTTGTCTCGGTGGTTTTACAAGTATCAGTTGTATTTACTCTAGCTGAAGTGTTGCCGTCTGCAATAGAAATTCAGGTTTCCTACAGCTGCTTCCCAATTCAACATTCATGAAACAGCCAACACCCTTGGTCAGGATCAAGGCCTCATCATGGTAGATACTAGGTAGATAAAGAAGATGACATCATCCCATCCCAAATAGCTGGCAAAGATAAAGAGGGAGTAAGATGACGGTAACATTCCTGGAAAGGGAAAAAACAAATCCAACCATGCCTCCTCTTGGCCTCTGCCAAAATAATGACTATGTCTAAAGCCCTGATTGTATGCATACACGTAAATAAAAATCAAGACTCAAACTCAGATCCGGGAAGTTGTTTAGCTGAAGTCTGCAAGCTTCTGCCTGTAATAATCTTCCTGCCGTCTGATTAGAGCCAAGAAAAAGGTTTAGCATTTCTCTTCTTCTCTAATCTAATACTATTTGTAAATGCGTTTTTCTTCCCTCCTATCTTTCCAGTTGGGTTTATTTACGCAGACATGCCAGTGTGGTAAATTTCAGACCTATAATTTGTGGCTTCCTGACTTGGGGATTGTTCTGAAGTAGTTCTCATGTGGCTGTACCTCCAGCTAAATATTTACACACGTATACACTGCGCATAGCTTTTACTTGTGTGCATGGGCAAGGGCTCTGCATGCTTCACAAAATTTTTCAGAGTCTACATGTGTTTCCGATCATGACAACACATCGAAAATATGTGCCTACAAAACACATTTTAAATGTATTTATACAAAACAGTATGTGCTTACCCTTGAGGTGTTTTCTATATATAGAAAAGCTGAAGATTAGACTTCCTGTTCTCATTCTTTCCCTTCAAGTTCTTCTCTTGTTATTCATTGTGTCCAGGTTTCCATTACAACTCAGCTATAAATTATTTTTCACTGGCACAGAATCAATTCAAACGTGAATTCTGATAATACACATGTACATGATAAAGCGTGAGACTATTCCCTAAAGAGACATCTGGACTTTCACATTTCGGTCAGTTCAACAACAATGCAATGATGGTGCAGGAATGAGCATTGTTCTCCTGCTCAGTGTCTACTGAGAGACCACAGCTTACAAGTCTTCAATGTATCAAAAAGGAGTATAGTCATAAATGACTATGAAGGTTCATTGCCATCGTATTTAACGTATACATGCTTTAAATCTCTCTTTGAAAAAATCTAATAAATTCAATCTTGTCTACCAGACAAAGCCCCTTTTCTTTGCTTGTTTCAGCTTGTGGATGAGGCCAAATAAGTCATTCTAAGTTTTCTTCCTGATGACAAACCCAAAGGTATTTATAAGAAATTTCACATCCGAACCTTGCAATATGCTACATGCACTATCAGATGTCAGTCAACCTGTTGAGCCCAAATAGGAAATATAAAAAAACATGGGTAGTTTTTGATTGCTTCACGTTTTTGAAAGTATTCACTCTTATAATACTTTGAAATATGAGAGTTAAACGTTACTTTCTCTACCGTGACCTTCCTTTCCTACCACCAAGACGCAAGACTGCAGGCAGGCTGCAGAAGCCCTGGGACCCGCGCTCACAACCTGCAAGTTCCCAATTAACAGTTACTCACATCTGGGATAGCCTTCTCCTGCCTATGAAATACAAAATACATTTGACCGCAGCCTGAAGGTGCTAAGATATTAAAATAGATGATATTTAACAAAATTACTGTGGTAACTCCATAGCCTTTGGACTAACCTTATAAACTCGAGCAGTCATCTGGAAGTCAACAGTGCTACATAAATGTATTCACACGCTGATAAATGCTTGCAGGACCAGGGCTGAAATTAAGTAGATTCTACAGACTTCACTATTATCTGGATTTACAGAAGACAATCTATCCGACTTATGTTCCTTTTTCATCGTCATTATCTTGAATGGATTTTTATTTATGTGCATGACTGGACAGTCTGTTCTTTTTATGAATACCCGTATTCATCCACAGAGGACAAAAAAACATCTTTCTTCCACTGCAAAGGTTTGTCAGGGAGCAGAAAGGGACCCACACAGCTCAGCCAGGCAATCAAACGCCCGAACAGCAAACAGGAAACCAAGGAAGCAAACCGTTTCCGAAGGACTCGTACACCAGGCTGTTATACACGAGCTGCTTGTCACGCTGCTACAGACGATAAGTCAATTTGTACAATTCAGAATCTTTTCGCAATCTGTTTGAGATAAAACAAAAAAAAAAGAGGGCTGAGAGGACCAGGAAATCCAACCAGCACTAATCACAACTGACAACTCAGTAGCCCGGCTAGCTGAACCGTTACTGTTGTGCTCTCCTATGGCAGAGTCATTCAGATAGGAGCCTGACTGCCCAACCAGGCTGCAAGCACCATCTGCTCACCCAGTGAGACTTGAAAAAAAAATGTTAAATACTACAACAACAAAACATTGTCAGAAATTCCAGATGAAGGCTAGCCTTTTGCATGGATCCTTTTGAAAGAAATCTATCGAAAGTGATATGAGAATATGCTGTATAAATAATACACGTTTTGGTAGTCACTGTCTGCATAGTCACGCAGAAGTTCCCATCTTGGCCAAAACCAGCAGAGATGATGAAGGGTTTGCCAGGGTTACCAACACAAGACGCTGCAGTGTGCAGAAAAGCACCAAATCTCTCCAGCTGTAGCTCTAATGTCTTCGTATGCTCTGTGAAGGGGGCAGGGTGAGGAGGCTCCAGCAGGTGAACAGCAATGGATATTCCATCCAAGAGAAAAATATTTCTCAGACATAGACCTTCCGACCAGCACCACAGGCACAAATGCCTCAGGACACCAATGCCGGGAAATCACTCGGTGTCAATCTTGAAGGATTGAGGAGCCACAAGGTTCAGTGATGGTACCACTGTGCCTGCTTTCAACTCGCAGGACGATGGTGCTGTGTGGATGGACTCTGCAGACATCAAACATGGTTTGGTGCGGGGTATCCCCCTCTTGCTCTAATCTACAATCCTCCTTGGGGATCTTCCGCAACACTCAGTGCTCCCGGCACAACAGGATAATCAGACAGACGCTCCGGCTCCTCCAGCCATGGTCCAGTCCCTACCAGGGCAAAAAGGAGGCATGTTTCCTCCTCCACCTCCACCCTCATGAGCAGGATGTAGCATTGCTGCAGCCCTTTCCCACAGTGGGAGGAGTCCAGTGGAGAACCACAGACACCAGGAGGACAACCAGTTCACTCAAGAGTTTTCTTATAGCCCATTGGTCCCAAAACAAACTGGAATACACCCTCTCTCACCCATCAACTGTCTCTTCCTAAAGAAAATGCTGGGCCCAGGACCTGCTGGTAGAGTCATTGGGAAGAAGGAGGTACTGACAAAGAGCTGTTTTAGGCAGCAAGGAGGCAGAAGGACACATGATAGCATGTTTGGGAGAGAAAGGCTTGAGAATGTCCTGAATGCACAAGTCTTCCCAATGAGTGTCCCTGTGCTGTCTGTGTCTCCTTCCCAGCTGTGCTTCAGACGCCTAGTGCCATTCAGATATCAAAGAGCAGAGACTGAAGGTAAAAAATAAATTAAAAAATAAATAAATATCCCACAGTCTTAAGCCAGAAGCCATTTGGGGTGAGGGTTTTGTTCCTTGAAATATTTACCATGTTAGAGGCTTGTTTTAAACTTGGAATGGAAATTCAGACTACCGTTTTATCCAAATTTTATCTTAATGTGCAAATTCATGGGAAAAATAAAACAAGAATTTTAAGTCAAATTCTCTGCTAATAAAACTGAGCACAGCTTTAATCTAGTTTCTCCCATTCTGGTAAACCCACAATTTGACACAGTCTCTGGTATTACAAATTTAATCCAGAGTAATCCACTTTTCCTCTTCATTCTGATGAAGGTTTCAAGAGAGAATAAATAGATCTTTAAGACAAAAGGAATTGAAATAAAACATTTTTTTTAAAAAGGTTAAGTGGCGCCTGATAGTCTACAATCTGTCAAGTTAAGCAAACAAGGAGGGGGAAACCTTACCTTGTAAATAAGGCATTTACAAATCTAGTTTCTACAATCTGGAATGAAGCCAGGATCTAAGTGTGAAGGATTGAGAGGCAAATCTGTTGTAAATTCCTTCAAGTGAAAGTCCCCATTTAAAAGGCAGAGAATACCAGTTTTAGAAAGGTCATGAAGTCACAGCAGTTTTTTCAAAGCACAACTCTAAATGTCAATTTGACCTCTTTTTAAAGGCAGAAGCAGACACAGCTGCACTTGGAGTGTAAGCCTTACACTAGAAAGAGAATAGCAATGATTAACAAGATGTTTTGCACTGAACTTTGTGTAGACAGCCATAAAAAATTTAAATACCTACTCAGTAGGCATCATAACCTCAACGACTGAGAAATTGTATTGTTGTATATTCTCAGTTTAAAGAAAAAAATAAAACAAAAGCAGGAGAAATATACCTTTTGTACAGGCATAAAATTGCAAGTTACACACGAGCTGCACCATTAAAGCTTCCACTTGAGCGTGGTTTTACCCCCTTTCTAGGTAAGGGGACCTGCTGTGGGGACGGGGAAACGTGGCAACTGGTATACCCACGTGCCTTGGCTGTAGTTTATAAGTCTAAGCTCTTTGGGAAGAGTTGCAGCAAAGGTGAAAGAGTGTCTCTGAAAGACAGAGCTGACAAGTCCTGCAATTCCATCTCTGATAAATATTATAGATAAGTAGTTTAAATTCGGGCAGGATTAAAAAATACATGGGTATGTATACGTATAACCACAGACACACACACATCTAAATGCAGTCATACACAGCTCAGGCAAATTCCACCGAAACTAGGAAGGCAGACTGGAAGATTCACTTTACACTAAGCCTTTGCATTTTCATCATAAATTAAATAGACTGTGGGTGTTGTGACTAACTGGCAGACAGTAAATTGAGGCACTACATGGTGTTTACCATGAGGTAAACTGTTGCTTCTCCTGATTTTTAATTGGAGGTTAATTGAACTCTGGCACACTCCCCTATAAACAAGTCCCGGCACTAAAAACAAAAAGACAAGGCATAATTTCATGAATGTATTCCCATAGTCCATCAAACATTCATCACTTATGTTGCCCAGATGTACTGTCAAAGGTGATAAATACACATATATCAATAACAATAGTCTGATATTCTGCTCCATCCCCCATCACAGAGGTACCTGATCCTGCTTTCCAACGGAAGCAAAAGCATAGGGTGCAACCACGTTCAAGAACGTGAAAGCTCCGGCTCTAACTCTCTGAAGCTTTCCTGAACATGTATAGCATAACATGATACCTTGATTCTGGCCTTCCATTTCTATTCACCTTACATGTAATTGTACACACATGCAAAAGTGACTATGAAGTAGATATAAACTGATCTAGCAACATTTGACATACATCTACAGAACACCAGAAGGCCTCATGGCAAATGCTGTTACTCTCAGTTGGGATGCAGGCAGATCACCCCAAAAAAAAAAAAACAACCCCAAACAAACCAACCCGACTTTGCAAGAAAGAAGTGTCCTGGCAGAAAAGTGATGGTAAATCTTAGAACAAAACTCCTGTAGCACCACAGGACATGTAGGTAGACTGAAACAGTAACCAGATGGCAAAGATACCACATTTCAGGCAGTACATATCTCAGCATCCCCAGCCTACTCGGAATTGTACTGTGGCTCAAGCAGAGATGAAGAGACATAAATATCTTATTTGTAGCTTTCTGCATACTTTGAAAAACAGAAGTTATTAGTTATTGTTTTTTAGCTTATCAGATTTTGCATTGCTACTTTGCTATGTATATTATTCCCCCCCCCAAAAAAAGAAAATTAAAACACAACGCCCTTAATCACAGGTTGTTCCTGCTAATAAATTATCTATTTAATATGTTTATATAGGCTCTTTTCCACAGTACGAGTCATGTTGAAGTTGCCCTAATTAAAATATTTCCATTTATTTGCATGACTAATCAGTATTTATCAGTAACATGGCACTTTATATCTTCAAAGCACTTTAATTGCATATAAATGGATTATCTGAAAACTTGCCCAAGAAGATATCTTGGAATCTGACGCACAGACTCAGCTATTGCTTCCTAAAATAACTACTGCCTTTACATGTGCATTGAATCGCAGTGAGGGTAATAGTGACAGGCCTGAAGAAGCATATGTGTTACTTACGGAAAGAATGAATAGTCCATAGAAGAGATAAAGACAAGTAGACCAGGCAGTATTCAGTGATGACATGGAAAAGCAGATGGCTCAGTCCTTTGAAAAGACACAGTCTATCCCATTTCCCGCCGTGCTTTTTGCTGAAGAGAGCTGTCGTACTCATGTGCAAATGAAGTCCCACATCTCTAAAATCACTTGCAAGAGACTTACCACCATTCTTTCACTTCCTCCTCTTTGGAGCTTTCTACAGACCCAGATTCCAAAATATTCAGGGCATCTGGTGCTGCTTTGTGGAGACTCTGGCCACCAATGACTTGCACTGTGTGGGAAATTAATTTCTCAGTATAATGCCATCACTGTGTCTCCCCCAAAAGCTCTTATCCCTGAGCCACCCATTGGTTGAAAGATGAGGGTGATTACTTTTTTGACTCACAACTTGTTTTAACAAGGAACTTAAATACAGAAACAAGCTACTTCCATAAGCACTGAGCTACGCTGCCTGTCCACAATTTATTTTCCTTTTTTAAAAGTTAAGGATTACAACAGGAAGAGGGGCGTGGGAGAGGGGTGTGTTCAACTCTACCCTGTCAAAGGAAGTGATATAAACAACAGATCTATGAAATCCACTCTTCTTTTGGTTTTCAAAGATTAATATATCTTTTAGAGCCATCAGTGTGCTCTCCCTTGAAGACCTGAAACTGTAGAGCCATCTCTAACACTTTCCTTTAGTTAAGGGGGGGGAGGGGGGAATACCCAACGTAGTTCCTCAAGTTAAATAGCTATGTTTTCTCAACGTTCTGCAGGTGCCTCAACTGAAGTAATGACAATGGTAATTGCAAAAGATGATGATTTTATTCTAGACAACTGCAAACTTGCAAAAGTATTGATTTCCACTGTACTGATTGTTGGATTGTTGTTTTTCCACTAAACTGAACCTTCTCATGCATTCACGTGATTGCTTCGGGCTCCTTTAAACCTCAAAACTTCACTACAGTCATAGTGATTCGAAGTGCATATGGTGGCTTTTATCCAGAATGATCTGAAAGTGCTTGATGAACTCTATCAGAATGCAATTATATAGGGCCTACTCACATCTCTGCAGATTTATAAGGTTGGAAAGAGACACGAAGAGATCATTAAGTCTGTCCCTCCCAGCAGGACCAATTATACTTGGGCTATTCCTGACAGAGGCCGTCTAACCTGTTCTTAGAGACATCAAGTAGTGGAGGTTCCCCAACTTCCTTCAGCAGCCTAAACCAGTGTTTAACTCTCCTTGACTTTAGATTTTTCTACCAACTTCAAGCTCCATGCCGTAATTTAAGCCTATTATCTCATCGTATAAAAATCTGTCCTATAAATTTCTGACATAAATCTTTTTCATGCTTGTTCTTATGAGACCAATTCAGTTACCTCTTCTTAAGACTATGCAATGTTATTTTATTTAATATTTCCTCAAAGGCCAATGTTTTCTAAGCAAAGATCATGAAGGGGGCTGTTGCCCCCTCATGAAAAACACCTGCTGTGGTGAGTACTTCAGGTTATGTGACTGGCACTGCCAGCACTAAAATGACAGTCACCAAAAGGAATGGAAGTGCCCCCCAGCACAGTCAATGAGAGACTCTTGAAGAACCTGCCTAAAACAAGATCCCCAATCCTTTTTTCCCTGTTCTGTGTAGGTTAGAAATACAAGCAATTTACCATCATTTCCCAGGCAGATTATTATTCATACTGACATAGTCACAGAGGTTGGTATAGACTCAAAAGAAGATTTGAATGCCTGCTCTGGTTGTGTCCCTTTTCAGCTTTAGGGATTAAAAAAAAAAAAAAAAGAAATCAAGGTGAAAAGAAAATTCAAGCCAAAAAGAAGGCGTCTGAGCAAAGCTCCTCTGCGTTCCTTTTTCCCTTCCAAACCAAGGCTCTTGCTGCTCTCTTTAGGCCTTTTGAACTGTATCATTACTATTTAATATGAAAGTGGTTAGAAGCCAATTAAATCACCGTCCCAGTGTGCTCAGGAAGTTGCAACTGTAAGATATGGTTTGCTACATGAAAAAAAACCTTACTATCTAAATAGGTAAGACAGATTGTAATAACGGGATAGAACATTAAAAAAGTTAACTTGTTTGCCACGTGCAACGTAAACAAAATACGCCACAGAAAACTAGATACATCCTAAATGTGGAAAACTAAAGAAGTTGCAGCTGCAGGGAGTGTGGCAGGGGTGTCTGCAAAACTACTGCTTCCCTCCCACCCCAGCACCTGGTGTGTCCCACGCCTTGGCTGGGAGTTTTTCCAGCATTAAACAGCCCGTCACTACCATTGAGCTTAGGTAGGTAGACATGCAAATTAAGTATTACATTTACAAGATAGGCAGCACAAGAGGTAAGTCAAGTTACCATTTTGTGGCTGGAGAGGCACCAAATCTCACAGTTCACCTCGTGATTTCAAGGGGGCAACAGGCAACGCAGAAGCCACCCAGTCTGAAAAATCCACGGCCCTAGCACAACTCCCATATCCTCCCCATGAAGCACTGCTTGAAATGTAACTTACACTAAGCAAATCATGCCTAAAAAAAACCTATTAAGCATTATTACTTTAAAATAAAAGCACTTTATAACCTAGTTGCAATATATATTGCCTCTTCAATCCTCTGAATACAGTTTTAACTTACCGCAAATCAAGAGATATCTCAGGAAAATTGTAAAGTTTGCACATATGAACCAAGAGGGCTGCCCCACCACGGAGACTCCTTCCTGTCTTCCTTTTCTTCCCCCCCCCCTTGCCCCAAATACAGGAAGAGAGATCACCAGCTGCCTTCTGAAGAAAACAACCACCAAATAGTGTGCATCACTCAGATGGCTTGGATGATTCAGCTTTTCCACATGAAGTTTACTGAAGTAGCACACAAATGCTGCTTTGTGCATTTCTGAATCAAACGCGTAATTAATAGTCCAAGTACATATCAACACAATTTCTATTTGAAGAACAACTTTTTGTCTAAAATGCAGCAGTGTATACTTTACCTTACAACAGCTCCAATTCTCAGACCTCCTAATAATTACATCCACCTGTGCTCCTATACTTTAGTATCCAGCCTTTAAAAATCCATTTTATATTGTTCTCGAAAGTTGCACCAAACAGGGCAGTGGAAAGAGGATCTAGTGATGAGCTTATCATATTGAAAGCCATCCGATGTGATGTGCATTGGTTTCAGAGTGGGAGGGCTGGGAAGGAACAGAAAAGCCAGCTGTTGCAAGCAGCCTGCTCTCCCAGATACAGCAGCACAATAAGCAGCAGCCTGAGCGTGAATGTCCCACAAAGTTACTTGCAGCTACATTTTGAAAGTTCAAGATATTCTCATTGTCTAGAAACTTGTAGGAGAATAATACTAAGTGTCCAGACAGTAGGCTGGGAGGGAAAAAAAAACCCAAAAACACACAAATGCAAAATGCATAGACATTTACTTGGTGTATTTTTGGTTTAGCACTGCTCGAAGATGAAGAAACAGTGCCTGTTTTTACTTCTCTTATTTCCTTGGCCTTTTCTCATCTGTTCAAATGTTCACTTGAATCCGCTTCATCAACAAGATCCTATTTTCATTTCACCCCTGCAGCCATAAATCAGAAACAGCTATAACAAACCAAACAGTTCTGACACAAAAAGTAAAAAGAAGAATCAGACCTAGCACTGCCTTGGACAGAACTTCTTGCCAGACAAGCCCTGTTTACTTAGCAGGAGAAATGCTTATTTATCCTAGAGAACACACACACATCAAACACAACACTGCCTTCTGCAGACACACAAGTGTGAAAATGCAGAAACTGCCCGAGGTGCTCAGTGAGGGCAGCCCAACAGGAGCCCTCTAGAGGAACACACAACTGTTGCCTAAGTGCACACGCAGCACCCATGCCATCCCTGGCCACCTCACTTAAGCAAAGGGTGGAAGGCAGCAACAGATTGAATGGACTGGTCATCACTGGAAGTTGCTCAAGACCTAGAGAAAAACAACAGAAATGCTGCTTGGCCTGGTGCTTTGATCAACAGAAGGAAATCTTTGGGGTCACCTAGTGTGCCCATTCCCATTAGGGTACTACATGGGATTTTGCTTTAGAGGTGCAAGGTAGGTGAGAGTATTGGAAAGCAAGCAGAGAACGATGCTTTGGCAGCATCTAATGGCTTCTGTTTGGTTTTGGGATTTTTTATAATTGACTTTCACTTCAATTTAAGATGTAGACATATTATGTATGTCCAACCCGAAGAGCTTGTATCAAACCAGTCAGGCTCCTGCAACTCTCACCTTGCAGATCCTGCCCTGAGTAAACACTAGCAGACTTACCCACCCTCACCAAGACGTCTCTGATCACACCCAGCCACATGAGCAGCAAGCACTGTGGGAGACCAGAGGGTGCCCAAAATCTTCAGCATTTTGAGAACATGTCAAATACTTCATTGGAAGCTAGATGAAATATCCACATTTGCAGGAGCAAGCTGTGGGAGATGTCATGCGCTTTGGTTACCAGGGGTGGTTCAGGTTTTCTGAACTTCAAAATTCTGGCAATGTTTGTTTCATTCCTCACCATTTCTTGATAGCAACGGGAGTACTATCACACTTCCCATCACACCCCCCCCTCTTTGGTCAACCACTGGGAAAATGAGTCACGATACTGAAACCTGAGCCTCTGCTAGAGGCCTTGTTCCCCCACACAGACCACATCCATCCCAAGCACAACAGCAAACTCCAGTCAGTAGCAAGTCAAATGCATTTCTTGCGGGCAGGCTCACCCACGCGTGAGCACCCATGGGTGTCTGCCTCAGTGCTTCACTTCGCAGCCTCTCCCAGACAACCCCAGCTCACTTGCCCACTTCGCTTTGATAGAGGCCTTTCTGCACAGCACTAGGTGAATCCCGCCCATGCCATACAAGGAGCTCATACGCTGCCAAACCTTTTTTGTTTCTTAAATAATGGCTCCCTCACGTTACCTGTGCATTAACACCATGCTGTGGGACACATCGTCCCTCCAAACTGTTCCCACACTTCCACAGGGAAATAAACTTTGCAAATCCAAGAATAACTCATGTATCTTATCACATTAGCTTTTTATTCCTGTTTTTAGTTTTCTAGACCCAGATTCCTTTGCTACTCAAGTACACTCATAAGCTAATTCTAACCTACAGCTCACTGGGACTGCAGTCACAGCAATCAGGTGCGGGTTAGTCACTGCAGGACACCGCACAGCTGATGTGGACCAGGTCTATGACCCAGCATACCACGCCAGCCTCTCCCCTCTCCCTGCTAACGGGGAGTCAGTCTCACCTGGCTCCCAGCTCACAAAAAAAAGCCATACTGGGGAAGGCAATCCTCTAGTTGACTACACAGCAGCAGGAAGCTGTCAGTGCAGAGGCTGTTATTAAAAATCTAGCCCATTCCTGAAAAAAAAAAAAAAAGCCACAGAGCAGCCCCTGCATGACAGCAGGAGAGGGGGCCACGGAGCTCACCAGCGGCCTGCTGCTTTAAGGGTCACATCGGCAGCATCCCAGGCAAGCCTTTGGACAGGGAAATACTTAGGTGCACTCGATCCTAAATGTTTGCACTTCCTGTCTTTATTGCGTCTAAAAAAACCCTGAACAATTACTTGTTGCCTCTGCAGCCAAAAATGTTCTAAATTTGTATTTTGAGAATCCAAGGTTACCAAACTCAGAGTGAGGAGAAAAAGCAGGCCTTTCTTCCTCTCCAGTGATAAGAAGCCGATGTGTTTGGAGATAAATGGACAAGGACCACTTGGGGTGGTCTAAGTAGCTTCAAAGCAGAGTCTAAGCCGACAGCTTACTAAACAGAGAGGAATTCTTATGCGCATTGAGAGCTTGGAAATACTGTCTTGCCAGCAGCGTTATTTTTACTGGAAAGGTCTGGCCAAAGCTATCTCGGACAACAAAACAAACTAGATTATGCTATAAATATTAAAAGCTTTATAGCTATTTGTTTGTGCAAGAAATTCCTGGAAAGTCCCTTGGCCTTAATGTAGGGAGGAGAAGGTCAGAGAGGAAGCAGGAAGAAGGGAAAGGGAAATAATTCATTTTGGAGATCAGTGATTTTGTTCTTAACCTACTCAGTTACAGCAACTTACACCAACTTCCCACCAGAAAAAAAAAAGTCAAGAGTTGTGCCAGAAGATATTAAAACTTCTGCGCATTCAGTGGGACATTCAGTGACCTTGGGGAAGAGAGTCTCAGCCAGAGCTGCATTATGCTTAACAAAACCTTTGTTTGAGTTCTGTAGAGAGAAATTTAAACACCACAGTTGCTCTACAAGAGCCTACAACACCTGAACTACTGCCCTTGCTTCCTACTACCATGTAATAAAACTATATAAATCACCCAAGCTGCAGCCACTAAAGTCTGGCTGATCATTTCACCAGGGTGATGAACATTAGTTGAGGCCCCATCCCTGGAGGTGTTCAAGGCCAGGCTGGACGTGGCCTTGGGCAGCCTGGTCTAGTGGGAGGTGTCCCTGCCTATGGGAGGGGGTTGGAACTACATGATCTTCAAGGTCCTTTCCAACCTAAACCATTCTATGATTCTATGATTATTATCATCATTCATGAAGTCATAAGGTAGAAAAAAGGGTTTCTTCCTGCGTTTTGCCTTTTGTTTTGTGTTTTGGGGGTTTTTTTGTTTGTTTGTTTGGTGTTTTACAGTTTACAGATAAAACTTCATGGCTCCTTTGTGACTACTTGGCATTATTAACATTTTCACTGGAAATATGCAAGGATTTCATCAAAAGCATTTGCACTGGAAACAGCTAACAGGGGATGGGAGGGAAACACATTAATCAGTAGCACTGAGAAGCATGCAATTACTTGGAAAAGCCATTAAATACATGTATCAGTTTAAACTGTGGCATTTTCTACTGCTGTCAGTAAATATTTCCCAAGCAAAAAAGCCTCTAAGCGAAGGCCACAAGGGTCTGAGGCTCACTACCTGTGAAGGCACTCCCCGAGTACACCAAAACACTCGGCAGCTGAGCACCAGCAGCAAGCACAGCCTGCTGCTTCATCACTTTTGCACCCTGTGCCCGTTCCAACAGGTCCTACTCTGGCCCATCTGCACTGAAGGAATGCTATTCTTACAGAAGAAGAAGAAAAAAAAAAAAGCAGCAACTAACCCACTTTGCTGAAAATGGCACTGTTAATTGGACTTGGTTATCCCCTGATCCTTGGCTACTGCCTAACTGCCAAACTGCCACCACGTGTGGTGAGCTTTCATCCTCAACAGAGCCCGGGGAACAAACAGAAATTGCAATCACAAATTGTCCCCGAGGACTTTCCCTGCAAATCAGCACTGTTCAGCATTTGTTTTATGGTTAATTTCTCTGTCTCTATAGCCAGTTAACAAATCACATAATCACATAAGAAGAGGTATCTTTGCCCCCTCCCAAAAAAACTCCATAACCACTTAAGGGGGAGTCAGTGGCTTACATCATCCTGAGCAACCGAGGTGGCCACACAGGGAGGTTTAAAAAGAAATGTTTACATCCATTCTATGTCATGCTCAAACAAACACATTTCTCCCACTGGCAGGAACTGGAGGACACCCAAAGGTCTAGGTTTTTTTCCCCCACCAAATATGTAATCCTCATTTTTCTTCCTACTGGCAAAGTATGTGCAACAGACAACTCCTGCCTGTTTCATATTCAGTATGTATAAAAAAATTCCAACTCTAAGTGATATTGGCCCAGCAATATAGTTTTGAAATTTGACTTTCCACTTCAGGACTGACTCCAGCATAACCCAAACTTACTAAGCTTTTGGACCACTGCATGAGGCTCCATGGGAGTGACACCAGCAGTTACCAGCAATCACAGAAGAAAGTAAAACTGATGGGTACACACTTGCCAGAGAGCTGGGTTCACATTATGCAGGCAACAAGATAAAGAGGGGTTACTATTTTAAACTGATGCAGCAGCAGTGTAGGCAGTGGAATTTGGTGAAATTATATATTGACAGCAGCTCTTGACTGCTTTTGTCATGCATCTTAAAGCTCAAGTGCTGTGCATGGAACTATATATAACTACTTTGAGTGACTGCCCTTGTTTCATATTCCAGTACCACACAAATGTAGCAGTAGAAACAAATGGTCATGTAGCACTTGTGTGGGCTGTTTTCTCTGCAGAGTTACTGCTATACTGCTGAAAGGGTGTTCAACACAACACAGACCCATACATTCAGCTTAGCCCAGCCCCTCTTTCTTCATTCTCCAAACCAAGTCTTTTTGGAGCGCTCTTTCTACATTTCAGTTTAAGTCAATGACTTTCTCGAGAGCTCTTGTCCATTATAAAACCTTACAGCCTACAAGATGACAAAAGCATTTCTATGTGATGGCCACAAAGCACGTGTGCTCCATAACCACAGCATGTGCAAAGGAAAACTCAGACTAAAGAGAAGAAAGAAGCCACAGTTGTACAGCAGGACAAAGTCAGTTTAGTCCAAAGGATCCAACACTTCTTTCCAACTGGGCATGAGCATTTCTAACTCATGGTCTGAGATGGTACATTAGGACATACGGTGGAAGCCGGCAGAAGAATTACATAGGTAAGTGCAGAAACCACAAGCACAATCCAGGACCCACCCTCCAAGATACCAATCCTGCTGGCAAAGGCAGTTCTGACAATGCACGCATGCAAGAGTGTTGCTGCCCAGATCAGGACTCCAAACATTGACTGATGAATACAGAAAAGCTCCCGAAGAAGCAAAAAAATGCAGAAAAGGTTTGAGCTGAATTTATCATCAAGGTCCAACTTATAAGCCTGATGAGGGGTTTAACCTGGTCAATTCAGGATGTGGCTGCAGGTATAGAGCAGTTTGTGAAGACTGCCTGTTGGCAACTTAATAAAAACAGAACATATGGTTTGGACAAAAAAAAATAATTTTTGTAAAAAGAAAATTCTTTATCCTCTCCAGCTATAAAGCTAGTCTTCACCATCTGTTTCCTGGTTTGGCTAAGTTTTAGATTTATTTTTTTTCCCCACTCTTTCTGTTCAATGAGCACGCAGCTTGTGGAGCATGTTGTTTTTGAAACAAGCTCTGCTTAGGAAGAAGAAAAGGTTATCAGTTCATTGATTAATATAAAATTACTACACTGACAGTCCTCTGTCCACCTCTGTTGGCCATCTAGAATTCAAACACTGATTAATTTCATTATCCATAATATTAGAGGAAACACATTTCTTGAAGAGTTGCCCTGAACTCTGTCTCTACAAGCCATTAGTATTCATTTTTATATCTTATTTCCTCTCATGTATTACCATCTAGAATAGTATTTTCTCACAACGACTATGTAAGGGAACACCCAAGGTATTGTCTTGCAAATACTCTACAGACCAAAGAGAAGCCTGCTCAGTTTTTCTGAACTGCACATTCCTGAAACCTCGCTAAATGTATGCAAGAGTGCCAAAGTCTCTTACATTTTTGTGGGTTTTACAATCTTTTCCAATGAACTGCCTTGTTTTGCCACTGTGACAGAGTATTCAGAGCATTCTGGAGCGCAGTACCACAGCAGGATATCTGCGTACGTATGTTGTACTCATTAGGGAAGTCAACCTAGGCATAGTTTTTGTTATAACAGATACATGTACCTTCAATACCAAGAGACGAGCCAAGTTTCTGCATAATAGCAGTTTCTGACTTGTTACCTACATTTTTCTCAGGTTAAGCCAGAAAGATATTGCCTGGGATTTATTCCTAGATCCTGTGGGTCTTTCTTTTCACCCCCAAACTAGAGAGTACCCTCTATATTCACTATACACAGCAAGAAGTTAAGCTATCAACATCTTTCAAATTTAACCTCTTGGATAAAGAATGTGTGCTAGTCTTTGGGAGTTCAGACTTTTCAGATGTTTCCCCTCGCTTTTCAATTAATATGATACAAAGAGGAAGACTGGAAGAAGTGTATAGGTGAAATTATTCCACAAACGCAGGGCAGATTTCACCCTCTCTGAATGAGATCAAAACACAAAAGGAACTATCTGAAAAAGTTGAATTTTTAACACTTTCCACTAGAAGTTCTAACCAGAGCTGTTACTGTAAAGAAAAATAACCACACTCAGGAATATTGTGACATGCACTGCTATGGGATTTTCCTGCTTTTTAAACCATTCTCGCAAACCAACAGTGGCATTTCTCCCAAATAGTAACGATAGTGGTAAATTATCTGTGCCATATTCCTATTTGCTAAACATCAGCTGGTTAATATTGCACATGGTGCAGAGACATAGAGAAAGCTGGGATTTTAATCTCTATTCTTTGCTAGGGAAGAGGGGTCACGTAGGGAAGCAAACCATCCAAAGCCCGAGTGCTTTTCATAGAACAGCATAAAACCTGCTCTTAAAGATCTGCTTTCTACCAGTTCCTTGCAACTTCACTTTATTTTTCCTCCTACACTGGTACTTCTGGTTTCCCCCTCATTTGGTGTTCATGCAGTGAGGAACTTCAATGTTTCTTTGAAACAAAATATAGGAATTTATTAACTGCTGCCACACATCTGCAGCAGCTTGTTCAACTGATTGCATTATCATCCAGTGGCAACAGCACACTTGTTCTTTACACAACACCAAGCCCATCTCCAGATCTCTTGACTCCCCCATCTACTCCATTGGTTCTCTTGGAAAGCCCTTTTTGGTATTATTAACATTTTGTAACAAATATAAAAAAAAAAAAGGAAGTAAAGAGCTACATGCTTCCTTCTTTGGTAAAGAAATCATTTGGACATTATTAGTGCATACCTGAGCCAAGAAACACCCTTGCTTAGTGGTCACCTCTTGGAGCCATGTACAACCACTCCACATAGCAAGAGGCTCCCACAGGATAGAGGGGAGAAGCTTTGGTGTTACATATACATACATATACAGCTACTGGAAAGTCCATGAAGAGATGAGTGAGGTTCCTTCTGCTAGGGTTGGCCATACTGGTTAAGCATATTGATCAGAGGAGGGCTATGGAGCAGTGGTCCTCTCTCAAAATACCTGGGCTGCAGGTGGCTATGGACTTACAGCCTTTCCCAAGTTCTTCAGACCTCCTCCCCTCTCCATGCAGGAAGAGAGGGAACTGTTACGTCTCCTTGAACTTGACATAATTTGTCTCCCATATATATTCCCTTCTTTCCCTTCCTTTCTCTCAGGAAAAGGGACAAAATGGGTCAATTAAAACTCATTTTCACTTTGAATCAAGATTTCTAGACTGAATGATGACCACATAACCATAAAGCCCAACAACAGTTGATAAAAATTTCTATTAGAGGAGAATCTTGCAGCCAATACCTTAACAGCTACCCCTGTGCAGCAAAATCAGATCAGGTCTTTAAACAAATGCAGACACTTGGAAAAAGGTCAAGCTACATATGTTAGAGCTATACAGGCAAAGGGAAAGGGGTCTGGTGTTTAATTCACATTATCAAGGTCTTAAAGTTACAGCTATTTTATTGCTCTTTTAAATTTCCTTGATGCATTTACTTTTCAGTAATCAGTGTCACCAGCACAGGAAGCAAAAAGCTCTAGTTTATATATATTAGAAAGAGTAGGGTCTGCTCCTTTAAGTCTTTCAACTGCACTTATCTCATGTTTCAAAAAACAGAGATATGGCCACATTTTAGGTCACTGTGTTAAACTGCTTGTTCCTGTAAGTGAAGTCACTGCTTTAAAAAAAATCATGAGAGGTAGAGGGGCAGGGGAAGAGTGCATGCATCCAATATCTGCAATTCTTACTGCAACCCAAAATAGCCTATCTATTACTATTGAGAACAGATATTAGAGCTCTTCCATCTGATAACCAAAGAGGGGAAAAAAAAAAACCTCTCTGATGAGGCCAATAAAATGCCACCTTCCCAGAGAAAGACTCCTAAACACCATACAAACCATGAAAAGATTTGCAGCATACAGCAAGCAGTAAGCAGTACTTGCAGACAAAAGTATTAAGAAGTCAAGGTAGCTTACTAGAGCACATGGTAAGTTCACAGTAGCAAGGATGTGGGTTTTGCAACAAAAACAGGCATATTGTGTTCTGCTACATTTATTTTGCATACATACAATCCAATGGCAAAAAGTCCATCAACAATGATGGATAAAGCTCAAGAGGGGCAAAAAACCCACAATATTATTTGCCTTTTTGATTGTGAAATCATGCATGACTGTTTTTAATGATCTTGGCTAATTTACAGTGGAAACTCAGCTGCATTAGTATTACCAGCAGGTTGAAAGAGGTGAACCTTTCCCTCTACTCAGCACTGGTGGGGCCACACCTGGGGTACCGTGTCCAGTTCTGGGCTCCCCAGTACAAGAGGGACAGGGAACTGCTGGAGAGAGTCCAACGAAGTGACATCAAGACAATGAAGGGACTGGAGCACCTCTCAGATGAGGAAAGGCTGAGAGATGGAACTGTTCAGCCTGGAGAAGAGAAAGCTCAGGGAGATCTCATCGATGTGTATAAACACCTGGAGGGAGAGTCCAAAGACAACCAAGTCAGGCTCTTTTCAGTGGCGCCCAGTGACAGGACCGGAGGCAATGGACAAAAACTGAAACACAGGAGGTTCCCTCTGAGCAACAGAAAATACTTTTTCACTGTGAGGGTGACCGAGCACTGACACAGGTTGCCCAGGGAGGTTGTGGAGTCTCTATCCGTGGAGATATTCAAAAGCCATCCAGATATAGCCCTGTGCAACCAGCTCTAGGTGGCCCTGCCTGAGCAGGGAAGTGGGACCAGATGACCTCCAGAGATTCCTTCCAACCTCAACCAGTCTGTGATTCTGTGAAACTGCAATACCACTTCTGGTAATTTCCAGAAGAGTACCTCTGTTTCCTCTGTTCATAAGAGCCAGGCAACTCTTTCCCTGGACAATCAGCTATTGGATACCCTTATGACTGACTGACAAAAGGTTAAATTCAGTACCTTAACTCAGCATGATGAGGATGCTGGAGCATGGAGAGGATGAACATGGAGAACACATTGGTTGGTTAGGTTTGTTGGGTTGTTGTTTTGGGGTTTTTTTTGGAGGGTGTGTGGAATTAGCTTGTATTTAGGCAACAACACAGATTTTGAAAGTGTCGCTCTACTTAAATGCTTACAAAATTCCTCTTTCCTCATAGCTGCAGTGATTTAAATCTACTTGTTAAATTAGGGCAAGCTTATTTCACTACTCTTAGAATGTCAAGAGAACCTAACCAAACAAAGGCAGGAAACTTCAGTGTCTTAAAATGTGCCCAGGTACAATTTGAAGAAACCGAGTGCATCCATAGATCCTTCCACACCAATATGCATGAATGCATACACCAAAGTGTACCCTTCCCCATTCACTTTTAAACCATGGAAAACAGGACATTAAAGACAAGCAAAAGTTCTATTGTCAATTTGGGGCTGGACTATACTACAACATCACAGTTTCATCACTCTCCTCAGAGGCAGGACCAAACTGGTCTAGAATTCAACTGCACTGCAGCTGTGTTTGGTCACGTCTCTAGTACAGGCTTCCATCTTGGGGGGAGAGGGGGAGAAGAGTGGCACAAGACAGCCATATTATAATCTACTTTGATCAAAAAGGTCCAAACCAGCCCCCACCTAAATCACCAGTGAATCAGCATCAAACATAATTAATTGAGAATGGAATTTAACACCCTGTGTCTCTGCAGGGCTATAGCACACCTTCATTAACTTGTTGCAGCAGAACGGTCACATCTTCACAGTCAGAATTATGGTATGTTTTTAACACTTGTGTTATCACACGATTCCTGCCTCAGTCCAAAGTGCAAGCTAGCATTTAACCTCCCTCTTTCCCCACCAATTAGTACATACAAATTATTATTCTTTTCTTCAGCAAGACCAAAGGAGTAAAGGCTGTTGGCAATGCAACATCTATGAAAATAGTTAGTCTTACAATTAATTAGCAAGGAATATAATAGCCTTTCTTTTTCTTTTCATTTGACTAATCTGTGCCCAGTACCGCAGACAGGAAGGTACAAACTGTATCTGTTTAAGTGTAAAAAATATATACAACTATATTTAACATTTAAATTACTTTTAAACACAACTGTTTGCATACTAACAATCTTATGTACATTCAGTTTTAAACAATACCTCTTTAATATCCTCTTCTTTTGTTAAACAAGTTTTATTTTCCTCCCAAAATACCCACTGCTACTTTAAAATTCTGGAGGGGAAAAAATTTGAGCTATATAGAAAATAGCAAGATGTCTTACAATTGTAATGTATAATAGCACATATCTTTCATAAAAACAACACATCATTCAAAAACTGAACCACTGTAAAAGTTCTCATAAGTCCAACAGGACTGTTTTTAAAAGCTTACTTTGGTTAACAGCAAATCATTCTTAAACAATTAAGGAAAAAATATATATTCTTTAACCACCTCTACAGATGCATTTCCTTGGGATGTTGTAGCAATCCATATATCTTTACAGATGAGCACTGCGGCTGTTCAGCACTCTTTATTTGTACTGTGACTTCAATAAAATGGATTATATATGAGGTTGGATTGATTTATAATTAAATTAGTCCAACTTCCTAAGATCTCTGAATAAGAGAACTCTCTTCCTAAGACTTCCTAAGATCTCTGGATATCAGAGAAGGAATGGCAACACTAGTACTTCTTCCTCACAAGGTTCATCTCATGCAGTACTTGCAACAGCATCACTAATTTGCATGAAACTGCCATTTCCCTGCTTATCTTTCCTGGTCAGGAGAGTAGCACAACTTTCGCTGAGCTCTACATACTCTGACATCCAGTCAGTCGCATCAGCCTCTGAGCATTCAGACAAATGAAGTGCCACTGGACTTTACGGTAATACAATGATTTCCTCTGAGTCATTATGCAGATTTCAGGTCGCGTGTGGCCTCTATATCACTCAAATTTTACTCATTTCCAGGGAAATAAATGCCCTCAGCTTTTGGCCACAAAGAGGAACTTGATCTTTACCTTTCTTCCCTCCTTGCACTACGACACCCTCTGATCCATCAAAAATCACAAACAAAAAAGCAAAAATGTAAGATTCTCCAGGAAAAGAACACCGCATTAGTCACTATGCATCAGTTTAGCTGAAAAGTAGAGAAGTCTGACCAACGAGCAAAGGCACTTGGTAACAGTCCTGTGAACAACAGTCAATGAGTCAACAATTTCAGTCTCGTGATCCAACTGACCAATAGTGAAGGCTCTGCAGAGGAAGATTTTGTGGACGATGTAACAGAAGATTTTTTAGCACCTTCCTCTTGAAAAGGAATTGTTGCACTGTTGTGGAGGTCTGCATTCATAAAACACCTGCTGCCTCGAATATAATCCGTTCCCCTCACTAACTGCTTGTCAGACACTGGCCTTGAGAGGGGGTGTTGTGTGGAGGGGCTTTCTTCAATGATTGGGGGTATCCTTTCATTACTGAAGTACCTGCAGAGGACATCATCACCTGTGTGAACAGGAGGAAAACCAGTTATTTCTGACTTCAAAACCCTCCATTAACATTTTCTATTTTTTTAAAAAGATTCTGGGTACATTTCAAATTGCCCAGATTTTAGTTGCCTTTCATAACACACCTGGACATAAGCAGCTGTCAATAGATTTATGGTGTTTTGCATCTTTAGTATTTTTTTAAGCAACACAAAGAACAAAATAAGTTCACACAGAGAGAGGATACCGTTTGACTGTTAAATTCCAGATTCACGCACACCAAAACTGCAAGTACAGACTACCTTCATGTGAATCATTATCATGAGTGAGACCTAACAAACCTTCTCGTAGCATGTCATTGAAGATGCTGATAGACTACAGTTGAATCCATGTTTATCTGAATGTAACTCATAACTAACTTAAAAGCTACAAATATTACTCTGGACAACAGAAATTAATTTTGCAGATAAAGGTGATGTAAGCACTTCCCTGGTTTTGACCATTGATTTGTAAATGCTTTCTGTGTTTTTACTCTTCCCTAGAAACCTGCCCATGGCAGCTGCTGCTAGAAACATCCTACTGGGCTAGAAAGGCCTTTGTCCTGACCCAACTTACATACAAGCCTGCAACACTTGGGTACGTTTCAAGTGTTTAAAAAAGCCAACACAAAATCAAAAGCAAAACCAACCAAAAACCATACACACAAAAAACAGCCCTGCCACCTGGTGATCGTTCTGTTAGACTTGTTACTTCGCTTGTTTCTAATATCCCTCCAGTTGATGCTTCTTGTTAACAGACTCTATTTTTGCATTAAAATCATAGAATTCAGCTTCAATTTTCCCTAGAATTACACATCAGCTTTCATAACTGATTTCAAGAACAAACTAGTCATCCTTTCTTATTTCCTGCTCTAACAGGACTCATAGCCTTTCAGATGCAAAAGGGGGAAGGGAGAGAAGGGCAGTGGGGGAAGGAAAAAAAGCCACCCAACCTAACACCCAACATTATCAGCTTCTGTTTTCTCTCCCATTCTGTGACATCTGCAGAATATGTCGTTTTCCAACAGCAGTCGCAGTAAAAAGGCACTCCTAAAAGGCCCTGCATTTTACTTTTGAGAACAAGCTTGCTTCTATTCTACAACAGCCTCCCCAGTGATCTAAACAAACAGCAGAGCTTATCAAAAACAAAGCAGATTTTGATCAATATTAAATGCAGGAGAAAGGGAAAGTGGTACGTGTAAGAGAAAAATGGTAAACTGGTGCTATAAAGAAACAAGTATAGGCCTGCCCTAGTCATTCTAGCCTACTTTTAACACTCACAGGAATTCTAAGACGGGACAACAGAAGTTTGAGTCCAGCACTGAAGAGCCTCACAAATTTCACAACTACCATCCAGAAACCAACAGCTAAAACCAACAATCATCATCTTGCATCAGCTCAGCAATATGCAAACACTAATACTCCATTCTTAATTTAGACACTTCCATCCAGTTCACCCAAGGAAATTTTGGAGAGGAAGGGACAAGAAAGAGAGACAAGACCTAAAACCTTGCCTTTTCTCCCTGGTGCTCGTGGCCTGGAGAAGGGTTCTGCAGCTCCTATCCAGCTCCCATCTGCAGGCATTGACAAAGGACGAGGTTTTCCTAAAGGCAGAGAATGTTATGAGGAATTATATTAATTTTAGGAAACCAATTTTTAGACGGATAATTTTCACAGTTAAGCAAAGGGAGAGATACAGCAATAAGAAATTAAAGTAGCAGAAAAAAATATTTCAAGATACTTCTACCAGTGAAATATAAGAAAGCAAAGTGCTGAGATTGAACAGCCATGCTCTTGCCCGTTTACAGCAGCAATGGACATAATGACCAAAAATCATAACCAAAACACACATGGAAATCACCAAACATGGCAGCAGAGCCCGGCTGAGTGACATTCATTAAAAAAATAACAGCTTTTAAGTGAAATTATTTCAGATGTGCAATATCATTCACATTCACAATTCACGCAGACTGCCTTTAATATTCATCAAGTCTGACGAGCAGTTTTCCAATATAAATTGTTCCAAATGGACTAAAGCATTTATCATAACAACAATAATGAAAGAGGAATGAACTCACCATAGGACTGTGTTTTTTCCCTCATCTTGGCTGGTAGGATATTTGCTTCCATTGGATACCCAGGCAACTGATCCGAATCAGCAATAGTAAACCTTCGTCTTCGACTCTCCTGATCCAGAAAAGAATTGGGAGACTCGGCGCCCTTGGACCCAGGTAGTGGCTGACCAGGTTTGTTGCTTCCTCCATATACAAAACTCCCCTTTTCATCTCTGAAAGGACATTTCACTTCAGTTAGTAGCTTAAGAGTTTCACACTACAGTCATGAGTAGGGACTAGAAGTATCTTTCAAACCTAAGTCATGCTAAGCTAAAAAAAGCCAAAAAAAAAAAAACCAACCAAAAAAAACCACACCGAACCACAAGTCAGGTGATGGAAGACTTCATTATAAACATTTTTACCAAGGAGAAAAGACAGCTATTCCTCTCATGCTATTCACTTTTAATGAGCTAGTAATTTAACACACAGAGAAGTTTAGAGGTACCAGCCCTGAAAAAGCTTTTGAGAAATGAGACCTTTCTGCCCTGAGGGTATCAAAGCTCCCAATTCATGCCTGTTCAGCGCACAGTTGTGACAGAGGAGCGCATGCATAGGTTTATCCAGCTCTGTGTAATAGCAACACCTATCGCCTCCATTGCGATGACTATGCTTTTCAATCATTTTAAGAGCCCAATAACTCCACTGGATATTCATCACCTTCTCTCTCCATCCAAAAGCGAGACCCTCTTGAGCATCTCAGTAATAAATTCATAGTGTATATACATATGATTTTGAGCAATTTCTGCAGGAACTCCCTTCCCAGAGCAATCCTTCATTCCAAAGGCCAGAAACTGCCATTTTTAGAACCAGTCCTTTGTGAGTACTTTTTATAGAAAACCTGTCCTCCAAATTGAGGTTTGTCTGGGTTTTTTTTTCCCCTTCCCTGTACACGCTACAATCTTGTTGCTTGAAGCAACCATCAGCCAAGTCAGGCATAAAAATACTCAGCTGACGGTATAAGCCCATACATACCCCAGTATTTACAACAGCCCCCTAGTGAGCGCACACCACTTTTTCCAGCTCTCCATCAAGAACAATGCTAGAGTTCAGTGAATGGAAGGGAGCTATTTATGGAGTTTCAGGGACCAAAAATTGCACAGAAGTGTTACACCACAACTATACATACACAGAGAGCTCTCCTACAACACCACCATGTGGAGACTGTGCTGTGGGGAGGGAAGTCAGCCACTGCTCTCTGCCTCCTCAGTGTGGAGCAGAGAAGGTCCGTGCCAGAAAGGGAACAGGATGATGAGCAGGGGGTTGGGGGGAAGGAACAACCACACAAATGCATCAGTTTCAAGAGAAGACCAAAACATGCAGAGGTGAAATTAAATAGCCAAACAGAAGGTGAGAGAACTGCCCTTTCTCCTCTTCCTGACTGCAACAGCTTCCCACATCTGCTTTCTTTTAAAGTCAAAGTCAAGAAGCCTTCCCTTTTCCACACTTCATCCAGGACAAGTTTTACAGTTTGCATTGCTACTTTCTTCCTTGTCAACAGGGATTCAGGTCTAAAGGCATCTGAAGCTAGATATGATTTTGTGACTCTTTAGGAGGGAGATAAACAAACCGAGGACATGCACATAATTCACCAATGTGCTTGACATGTAATGATTTAAAGAAAAGACCAAGGCATTCTAAACTCAGCTGTTAAATCTACATAATTGTTTTTATGCCAAGAAATTTGATTATTTTTACTATTTGTTTTAAGAACTGAGAATGCATAAACATGAACAACAGGGAGACAGCAAGTCAAGGTGGGTCCAACTTCAGTAAAGAGACCCCACATTGGAGAAACCCTCTTCCCCTGCCCCAGTACTGCCCTGAAGACTGCAGTAATACAACCTCTGTCTCTGTATCAGGCATTACATGACAGGAGACAAGCTCTCCTCCTATGCGAGTCCTACAGCAAAAGGTCAGAGTCTCTGTGCTGGGCTATCTACATGTAACATTAAGTGTCAGGCCAGGCCAGGCAGCATGCCTTCCCTGAACACCCTTTTGTCCATCACCATCCCAGGTCAGCTGGCAGGGTTCTGGCATGAGTCGACATGAACTTGAGAACAAACAAAAGTTAGCCATACCATATCCCCGGCCCCCCTCTTTTGTCTGCACAGGTCTGCATTTTTATAGCTTACACCGCAAGGAAAAAATAAAGTTGAACGAATTGACTCTCCTTTCCCTTCAGTGGAAGCGTTCCTGTTTTATACAACTTGCAAGTTTAACAATTTCAAACAAGTTCTTGTCTATCCTAACTCCCACAACAGTTACTTAACTTGCTAAAAAAAAAAAAAAAACCCAAAAAAACCCCAACAACAAAAAAAAACCCACACAAAAAAGCAGTGGAAAAAAGTTAGAGACAAAAATTACTTGTTGCTACATGCTGTTGGATTTAAACTAAGTAAAAACCATAACCCCACAATAAAATTAGGGATGACATCAGTTCATATTTTGGGAACAACTCTGATAGGTGGCACACAATAATCTTCCAATAATAAAATCTATTACAATCCTGGTAGTTTATGCATAAGCTTAAGCACTCCTATGCATTTAAGCAACTAGAAGAAAGTCTGAGAGATCTGCAATTTCCTCAAGTTAATTTTCACAGAGGTCTGACAACAAGCCAGCTCAGAAACAAGTGTTATAAAGGAGTTTTTTGTTCAGTAGTGCATATTTATTTGCATACCGAGGAGAATACGGAACAGCTGGTGGAGGTGGTATGTACAGATCCAAAATGGCTGGCTTCTCTTTTTTCAGTGAGGTATCCATGGTGCTTTCTGGTGACTGGGTTGAAGTTGGCGGGAGACTGGTCTGAAATGTTAGACAGCTATCAAACATCTGAGAATTGATTTATCATTCACAAAAAGATAATTCAATAATCAACAGTACCATTTCACCCCCTAGTGAACTATTTCTATGCTTAACAAACGTGTTACTAACTCTTAGCATTTTCATTTTCCTTCACCCCCAGTTTTGGCTAGCTTTGCAGTCCCTGCTACAGAAATCCTATCACAGGTAATGCATTGCTCAAGAATATTTTGCTCTTTCCGGGTCTATTTTTCCTGCAAATTCCAAAGACAGAAAAAGCAATAAAGACAAAACCCCTTCTTCTATTTTTAAATCAATCAAAAGAATGCAATTTGTTAAATACAGCTAGGATCTGCAACATCTACAAAGCCAGCTCACGCTACCCTTATTCTATACAGTCCAATGCCTGGAACATGGGCATGAGCAGGAATGTGGTAAAGTTCACCACAAATTGCATCAAGTGATATAACTAGGGTAAGGGAAGCAAAGGAAAAATACATTTGGTATTGCTCATCTGAGCATGTTTGCCATTTTGCTCTCCGTGGCTTGCACTTATATGTCTCCAGCATCTTGCCAGGCTCCTGTCTGCCTCTAGGAAAGCAAAGGCTTGAAGGACTCTTTCACCTTTGTCAGGCAAGAGGACTGCGCTCTCCCCTTTTTACCTTTTTACCAACCTTCCCAGGCTTTCACTCTGGTCACTCAGTTAATGGCAGCCCTGTGCAAGCATCTACCTTTTACCTGTCAATACACCAGAGCCCAGAACTGTCAACAGGCAATCACCATTCCCCCAAGGAAACGCTGCTTGCCACAGCCTATATCCCAGCCCAGTTCTTCACGCCAGTAACACAGTCCTTGCTTTGGGTAACCCTGGAAAACTCACAGGGTGGTGTTTTTATGGCTCTGATTAACTGGCAGGCACGATGCCACAAAAACAAGACACAGGCATTGGTGAAAGAAAAGATGAGAAAGGAGTCAGTCATGCATCCCCTACCCAGCTTGAGAAAAGTCTGCCTGCCTCAAGACTTGCGATAGCCACTGGCATTTCACAGGCTGATAAAATATCTTCAAAGCTGTAGGGAGACTTGTTTCAGAACAGGAGTAGGAATGGGAACTCTCCCTGGTTTTCTTTATTTCAAATAATCAGTTTAGATTCAGTTAGGTTATTTCCTCCTAATACAACAAGTCATTCCTCAACATGATTATTTAAGTTATTAACTTCACTTTCTCTGCCTGCTCATTACCCAATGTGAATCGCCCAACAACCAAATCTTGTTTAAACAAGTACTTTAAATAACTTCTCGAAAAACACTCACTCTTTCCCACCCTTCACCAGACTAAAAAAAGAGGACAAATATATGGAATAATCTAAGTTATTTCAGCAAAAACTTATTACTCTGCTTAACAGAAGCAGCATTTATTACTCCATGCTGATGAATTCCATACGTAGCAGTGGTTTCAGCAGTTTTGCCTCAGATAAGTTCTCCCAGTGGCACGCTGACTGATTAAAATGCTCACACACCTAGTCCCTTTGTGTATCAAGAGGGCATTACCTGGGTTTTTTTTTAAAAAAAAAAAAAAAGAACATTTTCCCTTTCATCTAGGAACCAGAAGAGAACAGCCATTTCACCTAACCTTCCTTGACCTATACTTAAACACAAGTACCTGGGAGCATTTCTGGTATTTCTCTTTTTCAAATTGCAACCAAGGCATTCCCATGCTGATGTTACAGTTGAGCCAGCAGCCCCTCACCTGCACCAAGGGTGGTTTCCAGCGCAGATTCTTTAGTGGAGCGGGAGTGAAATGGAAAGAGCCAGTGGGACGTTTCTTAAGCAGCAGCCTAACTCCAGCAGGATTCTCTCGCAACTTTGCCACCAGATTTTTTAGTTGCCATCCAACCTGGAAGAGAATAAAGACATCTTTTATTTAGTATTGCTTTTCCGAAAGCAAACAAACAAGAAAAAAAAAATCCCCCCAAGTCAAACTGTCTGCTTTAACATGAACTTAAAGAGAGAAAAGAGATCCAAAAAAGCCAAAATGAAGAAAAAATTGGAAAGCTCCTATTTTTGGACAGATCATCTCTGTTCTGTTTCACTTAAGCTGTAAATTGAACTCTGAGGCATCAAGAAATGCTCTTTATGCCTCAGCTCCAGTCCTAAAAGGATGCATGGATGTGCTCAAATTGAGTAACACAGATTTACAGTGAACTACTTCTGTCATGTTTCTTTCTCACATTGAAAGGCTTTGCTTATGTGCTAAGCAAAAATGTAATCTTTTCATTTAAGTTCCCAGGTGCAAGTGGTTTGACAAATACTTGGGGTTTTTTAAAGCTATTTTTATCTGAATTCCAACAGACTGTAACAATGCATTTTAAATCAGGCCTTAAATACATCATGTAGTATATTACTATGATGCATACAGTGTTCAAACACAAAATATTGCATATTTTTATTATCAAAATATTGCAAAGAATTAATTTTAAGTCCAAATAAAATTTGCCTTGAAAGCAAAATGTTAAAAAGCCTCAAAGATTTCAACAGGAAAATACCAGAACCGTCTCCTGACCCCATCCATTCAAAACCTGTGGGGAGCGAGCTTTGTAGAACAAGCATAAGGGAAGATTGGTAAGGCTGTTTGTTACTAACCACAGTTTGCCGATTAACCTGGATCACTTCATCACCAGCATGAATCTTCTGAGATCGATCAGCAGGGGACTATAAAGAGGAAAACAAGAGGCATGTGCTTCAGCAGGTTTTCTTCCCTCCCATAACAACCCCCACCAAGCTAAGTCAAAGGTTGTATCTATAATGAAGAGCATTGCTGAAAATTTTCACAGAGCTAGATCACGTATTCTATCCGTTGATGAGTTGGCAGACGCAAAACAAATTCAATTTGTGATTTATTTTTTATACTGGGGGAACTAGAGGGAAAGGAAGAAGGCATAGCCTACATGTGTCACAGGCTAAATTGTACTTAAATCATGGGATGGTCTCCACTGTCCTTTTGCTTCCAGTTTGTACTGTAGTTTCAGACAGCAATGGGAGAGGACTGAAAAGACGACTTCTGTCCTAACACAGCAACTATCTTAAACTTAGCTTTCAAATAAGTGCACACTGATTGAAAAAAATACACTAAGATTTTGAACACACAGAACAAAGAACCAAAAAACCCTCCAACCCACAAAATAAATCCATTTCACTTTCTCTTTTTGTTTCCTAATGTAAATAAGAGATACCAACTTTAATGTGGAATTACTTGCCTGCATCATCAAGGTCAACAGATAAAATATATGCTTGCAGACATCAAGTGTGCGTACAGAGGTATTTTTCAAACACCTACCTAGTAATAATACACCTTAAAATGCAGTTTTCTTGGAACAAAAACCAAGCTCTGGGGAACCATTAGCGATGAACAGCTAAATGTGTCAATATTTATTTAGATTTATCTACAGCTGGTGCCATGCACCAGCTATCACTGCAGTTATTAAAACTGGTCTCGCTACTACAACACACCAACTCTGACCAGCCTTGACAACACCCAAAGCACACAGTCATAGTACCTTGGCATATTGTACCCTGGTCATGGGACAACTTCTCCCACTCCCCCCACCCCACGAGTAAACACGTGGCACCAGGCCAGCGCTTCCTAATGACTCCAGAACTAAGCACCTGGATCTCATCATCACACCTTCAGAGCTCAAGTAATTTTTTTATCAGAAGGAACTATAGGAATACACAGTGCAACAGGGAAGACAACACGGGGAAATTTATGGGAGGCTCCAGCTATCGTGAGTAACCCCATTTCTTCATTGTCTTCTCACTTCCTCCAAAAGGAAATGCCTCTGTGGAAGGCTGTGTATATGTGAATCAACCAAGATCATAAAAAGATGCTGGGCCAAAGTCAAGTTTGTGAAAAACAAAGCTCATTTCAGGCTGTCCTTTGGGTGATCAACAGCCTGGCTGGAGGAGGGTGGGGGACCCTTGCACAGAGGACTCCTACAACAAGTGCCAGCTAGCAGAGCAGACACTGCAATCACATTGTGAGAACGGAGAAAAGAGCAAAGTTTAACCTAGGCCAACGTGATATGAGAAGTCACAAGTAGGACAGCACAACTCAGGAATCCTCTTGGCTGACTGGTATCAAATGCATGGACTTCCCTGGTCCTTCCAATATACAGTACTGTTAATTTTGGGGTGCAATTCCATTGCATTCCAAGACACTGGCTTCTGGGGTTAGCTACTAAAATAACATTCTGAACCTAGCAAGAAAACTGAGCCAAGACCCAGCCTGATCCCATGCCACCAGAAAGACCAGTTGTCTGCAGCTGTCTGTCACTTCTCAAGCTTTGTTGCTCCAAAGGGAAGAGCTTCCCAAAGGCAGAGCCAGTGTTCAAAAAAAAAAAAAGTGGAAGTTTAGGTCAATGCTCAAAGCTATAGAAGCAATATAGCCCCACTCCTGGCCTCCAAAGTGAGATCTAGATGCACAGGGAGCTTGGCGGCAGTAAATGTTACATTCTTTCGCATTTATCGGATGTTGAAATTGCTGACAAAGTGGCCTCGGTCTATGTTTCAGGCCCTATAGGGAGTTATGCCAGGGCAATAGCATAAAAGCCTTCAGTTTTCACTCTGAACTGCAAGCACAGATTTCCACCCACTCCTCCCTGGCCCCTGGACTTGGCAGGGGTACAACTAGAACCACTGGTTCTTTCCTATTCACAAAAAAAAAAAAAAAAAAAAAAGGCATCACCGCAAAAGCCAAGTTCCTTTGCTCTTTTTTCTTTCAGCCACTGCTCCTGTAGAGCAGCATGTCTGACAACAACACAGCATCACCCGCCAGCCTCAGCTGCTGGCCAGAGGTCCACTGCAATGACTGCCCAGAAGCCTTTAATGAAGTCCCAGCTACAGAGAACTCCCAGTGTAAGAACAAAACAAGCAATCATCTGCAGCAAAAAATACAGTTGCCAATCATGCCAACCATTTCCTTCCAACAAACCACTCAAAGTCTTACCTTTTCACAGTCTTTTTTACAGTGCAAGGTAATTTTGTCACAGGACAACTCATTGATTTTCATTTCACACTACCACCTAAACAATTCCCATTAGGGGAGATTGCCTTTGCCAACGAAGAGCAAATACGTTTAGGACTTTGTTAAGCAAGATACCATAAGCACTCAAAACAGCAGATACAGTAACCTATTAAAGCAATTATTTTAATGCCAAGTGTTTGAACTAACTCATGTACTTGCAGAAACTGGTTTAATTAGATTGAGTGAAATATGCAGACACAAATATTTACAAATTGTGGATAAACAAATGATGCATCACAATATTTAAAGTAGTAATATCATGAAAGTCATATGTAAAGCAGGAAAAAGCAGGAAAAAAGTCAAACTAACTCAAAGCTACTGTCAGACAGCCTGAGTTAATCTATGTTTACTTCACTTACGTTTTCTGTAGTTCCAGTAATTACATGTAATCCATCATAAGTTGATTTGATGTACATTCCCTAAATGTAAGCAGAAAATGAAAAACAATTTTAAAGGCAAAAAACCCACGTAACTTATCTGATTAAACAACTGCTGGCAACAGACTCAAAACATTATTACAAACACTTAATTCACACATTTTCCCTAGAAAAGTGTGTGGTCTAATATTACAACATTCTAAACCTCTTCACAGATCACTTTTACTGTAATTAATTATAATATTTATAATGACTTAAAAAAACTAATATGTGGAATGTAATTTAGAAACACTGTCTGGTTGGTAATACCAAACACTGCTGGTTTTGCTGCCTTGTCAGTCTTTGACCTTAAACAAAACTTTATTTCCTTACTGCCCTGTCTGCACTAAGGAATTACAGGTTTTACTAGATGGATCACCAGATCTCTCTATACAAAGCACAGGTAGCACACAGGTGGGCTACAAATATTGCCTACATGTTCTTTTCCAACTTCTCTTGGCAAGTCAATACACAGACTGCCTTGTAACCACAGTGCTGACATAAGCAATAAAAGCTCTGGCAGAACTAAGTATCTGTGGCTCTGTAGGGTAATGCTGAGTGCACATGCGAGGACAAATACAGATGAAGTGGGTGTTGATCATATGAACACCAAATTAAAAAATCACCAACAGTCTATTAACTAATAATTGCATGGATTTCCCCACAAGAGGTGACCAGTACATTGGTTTCATCATGTATGAACAAATACATCTCTACCTTTTCTACCTACATCTGTTGTTAGAAGCACTCACACTGAGCTGTACAGAACTGCATGTTATTCAGCAGTCTTAGGCAGATTATCTGCCTGAAGTTACCACACTTGCTTAGAAGTACAAGGAAAAATGCAATTATTTTTTTGGCCCTTCCTCTCCAGCCAATTCTCTACCCTGTTTGCTGTCAGTAGCCAATCGTGTGCACCTAATTCCTCATTTCTTACTTAGTCCAAGCCAGGCTGACTCCGCTTCTTTGTAGCTTGTGCATTAACAAAGAGGTCCCCGTAATTTCAAGAATGCATTCAGTCAAATCCAGTGGCCAACATAAAACCACATAGCACCGTTAGACTCTAAAGCTTCCTCTGAAAGTGTTCATCTCTCTTCTGCCTTCGGGACCAGGAGGGGAATACAAATGCATTTAAGAATTTCAGTTCCCTCCAACTCATTTTAACATGTCTGTTCCCCAGCCAGAAAATCCACCAAGATTTCAAACCCAGTTTCTCATAACCAGCACTGAGCTAAGTAGCATCCACTGAACAAACTAGATTCAGTAATATTATACAATGACTGAACATTTAAAAGGATTCTCAAATTCCTGAGATCAGCAAACCTCAAAAATCCTCATGTTCTTCACAATCTTGCTATAAACACACACAAAAAATGTGTCTTTTAGAAACACAAACACCATTTCTCATCACTTTCTCCCTCCCCCACCTGAAAACCAGCTGGTTAAGGTAACCCGCAGAAATAAAATGTCTGATTTCACAAGCATCTGTAAAATGCCCCGATACCCTGGTTAAGACAAATCTGCAACGCTTCATCATCGAAAATTATATTTGGGATCAAACATATTAACATGCATACCCATCTCTGGCAGCCGTTCCAGCACACCACCTGACAATTAACCTTCAGAGTTCCTCCCCACGCCTCTTTCTGTTCCCCACAGGATATTAGTAGTTTTGAAATATCTTGCTATACACACACACACTCGCTCACAAGACTACCTATTAAACACTGAGGATATCAGGACACTCTAGAATCAGTTCTTACCAGGCCTTCCCCAGGTTTAATGTTGGTTAAATGAACCTCCTCCAGACACGCACACTGGCTCATCAATGGATCTGTAGTTGATCGGATGGCTTTATCACAAATGCCATTTAAAGTCTTGGCCTACAATGAGAACATCCAAAAAACAGTTACAAAATTTCTCTCCTGACTTCTTCCTCTTTCAGCTTTCAAAAATGGAAACAAAATGAGTTCTAACACTTAGTCCACTAATAAAGCATAGTTAAGAATCACCAAAATAGAAGATTTGTTTGTACAGATCTATTCTACAGCATGTCTACCTTCATACTATAACAGACAACCTGTTTCCATTAGTGTCACCTCATCATCGCTAACAGATGCCAACACATCCTCTGTTTAGAAAAACAAACACACAAAACATAGCAAAAAAAAAAACAATGGGTTTGGGGTTTGTTTGCTTTAACCAAAATATAACCCATTAAAATAGTGAAACACTTTGATGATTCCTTGTGGGACCAGTTGACAGTTTTTCATATTGTTCTTTATTTCTGCTATGAGATCAAAATTGGCCATGTGTCAAAAAAAAATTAGATGCTGGCCACTGACTTAACTGTACAAAGCTTTACAGTATAAGATAGGACATCTACCACTTACGCAGTTCAGCATTACTTCTCTCCACTGTGCCTCTGAGCTGACCTCTTCTGGAATGCTTACATAGGCAAGGTTCATATTTCCTTTTGACCAAAACATAACTGGTCCTAAGCCAACATTATAACTAAAGGCAAATTTTGACTTTGTGTGTGTGTGTCAGTAAAGTCAGAGGCAACATGGCTTTGTCTTGTAGAACTTTTAACTACCAGAATGGCTAATTAATCAGAAAAAAAAAAAACAAACCACATCATAGTCAAAAATCTGTGCTGTCCCTACACTCACAAATTTCACTAATGCCCCACAGTGTGTCCTGGGTCTTGACACTGAATTTCAACATTGCTTCAGTTAAAGTAGGTTACAAAAGCTCAAAGGAGAGGAAAGGGAGGATCAGGACACAGTACAGTAGTTAGTTATACACAATCTGGGAGCCAGCATGGCAAGCCACCTCTCACAACAGGTTTGAATCCTTCATATGTAATTACAGGGCGGGGGGAGCTGTCTTGTAGGAAGACATTGGTCTGGATTACAATGGTCCCGGGGAAACAATAGTTCCAACGGTTTTTGTTTTGGTTTGGTTTGTTTTACATGAGATTTATAGAGCAACAATAAAATAAATCAAAACAATGCCTAAGTGTGAATGCGAGGAACTGCTCAAACAAGGGAACTCCAAACAACAATACCTACTTCCAGAGTGGGTGTGCACAAATGGAAAAAGAAAGATGCAAAAAAACCTCCCTTTTACGTGGTCTCATTATTTAAGGACAAAATTATTTTTAGTTATTGTGCTACTAAATTCCTAAGCATCTATGAGCTAGCGGAAGGCCTTATCAAAGAGCACAGCCTGGTTCATGTCAAAAGCAGGAAGCGATGATTAACTGTTACAAAATATAAAAAGCATTCCATTACTCTCCTCATTTGGTCACAAGGCTGCTTCAAACAACCCTGAAAATTCACATCTTTCAAGCTCAAGTACAATCAGAGACAGAACTTCAGTTCTGTGGCAGGGCAGTTCTTTTACATGAAGAAGCTTAATAAGGCATAGCGTATGCTTATTAAGGCACTAAATGCACATCACAGGCATAATTGGTTTATTTAGCCTATGATCTTTCTGCTACTATCCCTCCCTTGAAAATTGAGGTCTAAATTCTCTTGAAAAAATAGACGTGCAATGAAACTTCAAGGAATACTTGACTCCACGCTATTACACATACTACCCATCTGTTCAAATTTCATTGATTTTTCTCTACAGTAAAGAATATTCACAAAATGTCCCATAACAATGTTTACTTGCATGATATGCTTGTATATGTGGGATTGAAAATTGTCAGTACAGTCAGCGTAAAAGTCACTGAAGTAAATGTGAATGCAGGCAGCTGAGTTTCAACAGAAATGTGTACTTACTACAGTCTGAACTTTATCTTCCATGTCAGCCACAGTGCAGTCCTAAAAACAAAACAAGAACAAAAGCCCTACATTAACCAATAAACATGTAAACACATAATCTCTGAAAATGCTGCAAAACTGCCACTTTAACCTCAAACTGAAATAGAGATATTTATGCTGCAAGGATTAATCAGATTAGTTTCACCCAGTAGGGCTTAAATGTACTGTTAAACAACTATTTTCTGGCTCTGGTAGAAAGCAATAATAAACTTTGAAAACTAAGAGAACACGGGATTCAATTACAGCAGCAGATTATTCCAGAAAAGCAGAACCCTGCACAATAAAACTAGACTCTTAGAAGGCCAGGCACATGAGCTCGCCTTATACCGATAAACCCTGACTCAAGCACTCCTCTGTCCCAGGTATCAAAATGGATATAAAACAAACTGTTAAAAATAGCAAGAAAAGTGATTTTAAAAAATATGCTATCGATGACATTCCTGAGGGCCAGAGGACTGCATACAAAGCATTATTTACACAGCCCAGGTACAAAAGCCTTTGAACTGAAACAAGTTCATGTAACAGACTACAGAAGTCATCATTGTTTTCTGCAAGAACAGCTGAGCTAGAGAACGGTATCACGTTCTCAGATTAAAAAGTTAAAACAGCAAGTAAGTAATGAAACATGATTTACAATATCTACAAGGAGAAAACCCCCAAACCCCAAGCACTTAAACAAGCTTAAATTCCAAGATATTTGCCATTGACGTCAACCTGCATAACTACCACACAACACCAGAGAGATGCATCCAGGAGCTGTGAATTGAAGCTGTTCCATATTTCTAGTCATCCTCAACACTTTTTCTGTTCCTTCCTAGCTCTACTCTGTGCTTTTAAATACAGAAATAAAAAAAAAATGTCCTCCAGATATGGACACACCAGGGATATATAAAATAGCTCATCTATGTTCTCTTTTATATTTTCATAAGTCTTAACACCCTGTTCACTGTTTTAATGACCACCAAGGACTGAGGTCACACTTTTTACATTCTGTCACCAAAAGCGTCAAGACCTTTCCTGAACACCACTACAAAGTTTAGACTCCATTGTTGTGCATCAGCATAGTTTTTCTCTGCTAAACACATCTGCATGAATCAATAGTGAATGTCACCTATCGTCATGCAGCCCAATTGCTCAATATTGCAAAGTCCTTCTGCTCCTCTTCATTTCTATTTACACAAATTATTAGTTTAAGCTTAAAGTTTGCCATAAAACTTTAAGAAACAGTGGAGTAAACTCCCTTCCTTTTGCCTGCATAGTTGTCATTAAAGTAAACTGGAATCTTACTGCATTCCTGCCTTGCTTTATTATTCACTGACTTTTACACATCATTTATGATTATGCAGAGCAGCATTGGTTCCACAAGAGCCACACTGGTCTCTTCTCCACTATGAGAACTGACCATTTATTCCTACACTCTATTCCCTGATAAGAAATACTTCTGAAGTCTAAAAACTCACCTAAAAATTTTTCCGTTGTATCTATGTCTTCCAATTCAGTAGACTCCTTCAGACCATTCTAACGTATCTGCAGTGTCCCAGTACAAAACAGTGTTGATTCTTCCCCCATTAATGCTTTTTCTCATATGCATCAATCCCATTCTTTATTATAGCTCATATCAAATTGGCAGAGAAGTACTCTGACACGTTTTAAAAGGCTGGGGTTGTATTCACCAACTTCTATTCCCCTGCCTTCAAAGGCTGATTTAACTGACAGATTAGACACCATTTTTAGTAGTTTTATTAATACAGTTCAGCAATCTCATATCTCAGTTCCTGTAGCACTCTTGGGTGAACACCATCTGCTGCTAGAAGCGCTTACTATTCTACTTCACAATCTGCAAATCTGTAGCTGTAAATCACTGAGTTTCTGCAATTGCACACACAGTGCCCAAACAAGAAGGGCATTCAGCAGCAAGCCAAACTTCTGTGCCTTTGAACTTATAATATTCAGACACTATCCTTTCACAGCGATCCAACTGATATAATTGGGTGTCATCATAGCTTGACAACACACAGGATGTTTCTGTTCTTTGACATTATCCCCCCAAAACAGGGAGAGAATCACCCATGTCACAGGACACAACTCTTCTGAGTTCAAACAACATGTAGCCATGGATTAACAGCTACAAGTTCAGCAAGTTCAGCAGGAGCTGAAGCCTGCACACCAAAGCAGCCAAAGTAGTGGCACACCATCAGAATGGTTCTGAAGACAGGCAGTATTACTTAGAGAGCAAAATGATGTCATTTGCCAAGACTGCCACAGTTGTGTGTTCTTTTAGCTGTTACCAATACAAGTGCTCATTACACAGTGAATAAATGGAAAGTTTTGAAACAAAACACTGTGGTCTCATACCACGAGCAGAAGAAGCCTGGCTAGTGAGATTTGTATCATAAAGGTGGCAGCTTCTTCCATTACAAGCAGCATTTCCCACCTGATGGCTCAAACACTCTATATGGGACAAGACCTAAGAAGTCTGCAAGCATGGGTATAATAACCAACGGAGTCATATTTTTGTTTAGAGTTAGCACTGATAACTGTTTTTCAACATGTTGTTTGGAGCTTGAAAATCTTCAAATTCAGACCAACTATTTCAAAAATTAACCCTCTTTTCATTAAAGCTGGAGAAAATATGAATAGCCTTTAAACCACAGTGGCTTAAGACACAGCCAGCAATAGCAAAATTGGAAATTAAATGGGGGGAAAAAAAAAAGGACAACTGAAACTGACCTGCAAAGTTTGAAGTAAGCTCTTATTTCCAGATCTGCCTTCCAATTAGCACTCTGCACACATCAAGCACATTTCTTCCCCGAACACCCCCCCTTCCTTCCCTTTTGGAAAGCAAAGAGGAAAAGAAACCAGCTGACCTTCTGCACAGTAGTAGTGAGGTCCAAGCAGAGCTGAATGATTCTGTTCTTCATTGATGAAAAGTCAGCAATACCTGTAAATGGGGTCCTGCAACAAGAGAAAATTCCCCTTAGATTGAAGGGACCAGTCTTCTCCTATCCTACCTTATCAGTGAGGAACAGTATGCGAGAGCTCTGACATTCGCATAAGCATGAGACGCAGTTTTATAATATATATTCCTGACTGCATAGTTCCGCTCCATCTTTGCGCCAAAATTCGTGAATGTCGAGCCCAGTGGTAAGCGAGTTCAGAGAGCAAAACCAGAAGAAACTGCCAGTTTTCCAAACAACACTTCTCTCAGCTGCATGCTCAGTCAGATCACACTGACTGTGTTGTAAAAATTACACCCTTGAGTTTGCCAGTGAGTAGATTTCTGTCTTCCAAGTCTTTCATTACTAATCTCAGACTGGAGAGAAAAGAAAATCTTTAAAAGAAGAAAAATTAATTTTCCCATTTTACAGAGAGGTGCAGTGAGGCTCAATCTTAGAAAAAAAAAGTCTTAGAAAAGGATCATTATAGGTAGGCTAGCTTTAGAGCCTACAGAGTCTCACCTCAGACCCTCTAGACAGCTGAAAGGACCAGAAGGAAGGTTCAGAAGAAGCCTCAGCAGGTTTGGGAATGGACAAGCCAGCCATCTTGCTGACGGTGAAGTGCAGAAAAAATTTAGGGCAAGCTGCCAGCAATAGAGTGAGAGGAGAGGACCAGGTGATAAGCAGAAGACATCACTGCCTGGACACAGGACCAACTCCTTGCTGGAGTCCCTGTGCAGCTCCTCCTCCTAACCTTTCTTCTCAGGAAAGCTGGCAAGGGGCTTGAGAATTTACGTTCATCTGTTATCACGGACAGCATCCCTGCCAGCATCCGACCAGCTCTGTTGCCCGTTTGCTTCCGCTGCAGCTGTCACAAAACAACTCTGGCTCTTGCCAGGAAAAAAAAAAGAATTAAAGGAGAAAAAAAACCCACCACAAAACCAAAACAGGCAGAGGGAGAGTCTCTCCCGCTGCTCAATTTTCAAATTGCAGAGCTAAGGCCACGATTTCAGCAGAACACTAAAAATTCTTTTAGAAAGGGACTTGCCAATGACAAGTAATTTAGAAGGTGTGAAGGGGAGAGGAAGAAGTCGCACGTGTGAGAAACTGACCTGAACAGGAAGACTCCTACTTTTATAAATACCAGTTTGGATGCAATGTTAACAGTTTCACTGGTTTTAGCAAGAGGGGAAGCTCAAGAGTAGAAACCCTAGATTAAATTTGTCCACTAGAAGCCTCCTGGCAACACCAAAAAAGGGGTGAGCGAGATGAAAAAGATCTTTACACTCAAGCATCTAGAAATTGCCCTACAAGGAGAAGCAATTCATTATAGCAGTAAATTAAAATATAAAGATTTTATTCTTACCTGTCCAACCATGCAAGCAAGGCTTTAGCAGCACCAATAAGCTCTACCACAGAAGTAAGGAATTCATTGGGGGGCTTGCGAGAGGTATTTCCATCATAATTTGAACTTTTCCTACGGCTGCTGATGTAATTTTGCAGATTGTTGGATGACGCTCGCAGCTTGAGAACCAGGTTCTTCATATTGTCTGTTTCAAGGCCATAGTTCTGCAAGGAATATTATTATGCTTGATAAATCTCTCTATTGAGTCCTCCTAATTATTATACCACAAGTTACAAACTCATATGGGATGAAAGGTCTGAGGATTTGCCCTATTTTGGGGGGGGGGGGGGGGGGGGGGGTTGTTTGGTTGTTGGTTTTTTTTTTCAGAAATGCCTTCTAAGATTTGTTCTGCACTACAGCTGCTATAGAGTACTTTTGTGGGTGCCAAACCCCCTCAGTTTCTGACATTAATGAGATTTGAGGACACTTTTCAATCAGAATGAAATCCCAATGTCCTATCAGATGTCATTTAAAAATGTAGTTGGAATAACAGGATTGCACTGTTTTTCTTTTTGTTAAAGGAAAGCAAATGCTGTTTTTTCTTAAAATGTTTATGTACTGTGGTACATAAACACTGAAGTAACATCTCATTCACAACTAAAGATAAGTTTAATCTGGCAAGAGATAAAAAACATCAACAGGAAGCAAGTGTAATTTCACAGTCAAAAACTGGAATAAATATTTGGATCAGAACGCTTCAGTAACTGTGCTCCTTGATTAGAGGAGTGCAATTATTCGCAAGTTTGAGGACTGCATTAACACTACACATAGTAATTAAAACCATCCTTAGATGTCATATTTTTCATTCAACAGCGTCTTTATAAAAATTTTTGAAGCCTAAAAAAATCTCTAAGTCCTGTGTGTAACTTCAACTTTATAAATTCAAATACAACCAAACCATGCTCCACAAGATTAAAACTCAATTGTTTTAAGCAACACATTGATCATTTCATGCCAAACACATCAGAAATGCTACACTGTATCTGTCCTGAAGGCAACTCAGTTTTGTGATCAAGATTTTCTTCTTTTTGCTGTCAGTGTGCAAATGTGTGAATTACATAGTAATATGTTGCGGAGTATCTTTGCTTTTGAGTTATCCCACCTTGCAAAATCTCTGCGGGCATCTTCTGAAAGTCCTGGGCAATGCTTAGCTCTTTTAGAGTGAAAATTCCTACTTTTCTTTAAAAACAAAAACAAAAAAAAACACACAAACAAACAAAAAGAAACAAACAACCCACCCACCAAAAAAATACAAAAAATACCCTGCCTTTCTCTATTCTTTTGCTACCAACCTCCAAGTTCCACAGTTTAGTCAGCTATACCATCTACTCTTTCTCCTTTCCGTCTCAAAAAACTAAAGTAACTGAAGCAAATCTTAATTCCATTCAATTCCAAGTTTCCAGGGGTTCCCAATGCCTCCACTTAGGATCACAGCATCACCCAGGCTGAAGGGGAGCTCAGGAGCTCTCAGTCCAACCTCCTGCTCACAGCAGGCTCAGCTGTGAGCTCAGACCACCTTGTTTAGGGCTTTATCCAGTCAGATCTTGAACACCTCCAAGGACAGAGACTGCATAACCTTTCCAGGCAACCTGATCCACCATCTGATTGCCCTCAGGGTGAGAAAGTGTTTCCTTAAATGCAGCCTGAACCTCGTCTCAACTTCTGCCTGAAGTCTCACATCCTCCCACCATGCACCACCACAACAGCCCAGCTCTGTCATCCTGCCAACCCTGTTCCCCCAACGCCGGGTGCAGGGGATCTGCTGTTAGGCCTCCCTGAAGCCATCTCTTCCCCAGGCTGAAAAAGTCCCAGTCCCTCAGCCTCTCCTCATAGGTGAGTACTCGAGCCCTGACAAGCCCTGGTGAGCTTGCTCTGGTTTGTCCATGTCTTTCCTGTACTTGGCAGTGGGAGGCATAGGTAGATTAATCAAGTGGTGAGTAAAGGGCAATAATCACTTCCCTCCCTCTCCTAGCCATGCTCCCATTAATGCAGCACAGGATGCTGCTGACTTCTTTGCTGCCAGGGCACACTGTCGGTTTGTGGCTCCACTCCCTCCACAGTCTAGCACCCATAAAACAGGCTGGAATATCTTAGATTAAGTCATTAACAAAAGATGAAACAGAACCTTTGCCCCCAAAAAAAACATCAGTGTGATGAGAGGTTTCAGCAACTCAGCTACCTTTAAAATGCTTACCACCTCCTATGGATGAGATCCCAGCGGGTCTAAGTTACACAAGTGCCTTCCTTCTCCCCCTGAGGGCTCTTGGCAAGGAAGTAGTCTTAAAGTGCAGCCAGGAGTAGGGGTTGAGAGGATATATCCAATTAAAAAAATGCCACTGTTGCAATAGCAAAGGATATCCTTAAATTTTCCAGGATCACAGAGAGGGAATGATTTGGATTTCTAAACAATGTTAAAGTACTTGCATACTGTCATGAGTGAGCTTACCGCCTCTGAATTTTAACAACAACAAAAAAAACCCAAAACAAAACAAAACTACACAACAAAATCAAGATGCATTTCTTGCAGTTAGTTTCTCCTCCTCGCAAGATACTGCATATTAGTCTACTTTTGGAGGAATAATTTTTCACCAACAGGTCTGGATGTGGGGCAAGTTCCTGTGACCATGAAAATTCTGTGCCAGAAATCTCCCCTTTAACAGGGGAATTAGAGCACACTGCCCCCCTCTCCTTCCATAAAGGGACAGAAAATACAAAAGATTTTTTTCTGTACAGTCATATAACTACCTAATCACTCTGGTCAGAACTTGAAAGAGTTCATATATTTAAGTATCTCCAGGTCTTTCTTTCTGTCATTCAGGTGCAGAAATTGTGCCCACCACCTGTGAGTGTCTGCGATTAGAGATGGCCCCAGCATTTAAGAGGACACACGTAGATATACCACGTCAGATTTTGGCTTTTGCCCAAAAATATTCACATACTCCTTATCACACCTCTTTCACCTTATTTATACAGCAGGTCAGTCCAGTGTGACTTTTCCAGTTCAGCTAGTTTTTAAATAATTCTGTCAAGTAGTTCTCAGTTTTGAGATGGACTCCAGCAACACAGGTATTGCCTCTGGAGATAATAGCGGCTCCAGCTTATGACTGCAACTGGTCTCCACAACAGCATGTCAAGAGCACATCACAGCCAAGCTCTCCAGTCACCACACTAAACTTTCCTACAGCTTCCCCCAGAGACTCTCTCAGGTGCACTCCTTAGATAGTTTGTGCTCTAGGAAAAGTCCTGCCAAAGCACTATGCCTATCCCACACAACAGGGAGCACGCAGGTCTTCAGTACAGGTGACCGAATTCTCCAACTATGGATCAACCCTGAAGGATGAACTTCCCCAGAACAACAGATCATCACAACCTAAACCACCCCTGCTCCAGGGTCAAGCCAGTCTCCTCACCTGTTTGCTTTAATACACAGAAAACATTATACCCCTTCATCAGATATAGTGTCAGCTTGGATAGAAACATTGCTATCTTGACCACCTCATACATAACCACCTATCTCTGCTATTTTTCTGCTGCTTCATTTGCAGTATCCAGTCTGTTGGGAGGGCTGGTTTGGGAAACTAAACCATTCAAAAAATCTATTCCCTTTTTTAGTGTAGTGTGCTCTCAGCTGGTTTAGCTCCCTAAAGTAGCTCACCTCAGGGCCAGGTGAGTGCAAGCACAAAAGATCACTGATTGGAGGACAGGAGGGGGTGGAGGCAGCAGCTGACATAGATTAATTTAACTTGTCATGGAGCTGTAGTCCCAATTCAGGACAGATAGGAATGTTGATAGTGTGGCAGCACACCAAACAGCCTTCACAGTGACACGCAGTTGAAGTGCAAAGCTTTGCAGGCTTTTTTGAAATATTTCTACAGGAGTAAGGCTACAATATTTAACAGATTATTTAAGCAACCAATGTTGCTCATGAACCAAAAAACACATTACACTTTCCTGTCACTCCCAATTTAAAACAAAGTTGCTTTCATCAAAACACAGGCTGAAGCCAGCGGTCAAGAGCACCCTATGTCAAACATTCCCGGGTTGTTACTCATTAACCTGGGGAGCCACACACAGGGCTGGAGTGAGAGACAGCATGCACACATGCACAAGAGCACATGTGCACAAGAGCACAATCTTTCTAAACTCCATTACATTTCATGAGAAAAAGTACACTGACCAAATAATTGCTCAAGGTCAGGCAGCCAACACCAAATAATAATAATAAAAAAAACCCAGCACAACAGTTGTGTCAGAGCTGATTTGGGCTGATCCAGAGCTCTGCTACTGCCCAGGGGCAGCATGGCCTTCCCCTTCACAGGCATGTCCATGTGCCACAGTGTGATGAGCCAGATCGGCTGGCTGATCCAACTGAAAACCAGCTCTGGGGAAAACACAAAAAACCAACCAAACAAAAAACAAAAACAAAAAACAATAAAAACAGACTGAATGCCTGCTCAAAAGCTGATCCAACTCACTGCATGCCTACATAAACACTAGAGTTAACACAAGGTACCATCACAGTCACCCATTCTTGCTCTCTCCCTTTTAACAAAAATGCATCCTAAAGAATCCTTTGGAGTCCTAAATTTCCTAATAAACACCATTAAAGTTAATTTGAGACCTCTAGAAAACTGAAATCTTATGAGGTGGTGCATTCAAGGCTTATGAGGAACAACTGAGGGAACTGGGGTTGTTTAGCCTGGAGAAGAGGAGGCTGAGGGGAGACCTTATCGCTCTCTACAACTACCTGAAAGGAGGCTGTAGAGAGGTGGGGGCTGACCTCTTCTCCCTGGTGACAAGTGATAGGACGAGAGGAAATGAGTTCAAGTTATGTCAGACGAGGTTTAAATTGGATATTAGGAAGCATTTTTTCACTGAAAGGGTTATTAAACATTGGAATAGGCTGCCCAGGGAGGTGGTGGATTTGCCATCCCTGGAGGTGTTTAAAAAAAGAGTAGACGTGGTACTTGGGGACATGGTTTAGAAGTGGTTTTGTCAGGGTAGGTTAATGGTTGGACTTGATGATCTTAAAGGTCCCTTCCAACCTCAACAATTCTATGATTCTATAGATATGGTGCTTTTGACAAGGATTAGCCACAAAGGATAAGTCTTCATGTATGCATGTTCTATTTTATGTTATGATACTATGTTTTGTTGCCCTGCAAATATGCTGGCAGAACATTTCTACCAGTGAAATTATCAAAGGCACAATGCTAAAAGCTTTTGGTTTGTGGTTTGTTTGGTTTTTGGGGGGTTGGTTGATTTTCGGTTTGTTTTTTTTTCAGATTGCCTAAAACTAGTATCTCTTCATTCTAACCACAAGAAAAATCAGCTGCTTTTTTACTTCCAAACTCTCCCATCATAAAGCGTAGGTAAAGATTCAGAAATCTAATCAAAAGAACACATTAAAAGTGAAAATATTTGCATACAGTTTACTGTTAATGCTTGCATCGTTTTATATTTATTAAGCCCAAACAAGCAAGTCTACTCATCAGGGAATGATGAGTAAGCATTCAGTTTTCACCACCACTCTAGATGCTTTTTGTCCCAATTATTTGGCTGTGAAAGCTTATTTTCTGCACCCCTGTCCCTGATTTGTGGTTTTGCACAGGTTTAAAAAGCATATTTATGTATATTTGCTCCTCCCTCCCCCCAATACTTGTTGACTAAGAAATCTCTTCCTCCCATCCCTTTCTCCCCCATGCATATATTGTTGTTGACAAAAAGATGGAGGCACTGAAGTTGATGGGGTTTTCCCCTCTGGGGAATTCAATTTCTTTGATATGTCCTCTAAATTCCTTAAATAAGTCTTCAACACCTGTTCAGAAAAATGTGTTAGACCAGCTCAAGAAAAACAGAAATGTGTGCTCACAGGAAACCTTTACTTTTTATCCCTGTCCACCCTCTCTCCTGCTGCTTTTTCAGCTGCAGCTTTGTTACACATGAAGCCGCTGCTATGAAGAGACTATGGAACACTGCCTCATCAAAGCAGCAGCGAAAGATGCATTTGCTTTTTTTTCAGCCATACTGATTCTAGAGTTCGCTTACCATAGCAGCAAACACCATAACTTGCAGACATATTTTCAGCTTGGCAGCATAGCTGCCAGAGATGTCTCTATCACTAAAAAAATCTTAAAAAAAAAAAAAGTTGTATTTGGTGTCCTTTCTCAAGGAAAGGACTACCTTCACACTGTATTTTTATAACTGATCTACTGAGGCTGGAAAAAAGATCTGTGTGGTTACTGCAGGAGAAAGATGTTCCAAAGAGATGCTTCACTGCCTTTAGAGCCGCAAGCGTTTCTTGAAAAACTGCCAAGGCAAAACTAAACAAAAAGGAAAATCCTTCTTGAAAACTCCAGGACTGGGGAATCACCAAAACCCCTTCTAGGTACCCCCCACCCTCAACCCATCACCAAGAACAGCAGCTTTCAAAGCCTGACCTCAGGCTGGCCCAGCCAATGCATAGTGGGGAGGAAAAAAGGGGAAAAAAAAAAAAAAAAGAGAGAAAAAAACCCCACAAGAATAGTGCCTTTGCTTTTTAATTCAAGGCCCCAAAAGTTAGCGAAATGTCACCATATACACACACACACACCAAAAAAACCAAAAACCAACCATCACTAAACAATACCAACACACAAACCCACTTTTAAAGAACTAAGTGGAACAGGGGAACCTTTATTCTCTCACACAAAAAGAACAGACGGCAAAATAAAAAAATTGATTGTCACTAGAACCTAAAATACACCATCCTATTGGGAACAAAATCAACCGTGATTTTATACAACAATCCCAAAAACTCAAGACAAGGGGAACCAAGAAGGTGACAAAGGGCATAGCTAAAACACAGGAATTATTCCTCCACCTTTTAAAGGGGAACAAGGACATTTCAGCTACAATATGTGAACTCTGTCTAATGCATTAACTTGAGCTGCATTTCACAAAGGATTTCCAGAAATGAGTCTGAGGTCAAATCTTTTGTCTACAAAGGAAATTAGAAGGAAATTGTAGGAGATAAAACACAGCTTTAGGTTCTGGCGGTCATCCAGCTTTGTTCATTTTATTCTAATATTTTAAAAAGTAAGAAGAAAAAAGTGCCTTTGGGGGCTGCCACATCCATTCCTTCAGTCAGGACTGTATACAGCACACAGTATACTAACTCACCAGACCCCTTCACTTGCCCGACTGATTATCCCTTCCCACAACATGAACTGCACTTCAGGCTAATTACGTTCTTCTATTAGATTTTTAAGTTAAATGTTAAAAAGTTTTGATAGATCAAATACTGAAGAGGAAATAAAATATTTTTCAAATATAAGAGCAAGTCTTTGGGAAACATTTCAGATTGTATGAAGTGATTTGATGAAATCCACTTTTTTCAGTACAGGCCATCCAATTTGTTCCTGGTTATGAAGTACAAATGATCCCTGTAGCACCTCTCAGCAGCAAATAAAGCACATATCACACAGGAAATAAAGACTCCCCATTTTAAGAAGAGTATGCTCGGTGCTGCAAGTCTTGCCTAATGAAGGCAAAGCTGGGTCAGTGCTGGCCAAGGAATCATCGGGCAGCCTTTCCCACCCTTCTCCCTGATGTAATCATATATACGTCTGGCGCTCATTCACTGTGTTACATCAAACACATCTTCAAGACTGTGTCCAAATTACGGCTTTTAAATAAAGCCTGCACTAGCAAAACAACCCGAAATATATTTATTCTTTTCAGAGTGTTTGTTTTAAAAGTATGTGCACAGTCATATATCAGGAATAAGACAGAGGCACAGCGTAAGTTCTCAATCCAATGAGAGTTGAACTTGACTGTAACTGAGTTAGCAAAACATCCCTCATTTCAAGAACATTTTCTTCACTTTGTGTGTAGACTACAGAATTGCCCTAAACCCATTTCAACTGATGTGAGGAACCCTTAGCAGCTGTCATTTCAACAGTAAGTCTTCTATCTTCTATGACAAATTCACTCTACTCAATAGTAATTTTAATCACTCTGTTCACTAACAGGAGCCACAAGATCTAACAATGCTACTCAGACAACTTCTTTCTTTAGAAGTGCAACTGAATGAATTAGCATTGCCTCTTATGAGGAAAAAGTTAGAGCTATTAACACAAAAGTTGCAAAAATTAAACAAATTCTTACTGTTTTCTTTTACCATGATGTGTAACAGAAAGCAAAAGACACAGGTATTCTGTTTTTGTCAGACTTGCCTTAGTTATTCACCCAAAAGAGCATCTTAAGAAATTCTTTGCGTGTCTGTTCACCACAATACTAACCAGTGCACACAGGAGATCCACAGCCTCTAGAACCAGTTCCTGGTGTCCAATCCGTGAGATACCCAAGTCTTCAAGGTCCTGGTGAGAAATCTGCAACAGCTGTTCACCATTTATCTTCTCCCGTTCAAATTTATGGACATACTGCTGCAGGCAATCATCCAGGCCTACCAAAACACAAAAGAGAGAGAGAGAAGGGGATGTGATTAGAGATTTCTGTCTTTTCTTACCTTCCCCCCTGATTTAAAACAAACAAACAAACAGAAAAAACAAACAAAAACCACCACACCACACAAACCCTGCGAAAGGCACAAATGGCAAGTTCATGCAATATGTGGCATTTCTTCTTATGAAAGAAACCTGAAGTGAAACTGAAGTTGTACCACAGGGGCACAGAAATGGAACATACAGGTTTTGTGGATCTTTGGGTCACCTAAGTCAGTGGATCAAACTAAGCAGGCAAGGATGTCCTTTTGGTGCCTACACAGGCAAAGCTATCAGAGGGCAAGCATAGACTCAGCTATCGAGGTAACCCAAACCCCCGAACGACAACCAAAGCAACAAGAACAAAAAATGACAACTGACAAAAAAAAAAAATAAATACAACAAGGCAAGAAACAAAGATCTTGCCCAAAGCCTAGTTAAACAAGCAAACAAAAGCACAAAAACCTGCAGTTCCCCATCCACTTACATATCAAAGACCTAAATGAATGATGAGAGGGAAATGGAACAATCAAAGGCAAAGCAATCAAAATGATGTTTGGCTCAAGTCTCATTATTCCTTGATTTATGAGACCCTGAAGCTTCCTGAATCAGCCATTCGTTCCCCTTTCTAAGGATTAATGGCACACACCAATAAGAAGTCTAATTCACTTTTCTATCTATGAAGAATTTTTAAAACAGTTTAGAATATTTTTTGCCAGCAATATCCCCAAAATCCTCACTTTAAATTGTGAGTCTATGGTCCTGTTCTCTACAGTATCTTTCCCCTAGTGATCAGTGAAAGGATTTCTGCTTTTCATTTTGTTTTATTTAACTAAACTTCATGTGTTAATCCTGTTTTCTTGTGTATTCTGCTCATTTCCTCTGTTCTTAAAGATCCTGCGTGCAGCAAAAGTCTGGGGAAAACATTTGGATGTATGCGTTATTTTAAAGATGATGCAGTGCTCTTGATGCCCTGTTCCACTTCAACGTATTAGCTAGAGCAAAAGCAAGAGATCCAATTAGATCTGTTGTGTAGAAATACATCACATTCACTAAAAACAGCTGACCTGACAAAAAAAAAAAAAATCACATTACAAATTTGACATCTACTTTGTAGCATCCACAATAGCTACACTGTTTAACCACTCAGTTTTAAAAAAATCGAACCTTTAGCCGTATAAAGGATGTTTATCCACTATGCTGGCTCAAAAGGAAGCCATTGAGATGGACAGGATGTTGAATGCTGCAGATGAGAAACACGAACAACATCCTGAACTACAAGGAAACGAGAGACAGAAGACCAGCACTCATGGAGCTGCAGTAGCAGCCTGGAAAACAAGCACTCCCAGCACACGCTACTGCCAAGAAAACATTTGAGACACATCACAAGTGGGAATTCTAGGAGTCACATGAAACATATTCATTTCATAACAGCAGCACGAGCAGTCACTGCTGCCTCGCAGTGTCTGGTCACAGCAGATCTGTAGATTACAGACTCTCAAAGGCCCAGGCTTACTTAACACACATCACTTGTCTTTATAATGCTCGCTCAGAAATTAATAAGGACAGACATCCTGGCACTTAACAGTCACCCCTTTACATGACTCGGGCAAGTTTACTTACTGCAGTGCATCAAAATCTGGCTGAACAAGCTTGACTCCTCCACATGCAGAGCTACTACTGTGCACAGCTTGATTTTTAAGCGTAATTATGAATGGGAAAACCCACGTGCAAGATGAGCAGAGTATCCCAGGGCTACAGTTGTTTGGGGTGCACTCTTGTTTCTTCCCATCTGTCTTGGCAAGGCCACATAAATTTTGAAAATTGAGCCCAGTGTTCTCTTTCCCACAGGCACCAAATTCTTCCTTAGGCTATGCAAACTCTTTTCCCAGGAAAAATAATAAAAAGATCTGGCCTTCATTGTTTAACAATTTATTTTTTCAAAACAAATTCTCAACTGAGGCTGACATACAGCACACATATTTGGCATTCCCAATTTTTAATGCTGTCTTGCAGACCACTGTTTCCCATCATTTGCCATTGTAAGCCCATAGTTTCCATTACAAATTACACAAACACCTAAACCACTTTATTCAGCATGCAATGAAGTTTTTATTTTTTAAGTTTTTTGGATGTACTGTTGCTTTTGCCTACCCTTTCTGTGTGTTGACTCAACTTTCTAGATCCTCATTCTGTGCTAAAACACAAGACTCGCAAATGTATATATCCCCCCCAAGAAATACAATTATGGCTTTCAACTTGCCTGTGCTTTTTTTTTTTGTAATTCATGCTTGCCTGTTCTTGAAGGTTTATTACAACTGGAACAGCTACCTCTGAAATATTTTTTAAATAGGATTCCTTGAAAACAATACTTCTACAACCATACCATAAGACTATATTTTATAAAATAAAATATTACAGAATCACACAAATGTTAATTCAAAACAGTCAACACAGAGGCACAGCCGCTCAGCTAGAGATGTGTTTAAGATTACAGGACCAAAACTATGCAAAGCAGGAAGCGAAGACAGACCCACACACTCATGGTAAACATTCACTAATGATGAACTTACTAACATTAGTGTTGTTATTATTTTTCCTAAGAAACATATGGAAAAATCTTAAATATTTTAATTGAGATTGCAACCACATTTATAGCCTATTGTTTAATTTTCCATCGTATGAATGAAATGTTTAAACATCATATGCAAACCAAAAAATTCCTATTTCTCCAGAGGGAAAGGAGAAGGGAGGAAAAAAGGACTCATTAATCAGTTCAATAAAATAAACTAAATAATATTTAAGTAAATTTTAAAAAAGTCAGCATTTAAACGCCACTCGTAATCTAAATGAACTGCTCATTTTTTCCTTCTTCCAAACATCCCAGTTCTTTCAACGTATTTTCCCTGTGAACTTCAGAGCCTCACACTTGGTGCTGCCCATTACCAAAGCCTGGACATTTTCGAGGAACTTAGATGAATTAAAAACTATAAAAGGCCATCTACACTACTCCAAAAAAAAAAATGCTTTCCTACCTGCCAGGTCATTTTCAACAGTGCAATATTAGCAGGTTCAAGCAAGAAAATAGTTTTCTCTATTTCCAAAAAAATACAATTAAGACTCTGACATCGGAAAAGATATCTATATTTATCCCCTTTACCCACTGAAGAGCCCTTCTGAAGTCTAATCTATTCATCATTTGAACACACTCAAAGTGTGTTTAAAAAGCATTTGTCTCAATTGCACATAAGAAATCTTTATATGATTCTTTGCACATACATCAAAACCATGCATGAAAGATAACATTCTCCCTACTTACATAATTGTTAGAGTATGATGGAAGATGAAAATAGAAATAGCAATTGCAGAATGTTACCCAAGTTTTACAACAATTGTAGCAGTGACTTTTTTGGGGAGTGAGGGGGAGGGAAAGACTAGTCTAGCTAGTGTTATTCATACCATGAAAACCCATCTGAGGAACTGCAGTGTAACTTAAACAAAACTCTTTCCCAAATTTTGGCAGGTGGAGAGATGTGCAATAGATCCTAAGAACCGTCTAGACTTTTCTGTCTAAAATAACCTTCCACCACCATGCAAAGCACCCCAGAAGACATTCAATACCTTGCATTCATGCAAAAACATTAGGACAGGGTTTACACTTACAGATTTGCACTGATACCAATCTCAGTCCATTTCCAAGATTAAGAAAGTTATTTTGAATAAGAATCGAGGGAGACAAAACAACTTTAAGGGGGCTAAGGGGGATGATTGGGTCCAAGCCATAACTATCAGTTTACTATTCAGAGAGAATTAACATTTCTACTGTTGATACATGTTAGCCATTCAGCAATGACATATCTGACTCCCACAGTACTAGTGTTTTATAAGTAGAGTTGTTAAGTAGTTTCATGCTTTTTGCTTCTGTGCTAGAAATTACCAAGTAATTTACATACCATAAAGCAATTAAAACAGTTAAATAATTTATTACAGCCACAGGTCTACAACCACCTGACTTACCACCTCTTCTTTCTTCCCATCACCCCACTCTTCCTCGTTCTTTTCTCTTGTGGGACCACAGAGTCTCTATACTCCAACATGGGGGCGAGCAAGGAAGGGGAGATAAACAGGGCAAGAAACTGAGGAAGTAACAGGGAGGGGGAACTGTAAGGTGACAGGGATCATTTTCCATTAGTTCAGGAACTTTAACAGATTCTCAGGATAACTCAAAATGCCTAAGCTGATATGAGGAAGTGGGAGGAGCACAAGCCACCTGAACAGAGGAAGAACTCATAAGTACAAGACCTTGTCCTTCACATAGCACCACCATGGGGATCATTGCTCACTGTCTCAAGGAAATACAGCCTTATTATTATGAACATGTACTCCTCTCTTCTCTGTTGAGTGACTCAAACAAACTGGCAGCACCTGGTGTCTCAGGGTAGCACCACAGTTCAACTACAACCCTCAGCCCATCAAAGGGCTCCCTTGCACCTTGGATAGCTGCCTAGGTGGGACTGCTGAAGTCTTTTTTGCCTCATCACCTTAAGAAACATACATTCGAATGTTGTAAGAATCTGACCTTCCCATTAAGAAAGCCATTCTTATTCCAGTCTCCCCTTCAGGGTCTATTCAGTTGCCACTTTTAGTCTCCAAAGACTCCTTGCACACACCAACTTCAATCCATCCTCCCAAGCTTTGAAAGATCATCAATTCCAGGAGAATCTTTGACATACCTCATGGTACATGCTATTATACTATCATTTATATTCCACATCATTTTATAACTGTTATTGTGATAGCTTCCTGCCTTCATTCCTCCATCTGCTTCCAGGATTGGAAGAAATTAATAAAAGAAAAAGCAGAAGGGAATCAAGGCAGCAAACAAACACCAGAAAGAGAAAAGAGTTACTTCATAAGCGGGTGAACCAGCACCTGAGAAGGCAAATGAAAGTAAGGAAAAAAGGTCTGCAAGACAGCAATGAAAAGCTGAAACAGCTCAGTAGGACAGGTAAAGGGTAAAAAGGAACAAACTGAAAATTTCAAGGAGAAAACAAACAAACACATGGTTTTCTTTAATATAGAATGCAGTGGGAAGGTTGTTCCTCTGTAACACCATGGATGCCATTCTCCTCCTGCAATACTACACACAAACACAGACAGGGATGACTTTAACAAAGGAATTCAAGGTCCTTTAAAAGGATGATAAAAAAATAAATCTAGAGTAGTCAGTGGAAACTTAATCCAGTACTTATTTGAGCCTAAGTAAGAACTGACTTTCTAGGACCCACATGCCTGATTGTTTCTTAGCTATCATGATCATTTTAGCATTTATCTTTCCATAAGTTTTCAAAACAAAAGTGTAGCTATCAGTTGGTGTGAGCAACTTATAGGGGTCAGAAAAAAAGCTCAAAGGCTTAGTTTACCAAGAAAAAAATAAAAGCATTCAAGAGATCTTTGAACTACTGTCTAATGTACAAAGGTAAAAAAAACCTTCCTCATTCAATTTTTTAATCCAAGTAGTTTCACAATCGCTCATAACACTGCCACCATCTGAAGTATCAATGCCTTTAAAAAAAAAAAAAAGAAGAGAAGCAAAAGCTACTTATTATCAGCATCATGAAATGTCTACCGCATAAACCAGGTTGTTTATAAAATAAGTTCTCTTAATCTAGTCAACTGTAAGCAACTCTTCCACAATTCTGTTTAACCATCTGCATCCTAACCAAGCAGGCACAGCCTGTTGCCTCACCAGGCGGTAAGTCTAGCTTTGCTAAGGATAGGCATTGCCTAGAATGGTACGGAAGTTTCTTGTCTGTCCCCTTCTTCATACAGGGATGGAACCAGACAAATTGCTGGCCTCTGCCTGCCAGCAGGGATGCAAAGGGCAGCTCTCTCATGAAGGTCACAGCAGGACAGAGGGAAAGGGCAATGCCTTCAACTTTCATAATGAGTGCTTTACTGTCCCCTCTGTAATCCCCTCTGACAGTTGCACACAAAGCCTTTTGCAACACGTTCCTATTTTCAGCACTTCCAACTAACATATTTAGCCTGGAAAAACAGACTACATACACATGCATTCACACTACTTCAAAATAAATCCATTGATTTCATTCAAATCCATCCATATATCCCTTAGCTTCTTTTGAATGCAAAACTGAAAGCTTTGCTTTGTAATAAAAGAACTGGTGGGTAAATTTGGGTTGTAAACCATCCTGACCAGGAGGGCTATGGAGACTGTGTTTAACCTTTACTCGCTCCATATAGATGCAATCTCAGACTTCCAGGCCTTCCTCTGTGCTATACTTTTTACCAGTCCTCCTTACAAAGCCACTGATTGAAATTGTTCCAGCAGTCCCCATTATCATGCTCCAGACTGTAAATTTGAGGACAATAAGCTTCAACACTTCACAGGGTAAATCATGAAGTATGAGAGAGAGTCAGAACAGCTTCTGTCTGCACACTTGCTGAGCCCTTCCAAGAACTCCAACAGGTTTGCAAAGCAAGACCTCTCTCTACAAAAGCCAGAAAACATCGCTCAGATTTCCCTCACAAAATATTTTCAGGAAACTAAGCAGACATTGGGTAACTAAGAGTGGAGCCTTTACAGAAGAAAAGATTGTAGGGAGGAGAAGGACATGAAAAAGGCCCATAAAGACAGAAGCGGCACAAAAAAAAAAAAAANAAAAAAAAAAACAACAAAAAAACACAAAACAGAAAAAGCACTGATTATACATTGTCTATTCCAATACAGGAATTAAGGAGAGCCAATGAAGCCAGCAGGTAACAGGTCCAAACAAGCAATAAGAGTGTTTCTTCGCACAGCAGTATGCAATGAATGATCAACATCCATACAGGTTCAGGGGAAGGTGAACAGGTTCACTAAAGAAAATGCCATAGAAGTCATGTCTGACTCTGAAAGACTCAAACAGAAATGGTTGAAGGCTTGAGGAAGACTACAGAAGGAAACACACAATATGTCGTATTTCCCCCGATCCTTAAGGTATCCCTTTTTGGCAAACATTCAGGATGGAATACTGAGCTAGACAGCACAGGACAAAGGACTTCCACAGCTGTGCCATAAACAGCACCAAAATGTTGACGTTGGCTTCCTTTTAATGACTTTTATCCTAAGACTTAAGAAAATTGTTATCTCCTCACTACTGAAAGCTACTATTGGTGTTAGTATTTACTGAAATAGTGACACGAGATTTTCCCCAAAATGCCAAAACTCTACATAGAGAAAAAGAGGGAGGTGGGGGGTGGAGGAAAAGGCTAAACACTAATACTGAATTGTGGTATCAATTTAACACAAAGATATAACCAAAGCTTTTACAGACTGGTGTAAAAAAAAAAAAAAAACCAAAAACCAAAAACCAAAACAACAAACAAACAACCAAAACCAAACACACAGAAAAAAAAGACCCTAGGAGTGCTAGGAAATAGATCCATGAAAAATCACACAGCTGCTCCTGTGGGTTGTAATCCAGGTTGAGATACTAACAGTGAGTGAGAAATTGCAAGAGAATTCATTTAGAAATTGTACCTTCAGTTGATAATGAATGAATTTGCATCAGGACTGCAAAAATATATGTAAGTGAATGGTAGCATACAATAAACTGAGATAAAAGCAATTTTGTAATAAATGAAAAGTTAATGTTGTTTAATTCCAAAAGCATTTAAGTTAAAACTCAACTTTGAGTTTTCTTTAATAGCTCTTCTTCAGGCAACTCAAGAAAAAATTGGGGTATGGGAAGATAAACCTATTTCTATTTTCCATAGGGGGTTTCCTATTATGACATAGCTTTAAGGGTTCAAATTAAAGGCAATATTAAAATGTAATGCTACAGAAAATGAAATGTGAATTGTACTGGCA
>VUYV01000045.1:1946750-1971540 GCA_008711295.1 Anarhynchus alexandrinus
AAAAAAAAAAAAAAAAACCACCAAAAAAAACCCAGGACACAGCATAATAAAATACAGGTTTAACCAGAAAAAAAGCCTTTCTTTTACAAAGAGACACAAGCATGAAGACAGAGGCCAGTCATACTTTACTATACTGAAAAATAGATCACCGTGCCACAACCACAGAGCGATAGAAATTAAAGCCTTTTTCAATCTGAGAGGGCTTCCCCTGTAGAAATGAAAAAGTAGACTATACCAGGAGGAAAAAAAAAAGAAAAAAAATGTTTTATTACATTCCTGCTGATTTGAAGGCAGGTGGGCCAGAATACACATGCAGTCATGTTTTTTACCAGCAGAGCTGGACTGGACATCTGTGCACAGCTGTGGGCTGCTGCTGCACATACTAGGCCATAACCTAGTGGGGCTTTGCTGTCCCCATGCTCACTAATGTCACCCACTTCCCCGAGAGAACGTGATTGACTCCACCTCTGAATATTTGGCAATTAAGTATCATTTGGCTTCTAAGGTTGGAATTTTGACTCACCTGGGAGAAAGAGGGAAGACATGAGAGACACCCTTGTTCAGCCAGACTCTGTAGTACCACCCCAAATACTCATCTTGGGAAAATGGGTTTCCAAGAAGGAAGAATAGGAACCACAAACAAGGGCTGATATTCAAGACCTGAAACACCTGGTAGCATGATATATTGCTGGCAGCATTTCAGCTGTATCTCTGCTAATCCCAGGTACCACCAGAACAGCACTGCTGACCAGAGAAAGATGAAGGATGAAAAAAAGAAGAAAACTGATGCACATCACTTTTTCCTGCTGACTTTGGTGTACATTCTCTGTCTACATTAAGGATTAAGTTCAATGTGATGAAGCAGCTTCACACAATACAACACTTATGCTTTGGTTTTCTAAGAATCAACTACATCACTTACTGACCAGCTACGCTTGGCGAAAGCAAACTTTCCATGCTTTAACAGATTTTGTTTGGCAAACTAAATAAATGAGATGGAAGCAGAGCATATCCATATGTTCTCTCTAGACCTGGCACTCTAAGTTTCAACAAAACATGCAATGAAAGCCAACATTCAGCAAATGCATGCAAAACACATTAAAATAGAGAACACACCTGCCCTGGGCAGGCAAGCCCAAATGGCTTCTTAGCCAATACCACAAGATGTCTTCAGGGACACTGCTGACAACATCCTCCCTGACTTCACAGTAAAAACAATATCCTACTTGTGGCAAGATGCAACTTGCATTCATCCCCTGGGTATACGGCAGCATGAGCAAGCCAACACGAACCACACAAAATGGCAGTATATTGTAGCCGTAATGAGGCACTTCTATTTAATCAACATTTATTGCTCAAGTAGCACCTAAGAACTACTATAAACTCTAAACTGAAAAACAAAACCATCTCTTTGCCCAATAACACATGCAAAGGTGTGTGAATTTGTCAGTTGGTTGCATTTAAAATAGCTATAACTAAATGGGTTTAGAATGGCTCTCCACTGACACAGAAGCACTTCCAGCAAATATGACCCAGATCTTGTTACTCTCTTTCACCCTAGGTTTTTACCATTTTATCCAGCAATCAACTTATCACCCCCAGGAAAATTATTTTAAACCCACCGAGTTTGGCACTGCATACTGCAGTAGACTATTGTAATGGCAGAAAAATTCACATTTAATTGTTACTAAAAAGATTGTTCTTGAACTAATTCATTCAAACTCTTTTGACAGCCACCACATCCAGTGAACATACCCCGGTGCTTGACAAAACCTAACAAAATCATTTTGCTGATAAAGATATGACTGACACTGCCAGCAAACACAGAGCGTGGTAAAAGAATAATCACTCAATGTGACTTTAATCGCGCATGCATGTATCAGGGGAAGGGCAAGAAAGAAAACTAAATGACTGTGGTGAGAGATGGATGCAACAGGATTTAAAAGGTCTAAAAACACTGCCAGCTCCATCCTACACCCTAGAAAATTCTCTTTTTTTGTTGCTTGCAACTGATGTCCATGACTAATCAAAAGGTGTTGCTTAAACAGAAGTTAGTTACTTTATTACACCAGTATAGAGTTGCTTCATTAATTCCACTCAAGCAATGAATGTAGAACTGTTCCATATACGTCAAAACAAATTAATGTGTCCTAGAGGTTATTAGTGACATAAATCATTGTCCTCATGTACTGTGTCAAAACTCTGACAATGAAACTTTCACCAAAGTTTAAATGTGGGGACTGTTACACCCTGGGCTTGAAAATCTCACTTCTCTTGGATGTTCAAAAGTTGTTTCCCAATGCAGCTGGGCTCAAAGAACCACTAAGTCTTTCTCCAGCAGGAAACAAAAGCAAGTGGTAAAATCAATAGTAAAAAGCGGAGAAAAACAGATGATTCCAGTATTCCTTTTTCTCACACTCCTAAGGCTTTTTCTTCATACTAAGTACACTTTAAGACATACTGGCCAATACATTTTAAATTATACTCAAACAGGAATTTGCAACTTCTGCAGTCAAGGTAGGTCTGTTTTTCTCTCTCACTGAAAAATTAATTGTTCGTTCCACTGATGCAAATAACAGTTTTGCCTATGCACACTAGGGTTTTAGCAGGAATGAAAGCAGAATGGTATATGGCCACTGAAAGCTGCAGTTGAGAAGAATCTACAGACAAGACCTTTGTCCCTCTCTCCATACAGTGCTAAGCTTTGTAGGGAATCAATCCACTTCACCACGTGCCCTCTCCTCTACAGAGCATATGGGATGACAACTTCAGAAATGAACCACCCGTGGGCATACCGCAGCATTTGTCTCTTCTCCAGCTAGGTGGCAACAGAAACTGAGATAGGAGACCAATTGCCATTTCATCTTCAGGCTGGTCCAACACCCTGACTCACTCTTTCAGTAAGGGGGCAAAATGCATGTATCAGGGGAAGGGCAAGAAAGAAAACTAAATGACTGTGGTGAGAGATGGATGCAACAGGATTTAAAAGGTCTAAAAACACTGCCAGCTAAAAACACTGTGCCAACACTGCACAGGAGGACAAAACGACCACAGAATGTTCACTTCATTGGATCCCAGGTGGCACAAAGGATGCATAATTGGTTACTGCCAACTCGCTTTTATCCAAAACTGAGGGAAAGTTCCCCTGCACCACCAGAGATGAATTTGTCCCATCCACTTAACATCAGCATCTTGTCAAGAGTAGGCAAGCTGCACAGATGCCTGTGCATCAACCACTGCAACAGGACCTTTATAAACTCAACATCAGCAGCAGCTTCAGCTAGTACAATGGGCTGTAAATTGGGAAAATACGTAGGAGGACACAAGCGGGTCTGCCATCTTTGCTGTGCACAGCAGGAAGTGGCACAACTACACCCGGCAGAGCTCATCTGTCAGAGACCTGACTTGTACCCTGTGCAACACCCCCCACTGGACCAGCTGTGGACCCCACTTAGAGAGAGGTTCATTTCCTCACACCCATTACAGCTCCACAGAGAAACCTGAAAGAAATTATTTCTGCTGCTAACAGATAGAGATGTTTTTAGTAAATCAATGCAACCAGAGAAATACATTTCCCAGAATTTTCCAACTCCCCCAACCATGCTGAATTTGTTGGGTGGTTTATTTTTTATACCGCTATTCTAACACACACTTTTTACATGAGAACTTTTACTCAAAACAAGCCTTTAAAACACTTGACCATTTCGCTCACAGAAGTATAAAAGCACTGAACCTAAAACAGTCTCAGTGCTGCTAGCTATGGTCATCTACAGGATTATGGGAACCAGATTTATTTATTTTTTTAATGGAAACAATTTCATTTCATTTTATTGTTCTACTGAAATACATACCATAGCTTAATCCATAGCAGGAATATGGAATCATTTAAGTCCCCAGAGGCAAAAACTCTAGAAGCTGTGGAAATTATGGAATTAAGACAGTCTGTAAGTCATGCTGTATGTATGGCTGAAGACCACCTCACTAGTCTCATTCTTCCCATCATTCATCCCACTCCTTCCTCCAACATCCCTGATGCTCTTATTTCTCACCTGCACCATCCTACCACCCCCTTGCCAGAAAGCCTTCCTGATCCTATCCATAGCAAAAGTGGTGACAGCCAAACTACAGGTGATGAGGAGCCCCATTAGGTGCTCTCACTGTGTCTGAGCATCTTCTGGGAGGCACGGGAGGGCACCACAGAAACGCTGCAAATAGCAGGCTGAACAAGTGATGTGTTGTGGACCTACATACACGATCCCTGAGAAACTAGTGCACAGCCTGGCAGCAAATGACACCATGCGAGGTAAAGGTTTTGGGAAATATACTATGTAGGTGCCATACAGGAGGAACCAGAGAGATTCGCAGGACTGTATTTGGCACCATGGACTTAATGAATACAAGAAGGTACTTTGATGACTGATGGGATGTTGGACAAGAGGCAGTGAATGCCACATAAGATAGAGGACAGTGAGGAATACGGTGTGGTATGGAATGGAGGGTTGCAGAGCTAACATTCTAAGACACAGTGCTACAAGGTATAGCCGACAATCCTATTTGCTCCTCTAACTATTTGCCGAGTAGATGGGACGTAGATGCAGCAGGTCTCTGCACTGTCAGTATTTGACATAACAACAATAAAGTCCCTCCTGCATGACACTGCTCTCACCATATCCCCAGATACAAAATATTCAGGACACACCAAGTGCATTTACTGCCTAAGTGTTCAAAACTGGCTATGCTGTGTCACATCAGTGTCCTAGGTTGCTGGTCAGACTGGTCTTCTGGGACTCCCATGTTATTACCATCAGTCATTTTGTATAATATTGCTTAAAGTGAAGCAACATTTAACTTATTACCAAGGGATATGTCCTTTGGCAGGTTTCACCCCATCCCTCATTTGTCCTTGCTCCAGTTTTCCAAGAAGCAGACATGAAATTAAGCTTACCAAGAGGTAACTCCCTATCGCCTGTACTTTTCTAGCTCACCTAATTTCTTTATTACTATACTTTAAAATAATTCACAAGCAAATTTAAAAACAATTTTCACAACAGCACCAGACATGGCAGCACTCCTAGACAATTTAATGAGCCATTCCTCTTATAAAGTCTTGTAATTTCAATTGTAATGTTAATGCATTCACACTAACATGCAGTTTACATCAGTACCACCACAAAATGAAACTTCAAGGTGTCAAAAATTCAAAGCTATCCGAACAAGGAAATGTTTCTGCTTCAGAGATTTAACCTCAGTAAAATACAGCCACCTGTATTTCTACCTATATTATCTTTTGCCTACTGACACTTCAAAGCAATGCTCCTTCAGTTCATTACTCTCACGCATTTAACAATTCTCTTTGTCTACACAGCATCACTGATTTCTTATATACAGCCATTTTTCCTCATACTAAGTTTTTTTCTATGCCACTATCCGTTCATCTTTTTTTTTTTTTTAATAACAATGTTACTTTCAAAGCTTGTTTTAGCAAAATATCTTTTTATTTGTATGTTAACTCTTTTCATTAGGGTTGGCTTTCACATAAAACAAATTAATCAATAATCAATTTTTACGAAGAAAAAAAAGTCACCATTCCCATTCTTGTCTCAGTTAAGCACAAATTCAGCAGCTGAAAGAATAGGAACTGGTAGAGAAAGGCAACCCTTACAAGAGGCAAAACCAGGCAGATACCACCTAAAAACTGACAAGCCACCCATGGAGAAAATGTCTTTTAACCCAGTAGCGGATCCACCTTGTATGGACCATATTTCTCCCTCATCCCATATATAATATTCACAATTTCAGTTATATCAAACTTCACATCAGTCACATCTACAGCTGTACAGTAACCAAGGGCGAGGATTCTCTGAATTGGATTTTAAGTAAGGCTAAAAAATCAACTGTTGTGAAAGTGATAAACTAACCATTTAACAGCCCTACTTCTAAGAGAGTATTAAGTGGACAATCTCCCCTTAAGGCTTTGAGTTCTGTATTTGCCAAACAGATGCACGAAGGGATGAAAATCCCATAAACGATGTGCATTCTTAATGTCTGACACAATTTAGTCCTTTGGGAGCACACTACGTGTGTACGTGTGTGTATGTGGGAGATTGCATGCAATCTTTTACAATGAGGTCCTCATCGTGAACCTGTAAGATTACTTTAAGCACCAAAAATAACCTAGAGTTCTGCCGCTGTATTACAGCAGTGATCAAAATGTCGCCTATTAACTTTTACATCACTATGACAGCTTTGTGTTCCAGCTTCCCAGCAAATCCTGTTGTGCTTCCTCACTTTTCTTTGTTGCTCTTTTTATAAAATAAATAAATAAGCCCCTCAAATACTTTTTGAACACTAACGTTGATGATTCCGAGCATACTGCAGTTTCCTGAATGTAGACCCTGCTTTAGCTACCCCAAGTACATAAGCACAAGGATATCCTATTTAGTTGGACACTAACAACATGAGATACCTATTAATAATAAAATCATACGGACAAAGCTCTGCAATGTGATGTCCCCAGCCTGGGTTATGAAGACATGTGAGAGCAGGGGAGGGAAGAGGGCAGTTATTCTTAACACAGTAGTTAATCAAAGAATGAACTCAATCCAGAAGTCTCTGAAATAGGTAGAAAAACAGGCTAGATGCAAAGGGTACTAATAATGCCCTAAAACCAGTGAGTGCAATCATTTGTGCACCTGTTTTTTAAATTCAATATACTATTCTTCTCAATTTCTATTTCTAATGTCACCTAGACATTCATTTCTTATTTTTCTTCTACTTACTGGTCCTCTATCTACCTTTCAAATAGCATTAAATTAAAAAAAAAAAAAGTCAAGCATCCTCTTGGTGCTCAGAAGTTTTATACTGTCCACTACCAGCTATTACAAAGTTCAGTGGTTTTTGCAAATCAGTACAAAGAGTAGAAATAATGAGAAGTTTTCATGGAAGGTTTCATGTGAAACTGAGTGCCTTATGTATCTCCATGACTAACATTATACTTGAAGAGAAGAAGAATGGGGTAGAAAGAAGAACCAAGTTATATTTCATGAGCACTGTAAAGTTCTCAAAGCTTCGTTGGTCCTTGAAGTACAGATTTGGAGAAGCCACTATTCTAATAAATACTTATCTTGTCTTCAACATAACTTTCCATGGCAAAACTGAAACTCAGTATGCTCTCTTCTTCTCCCGATCTTTCAAAGGAGTTAAAATCACCTTAATCACAGAATGGACTTACTAGAGCTGCTAATTCAAAACATGGTTTTTCAAAACAAGATTTGAAAATTCCTTTAAAAAATTCATTTTTTTTTCCTCTCCCCCCCGCCTCCTTCCCCATCTTTAAAAGTTGCATAATTTTTGTAAAAGTGCCATCTTATGTGTAAAAAGACTGTGTAAAACTGAAAGGCATGTAAACTTAGAAGCAGCAGTTTGCCCACTAATAAAATGATATTACATTTGATCCAAAATATCATAAATTGATCAAGTTTTCAAACTTCCAAATCATGAGAAACTGCTCAGTGTGCCCAAGGATGCAATTGAAAATGCAAATTCAGAAGTAATACTTTGGTGTGCTACTTTGTAAGGGGAGACAGAACATGTAACAAGGTTGATCCTCTTCAACCTCTGAGAGTACTCCTATTTGTTAACTACGTGGCAATGGACTTTTAAGACCATGATTTATGGAAGCCTGTTTTTTGATCCCTGTTCATCTTTGTTCTTCACTTACAGGCACTGTAGTGACCTTATTTACACCCAAGTTAATGATTAAGTCTTACTGAGGGTGGAGAACAGTGGGGGAAGGTAAAGGGCTAGGGGGGGTGGTTCTTTCCTAAATTAAAGGATTAGTGGTTTTTAGAAATTATTGACACAGAAGCAAAGAAACAGTGTCTCACACACATACTCTCTCTTTATGCAGACTTGGCTTCACATCCCTAAACCAAGACTGCTACTGAGAGGATGGCACCATCCACATGTGCTGTCTACTAAAACTTCCAGAAAATCCACCAACTCCAGCAATGCCCTCTCCATAAGTAATGGAGATCCGTAAGCAGAAAGCTGTGAAGTACCAACTTATTTTCAAACTGTTACTACAGAGACTCCCAGGCACTCCTGTCTTCGGCTTACCATTAGCTAGAAAATAATGAGGGCTCACCACCCAAGGACTAATGCAATTAGTCAAAATATCTTCTGCTCTGACACTTCTATAAGCATCTTCTTTACAGAAAAAAAAAAGTCCAAAATCCTCTGATAACTGTTATAAAACAGGAATCAGAAGACAGTGAGGCTGCTCCTACCCAAGTAAGACCAACGTGACAGAATACCACTTGGGAAAGACGACCACATAACAGGAAAATACCAGGAATAAAGGGAAATACAGCCCAAACCACAACACAGCCACAAGAGGAAAGATGAGGAAAAATTACTGTTGAAAATTTTCATTTGAGAAATTCACCCAACAGAGACCATTTAACTGACCTTTAAACAGTCACACTGCTTCGACTACAGTAAGCACACAAATTTTTTACATTATTTTCCTATCTTAGTGTTTATTTCAAATTAACAGAAGTAGCAGTATCTCAAAAGAAAGCAATCCACAGAGAAGCATTACAGGCATACAATAAAAGTCCCTGAGTTACTCTCTCTTGACATCCCATCCCACTCATGTGAAATAAGACAGTATTTCTTCTACCCCCAACATTTTTTATTCTAACAGTTATAAAACCATCATCAACCTCTTGGTCTGCAGACACTAAACTTCAACTATTGTTTCCCCTTCTCATGCACACACACTGACCCTGGTGAAAGACACTGGAATGAAAGCCACAGAAACTGAAAACAGGCATTTATTTGCAGACCAGAGCTGACAGCAGCAGCTCACACCCTCTTCCTAGAGGAAAAAGTGGGGAGCTTTGGAACAGAGGGAACAGGCCAGACCCCCACCCAGTCACACTCTCCATCTCCATACCAAAACAAACCTCCAGCAAGGGAGACAACTGTATAGCAAAACTCCCAGGCAAAGTGACAACCCAGCTTAAAAAAACACCAACCCATTCCACTCGGAGTCAAAAATAAAAACTTCAGCCCATTTTATCCAGAGCTGGACTTCCATCAGTCCATACATCCCATCACCAAGCCTCTGCCCATATGGTTTACTACTGCTAACAACTTCTTCACAACAGCATGGATACATACTCTCCCAAAGGAAAAAAATGTAAGCAAGTATGAGCACAGAATTCAATCACGTGCAATATTAATATTAATCACAGTAATTACACACTGACTACAGGAAACACAAAAGCACTGTCCCCTTTGAAGCGCGCTTCCTAAGGTGGCTGCCTCCACAGCTTGTCAACTTTAATAGGTTAGGCCCCTTCTGCAGGGAAACTAGGCCAACACCTTTCCAGCAAGAGCAAAAGGCCATTGCTGACCCTAAAAAAAAAAATACTATCCTTCCACAGGTCAAGCCGAAAGTCATTTAATTTTCTAAAAGCAGTAACAGTACGTGCTACATGTTTGTATCTCTAGTGCATGAAGCCTGTGTGCCTGATAACTTGATGTGGTTAATACAGCACAACCACCCCCCGCCCTAGGGCCTTCATCTCAAACATGCAATTAAAAGCTTGCCATTTAAAAGTTCCAGGGGTTTTGTGGTTGAAGGAGTAGTTCATTAGTCACAAGAGCTCCTTTTCTTGAACTCTGGTAATTAACACTATGATGCCTGTTCCCACAGTGGAAACAGGAGGTAACATTGCAAAACTGCCTACCTCTTGGCTCCCAAGAAGAAATGGGGTGATCCCTTTAATTTGGTTTGGCTGGCTCCTCACACCACCATGTGGAACTGTTTTGGCTGATTGCAGCAAAGTCCATTACTCACATCTGCCTCTCCTTCGTGTATGCACCCTTGCGAACACTGTGATTACTGTTACACCCATGAGCTAGTCAGGGAGCAGTTTGCTGTAAGGCAACAGCTGATGTAGCTGCCAGATAGCCAGCCTTTTAGATGACAACCTCCTACACTGTTATGAAACATTTATGACTAGCACCTTACAATCTCACAGTCACCAGGGAGGCATAAGTACAGGCACATGAGAATCACCAGCAATCAGCACCTGCTAATCACATTAATATGTCATAGCAACCTGAATGACATTAACAGAAAATTGCTGACAATGCATGCCTCTTTCCATCATGGACAGATCCCCAGGAGTCACTACTGGATTCTCCTAGGAGACCCTATCATTACTTGGATGCATACATTATTTCATGTTAAAAATCCCCACAACATTTAAATCAGGAATTCTAGCTTCTTAAAAGTTATTGTTTGCAATACTTTATATAGCACATCAGAGCCCCTTCCATGAGCCAGGACACATAAGGAGTCTCAAGATCAGAGAACAAAAATCCCAACCCCTGTCCAAAGGGAGCTTGAAACAGAGAGAGGAACATAAGATGAGGAATGACACCCCACCCTGCTGGACAGGTGACAATTTCACTGCAGTAGCCATCACCCTTCACCTGCCAAGGGCTGGGAAGGTTGACACCATCACAGCTGACAGTTTTGATGAGAGCTTCACAGCAATGTGAAAAGGATCAGGAAGCTTAAAGGTGTTCAGTTACAGTAGCCATTGGATTCCCAACAATGGGTGAGGGAAGACATGGAGAGCAAGGTTAGGACAAAGATCTCTGAGAGGTAAAGCAGCCAGCACACATTTGAAGCAATAAAGGCAGCAGCAGAGACGGGTGGGGAAGAAAAGACTGATAAGGTTAGCACACCTAGCTAGGGGGGGGAGGGAAGGAAAAAAAAAACACACCCCGAAACAAAACAAAAAAAAACCAACAAAAAAACCCCTTTGCAACAGCAAAACATGCTGATAACATCCCACTGACAGGAGAGACCTGCCTTGAGGCACCCAATACAACAGGCATTTTAAAGCATATCACTGAAGTATCTCAGATTCCTTTGAACAGACTATGTCAAAAACCAAGGTTTATCAACTGAGCAGTCAATCACCAAATCTCTTAACTTCCCCATATTTCTATAACTGTTTCAAACATCTAAAGCAATTGCTTTAAACAATTAGCTGCCTGACACATTTTCATTATTCCACAACATCTTACAGCCGTGTGCAGTGATGCTGCTGCTTTCTAAAATAGCAGAGACCTCATCAGAGTTCAAGTGCAACACCCCAACTGTAAGAAAGCCAAAGGCATCTAAGATCAACAGTGGCAAAGCTGACTGAGGGCTCTGAATCATACACAAGTCCAAAATACCACCAACCTGACCAGGAGCCCTACCTTCCTCCTAGATGTAAAGTGGAGTGGAGGAGGACAGGAAAGAGCCCTGTATCTACCTCAGCCACTCCACCTGACATCCTTATACAGTATTTTTTTTTGTGATTATGAAGAGGCAAGAGCATGAACAGATATTCCACCCTCATAGTAGGGTGATGAAAAGATATTTCTGACCCTCTGCCGAAGCTCCAAACAAGTCTTCCTGATACTTTTAAGGCACAGTAAAGCACCATCAGATATTTGTAGGGAAGTCAGACAATTCAATTGATGGCTACTTGCTTCTTTCTCACAGCGTTTCAGCTAAATCAGGTTTTGTTTGGTTTGGATTGTTTTGGGTTTTTTTTTTTGAAAGATCTGTTACAGAATACAACTTTATTGGTGCAGCTTCCAGGGAGCACGTAATTCCTAGGTGCCAGAAGCATCTCTAGGGAGGGCCCTCATGTATATGGCTAACAAAGCTGCTAGGGGGACGATTCAAGCAGAATGAAAATAGTTTAAATCTCAGTAGAAAACCAGTTTTCAAAGGTTAACAGATTTTTTGAGAACACCCAATGACAGGGAGGAACACTAAAGCGCAAAACATTTTTCAGTAAAGCTACAAGAGATAGTTAAGTAAGTTTCCAACTATCATTTCAACACACTCTTAACCCTTGGAAAATTGAGGATGACACTGGACAATAAAATTACATGCATTATGCTTGATTATACATAAGCTAGAAACCACACAGTCCATTCAGTATTCTGCAGCAACCAAGCCATGTTAATTTGAGCAAAACCTGTATGCATATATACAAGCTGACAATTTGGGAAATGAGTACTTCTGTGAATGACAGCCCAAGAAAAGTCTCCAGGTATGCCTAGCATGGAACTGACTCTACTGGGAGCTGGAATTCCTCTCCAAATACACCACCCTGAGAAGCCAGTATGAATCTTACTACACTAAAAGCTGACATACAGTGTTGCCAGTGGTACGATGGCCACATCCCAGTGTCCAATTGTCAATTGCCTTGTTTCAAGAAACAATTTTACACACCAAAAACGCTCACTAGCTTGGCACTGTGATGTGGTCTAAGAAGAGAAAATATTAAACAGTTTCCCAAAATATTCAAGACTAGCCACTTCAAAGGTTTGGTTCCGGCAACATCAATGGAAAACACCATTTTCCAATTGGTTTCCCATCATGGCTAGCACCATAGACAGGAGGGTTTCTGCTGTGAAAAGAATCCACAGTAGCCCCAGAAGGCTGCTCCAAGTGTTTTTAATTATACCACAAAGGCCTAAAAACTATCAGCTACCCTGATTCAATTAAAATTGTTAGATGCTGCCTTTTCACACAACATGTGGTACTGCTCATCTTTCTGCGTAGTTTTACAAGGTAGTCCACGGATTAAAGACACTGCACTGGAGCTAAACAAAGTAGAAAGGACAGAAGAGGTCAGTTATTAACACACTTGCATCTGTTATTACTCTCACATGCAATATTTTAAGCACTCTGTGTTAAAATATACCAAATTTTTCATCAGATGCTGCATAGCACGAGATATAATTACAGCTCTCCCACATACAGATCACACTGATTACATTCAACAACTTTTTTGTACATCAGACGTCTGCTGACTAGTAGTATTCCAACCACCCTAAATGCAGCCATGCTCTATTTTCTTAAGCAAGCATACGCATAATTTTTAAATGAGTGTGCCCCCTCGTTTGCTGTTATGACTCCCTGCACCCCAGCAGTTCTCAGGTGACTGATGGAGAAAGGAGGATCCAGTAACTATAACTACAACATTGAACCAGGGCCTGAAAGTTTTCTTCCTCTGCTGCAGACATCATTGGATGGACCCGGTTGGAGACTGACATGCTTGAACTCCCAGGATACTCAACTGAGACCTACTCAGTACTCCATGGAGCTCAGAGCACAATTCAACTCGCTCCAAAACAGACACCAAGCACAAGATCTGCTGAGCCACTGTCTAGGCTCCAGTGACTATAACAGGAGTATGGACATCTAAATTAATCATGTCTTAATCCTGATTTGAATGCCACCCACTGTATGACCAGAGGCAAATCACTTACTTTCACCATATGTTCCACAATGCAGAGCCATAAATGGACACCTGAAGTAGCCCAAACAGATGTTTCAGGAGTTTATAAGCAATGTAACTGCATCACAGGATGAAAATAGCCAAGACAATAATGCTAATGCTGTTTCTACTACATAGATAACCTACTTCACGTTAGTTGGACCTGCAATGTATAAGGTAGGCACACCCCAAATTCCTCAGAATGTTAACTCCCTATCTTTAAAATGAAAATAACAGCAAATTCCTACTGAGAGGGGTGCTGAAATAATAAAATACTGCAAAGGACCAGGCACTCTGTGATAGCAATGCGTTAAGGTTAAATCAAGATAAGAATCGCATAAAGCACCAAAAGAACACTTCATCAGCCCCCAGAGACTGTTTCTCAAGGCTCTACTCTGGTCACTCCTCTTGAGACTTTTAAAATCAGAATAAAACTACCACAACAACAGAATCCTACCAGCCAGCATCAGTCTGATACACATACTCCAATAAAGTAGTAAGCAGCAAAACATTTAAGAAGCATGACACTATGATAAGAGCAACCATAAAAATAGATCCCCCACAACTGAGGAGCCCCCACTACCAGCAAGTACCTGCTATGGAAGCACAGCATCCATCTCAGTCCATTTTAATGCTCCAGTTTCGGCACTGCTGCATCAAACCCACACCTACCATCCCAAATACACAATTAATCTCATTCTTAGTCAAATGCCAATATTACACATTCCTCCAAGATTACCATTAAATCCTAATCATAACTGAGGGCAAACCATGTTGTTAACTTTTTTTTAATGCAGTGATGTCTAACACATGTTACTGTGAGATACAATCAAAACCAGCAAGAAATAAAAATGTTATTGGCAGGTTTGATTTCCAAGTTCTTTTTTCGATCACATATGGATTTATTTATCTAGTGTTATTGTCTGAAATAGTGTGAAATAAGTATAGCTAGAGAAAACACGAAGGATTGTTTTTAAATACAAGGAAACAACAATGATGCTTTTATGTTTACACTGGGATTGTATTTCACAAGAGGTATAATATTACATCCTCTGGTGAGTACAGCCTAAGTCCAAATATTACGTGGAATACCACAAATTTTAAAGAAAAGAAAATACAAGCACACAGACTTTATAGCATATTTATCTTTTGCGTCCTCTTTCTTCCAAAGTTTCCATTACAGCTTGCGTTAGGAATGCCAACAATTATTAAGTTTTATGTTTTGCCATAGTCCTTTTAAAAATCTGTTTGGTGAAGCTAACAGAATATAAACAGCAAGAATCCTGCACCTTGCAAAGGATGGAGTGAAGCAGTGAATACACATCACCACTAGAACTTAGAACTATTCAGGGTGAAAAGAAAAGCAAGAAGAAACATAAACAACACACCACTCATGTCAGAGTAGGCATCTGCATTTCACTAGGTTCCCACTTTTCCTCTACAATACTCTCCAGGCACAGCTCCATCCCCTGGTCCCCGTACATGTTTTTCAGTCCGCATTCTTCAGGCATGTCTGAACTTGTTCTTATAGCCCTCCTTCCTCAGGGGAAGTCCTACATAGGAGGGGAGGGGGGAACCAAAAACCACACAACAAAAATACCGTTTTCATCCTTTATTGTTCCCTTCTCCCTCCCCACCCCCACAGCCAAGCACACATCTCAGCAGTCCAGTGCTAAGATACCTGCTCAGGTACAGCGTTCTGCCTCCTGCAGCAGTGGGATAGCAGCCAACTCAAGATTAAATTTTCAAGGCACTGAAGTTATGATATTGCTGTCCCAATGAAACAGACTGACAGATTTTCATCCTTCTATTTACATGTCCACCTGTCACCAAAGGGTTGCCTTTTGGCCATCACAGCAAGGATACGGCTCTTTCACAATGCTAGTTCAGGGGGAAGAAAAAAGTACTGCCAAGACCTACAGCTCAGAACAAAGCATCTTTGGAACAGGCAACAGCAGTAATATCACAAAAGAAAGCAGAAGTCCTCTCTTATTAGACAGCAGTCTTTTACAAGCTACAAGAGCTAGAAGGCCCAACAGAAACCCTTAACCAGTCTGCCTCACTGGCCCACTAGACTCGTAATATATCCAAAGGAGACAACACTTTGAGCCCTTCCCTTCTGTCTGGATAGGAAAGCATCTATATCAGACAAGATATCTTAAATTTAATAACAAAATGGGCATATTGCATTCATAAAGCATTCACCCAGCAAACTTCATTCCAGTAATACAAGACTCTCTAAGATAAGGAAAGACATTAATGATAAAAGGATGGCAACCTAAGCAGCATTCATTTTGCGCATAAAAGACAGAGACATCAGGATCATTAGCCTAGAAGCGTGTACCAACACTTGCTTTAGCAGAAGCCTTAGCCCTTGATGAACACCAATTAAGTTTTAAATGAAGCTCTCTCCTTTGATCAAGGAGTAAGATAAGATCACATTTATGCCACAGAGCTTTGATTGCAACAGCACACCAGATGCTTTGCTTACCTACGCCTAACTACTCGTATAAGAAACAGTCCAAAAAACCAAACAGATTTTGTCATTACAGTGACAAAGAACTATCTTCATGTAAAAGTGTATCAAAGAAGCACGTACAAGACACTACACGAACTCAGCACTGATGCAATATTATTTGGCTAGATGCTGAATGCATGTCTGTAGACCAAAGTTACAGAGGTCAGTGATTTGATCTCATCAAATCAAACACAGATGCTTGGTTTTGTCCAGCATGTGTGACGTTTGATGAAAATTCGCTACATTTCATAATATCATAAATGTCTATTTTAATAGGTAATGAATGTTTAAAGCCAGTGAAGCAGATCAGACTAATTCAGTGTACCTCCCGCAGATCCTCCAAGCTGTGAAATGTTATTGCTTGTACTCTGGAAAGATGGGGGCAGGCATATGGAAACCCGCAGGCAATTTCCTCATGCAAAGGAAGCGTGGCCCAGGGATATGAATGATAGCCTCAGACTCCAAAGTCATCTCACTCTGGTAATGAGAGCCCAAATGACAAAAGGACTGTATACCCTGCCTAACATCAGATGGAGATCCACAGTCAAACAACATTTTTATTTGAATTTCCTATCTCTTACTGCAGCCCTGTGGACAAACACGCTAAAATCTGTGAGCAATCCTCAAGACCACAAGAAGCTGAGTCCTGAAGAACTACAGTAAATATGTAAAAGGTTGCTATAGAGAATCACAGAATTGCTTAGGTTGGAAAAGACATTTAAGAACATCAAGTCCAACCATAAACCTAATGCTGCCCAGTCCATCGCTAAGCCATGTCCCTAAGTACCACATTTACACAACTTTTAAACACCTCCAGGGATGGTGATTCAACCATTTCCCTGGGCAGTCTGTTCCAATGCTTGACAACCCTTTTGGTGAAGAAGTTTTTCCTAATATCCAATCTAAACCTCCCCGGCGCAACTTGGGGCTGTTTCCTCTAGTCCTATTGCTTGTTACTCGGGAGAAGAGATCAACCCCCGCCTCAATACAACCTCCTTTCAGGTAGTTGTAGAGAGTGATAAGGTCTCCCCAAGCCTCCTTTTCTCCAGACTAAACAACCCTAGTTCCCTCAGCTGTTCCTCATAAGATTTGTACTCTAGACCCTTCACCAGCTTCATTGTCCTTCTTTGGATACACTACAGCACCTCTATGTCTTTCTTGTAGTGAGGGGCCCAAAACTAAACACAGTACTCCACATGGGGCCTCACCAGTGCTGAGTACAGGGGAACAATCACTTCCCTAGTCCTGCTGGCCACACTGATACAAGCCAGGATGCCATTGGCCTTCTTGGCCACCTGGGCACACTGCAAGCTCATATTCAGCCAGCTGTGAATCAACACCCCAAGGTCCTTCTCTGCCGGGCAGCTTTCCAGACACTCTTCCCCAAGCCTGTAGCATTCCATGGGGCTGTTGTGACCCAAGTGCAGGACCCAGCACTTGGCCTTGTTGAACATCATGCCATTGGCCTCAGCCCATCTATCCAGCCGGTCCAGATCCCTCTGTAGAGCCATCCTACCCTCAAGCAGATCAACACTCCTACCCAACTCAGTGTCATCTTCAAACTTACTGAGGGTGCACTCAATCCCCTCGTCCACATCATTGATAAACATATTAAACAGAACTGGCCCCAGTACTGAGCCCTGGGGAACACCACTTGTGACCAGCCACCCACTGGATTTAACTCCACTCATCACAACTCTTTGGGCCTGGCCATCCAGCCAGTTTTTTTACCCAGCAAAGAGTACACCCATCCAAACCATGAGCAGCCACTTTCTCCAGGAGAATGCTGTGGGAAACGGTGTCAAAGGCTCTACCAAAGTTCAGGTAGACAACATCCACAGCCTTTCCCTCATCCACTAAGAGGGTCACCTGAAGGAGATCAGGCTAGTCAAGCAGGACCTGTCTTTCAGAAACCCATGCTGGCTGGGCCTGATCACCTGGTTGTCCAGTACCTGCCACATCGTGGCACTCAAGATGATCTGCTCCATAACCTTCCCAGGCACTGAGGTCAGAGTGACAGACCTGCAGTTCTCCAAATCCTCCTTCCAGCCCTTCTTGTGGATGGGCGTCACATTTGCTAACCTCCAGTCAACTGGGATCTCCTCAGTTAGCCAGGACTGCTGATAAATGATGGCAAGTGGCTTGGTGAACACTTCCACCAGCTCCCTCAGTACCCTTGGGTGGATCCCATCCAGCCCCATAGACTTGTTTGTGTCTAATTGGTGTAGCAGTTCGCTAACCGTTTCCCCTTGGACTATGGGGGCTTCATTCTGCTCCCTGTCTGCCAGCTCAGGGGGCTGGGTACCTTGAGAACAACTGGTCTTACTACTATTAAAGACTAAGGTAGAGAAGGCATTATGTACCTCAGCCTTTTCCCCATCCTTTGCCACTGTTTCCCCCCACATCCAATAAAGGACGGAGATTCTCCTTAGCCCTCCTTTTTTGCTAATGCAATTATGGAAACATTTTACTTGTCTTTTACAGCAGTAGCCAGATTAAGTTCTAGTTGGGCTTTGGCCCTTCTAATTTTCTCCCTGCCAAACCTCATGACATCCTTGTAGTCCTCCTCCTGAGTTGCCTGCCCGTTCTTCCAAAGGTCATAAACTCTAATTTTTTTTATTTTCTCTCCTGAGTTCCAGCCAAAGCTCTCTGTTCAGCCAGGTCAGTTTTCTTCCCTGACGGCTCAGCTTTTGGCACATGGGGACAGCCTGCTCCTGCTCCTTAAGAGGCCCCAGCTTCATTAACTCTTGTCCACCCTTCCTTTCCTCACTCCAAGTTAGCCTAGAAGACAGCAGGACCTCACTACCTCCTCCTTTTGACAGGACTTACATTTGGGGTATATGGAGGATAGAGCGAGGAGGCACTGTGGAAACATCATCCCTCTAGGGAGACAAGACCTGACTGTGTGACATTGTTAGGGAAATGCAAAGCACAAATTAAGACCAACATCATCGCATTTATGGAAAAAATCACAATGGTAATCAACTTTTTCAACCTGATTCACAGAGGCGCTGTTTGGACTTACTCATCAACAAACCTTCTGCGTGAAGCTTCTCTGCAAGTGAAAATATTGTCCTAAGATGATGCAGCAAATTGAAAACTGAGCAGTCCCGCCACCTCATGCAATCCCTAACTGTCACTAGTCATCTGTTTGACGTGTCTGGAAGGAGCTCATCTGTTAGACCATGACTTAAACCAGGCAATCCAGAAGTTTAGATTTAAGAAATCAAAAGGCACGAACAAACACCACCCAAAGCAAGCCACATATTTTTGAATACTTGCTGACAGGCTGTATGCACGCATCACTTGTAACTGCAATTCATCTAGTAGCATGTGTTGGATAACAGCCTTTTGTCAGGGTCTTTTACTTAAGAAAATAAAACATCATGAAAAATTTCAACATGCATTTTATCCAGCGCCCTGTACTTTGTCTTCCCTTAGCTCCTGCAGTGTGCTAGACAGTGTACAGAGAGGCATGTTCCTTGGCCAAGAGGATTTACATGCTGAAAACATGGGGTCCCAGGCAGAAGTGCAAGGAATAAGCACATAACAAGAGTTATGAAAATCTGACACACATAACTTTTCATCAAAAATTAGGCTTTTCCTACAGAAGTCGCCAACAACAGATACAAATGACGTCCTGTCACTCAAGGAAAAGCTTTAAAAAAAGAAGGAAAAAAGCAACCGACTCACTGGCCAATTTCTGCACCTTCTACTGAGCAGTCAGAAGTTTGTCTTAATAAGTATACCACCTTACATCTCTAGTTGGTTAATACTGGGCAAGCATCTTCACTCTTAACACTACCACCTATGTTCAGGTACTACCCGAATATACCACGTATACCTAAAATTGTCAGAGTTTCACTACATTCCTCTAGAAAGGTTACAATCAACTATCCACTAACGCCCGTTGTGATTTTAGCATTTAAGATTATGTTCTTGCAGACATTATGCTGATAGCATTCAACTTTTAGACTTTCTGATGTTTGGTTAAAATAGTTTGAACAGCAACTTAATGGCAAATAAACAGAGCTGACTGTGAACATCAAAAGATCAGGGAGGAACAAAAAAAAGAATTTTAAAAAAAAAAATCACAGAACCCACAAGCAGCTCAAGAAAGTGCAACACAGCAAAAAACACGAAAACACGATCTAAACACATGAACACAGAGGCCAACTTTGGTTTATTTTTTTGTACACATTCACTGATCTTAGCAACAATGAATGAATAATTTTAAGACAAAATAAATATAAAGAGATGTATTTAGTATATTCATCTTTTGCTAGTAAAACATTACAGGCCAGTTATATTCAGAATTTCAGCCAAGATCTGTAAACAGTGGTTATTCAACGTCATTTTCTGATCTATTTAATAAATAGTCTATACAAATATTTTTTAAGCAACCAAATAAACAGAGGAAAGAGATTCTTCTGCAACCCTAGTTACGGGCAGCTCTCTACTCTTCTTCACTGACAGCAAAATACAGTCTTAAAAAATAACCAGGAGTTTCTTAGTGTTGGATTTTCCCAAATAATTTGAACACAACAGCATTCACTTGAGAGTACCTAAAAAGAAAAGGAAGGCTAAAAAATAACTCCAGTGCTATGCATTACCCATAATTGTTTTTAAAATCCAGCTATGGCTTGCAGCTCCCAGCACATACAGTTAACACAACTGACCTTGTTGAAATCTCCCTGAATAAGCAAGACAGCTCTAAAAAAAAGAACACCAGGCCCTCACGATTAATTGCTAACTATTAATAAACTAGCATATTTCTCCCTCTTCTTCCAGACATACCTATAAATAAATATAGTTGCCCAAAAGCTTTACCGGGAATGGAAATCAAAGTATTTCATGATATAACAGGCACAGGAATAAGTGATATCCATGAATTCCTGAGGAAGGGAATAATCGAACATGGAGTGCAATAGAGACCAAAGCAGATGCGTGATCCCCAGCTGAGTGTACAGCTACAGCGACAAAGGCCAAATTGTAACGGAGCTTCACAACAACAGAGGCTCCTAACCACAAGCACATCAAATTGTCTTTACCATGTTAAATTTGAAGTCACAACTGACATAAGTATGTGAGGCCTGGGGGCAGGGGGAAGAGACAGATCAGGCTACAGCAAACAAAGAGAAGGCACAGCGATGTTCTCTAATAAGAACATTTCTCACACAGGAGGGTCTATCCCATATGCAGCTTTCCTCCCCCTTGCATCTTTTGAGGAATGACCTTAGCTGCAGGGTTTTCAGTAGCAAGGGGCTTCCGAGACCAGAGAAAGTTTCTCCATATCATCAGATCACTCTGTTTCCTTCAAATTGTTGCTACGCCAGTGCAATCAAGTCACTTTTGTGCCAGATATTTCTCCATGTGCACAGCCCTATGGAACTAAACAGGTTCTTGCTGGTTTGTGGACCCAGGATAGCCCAGAAAACTGCAAGCCCACAATCAAATACCAGCAGTGTACTGCAGATGTGCTACAACATCCATGGCCATACACCTGTTCCACAATAATCTGAATAACTTCAGGAATCCCTCCTGAGGAGCTCTGGGTGAATTCAGTCTCATGGGCACAAGGCAGTGCCATGAGAGATGGGTGAGGACTGAGCCTGTTAGCATCTTAGCCTGCGCAGAAGCAAGACCACCAGTCAACCACAACACCATCCAGAGGTTAGTTTATACCCCAACAAGGATCAACTCAAAATAAAAAAGAAAAAAATACATATTAAAAAAAATACATCTTTTCAGTATAGTCAGGAAAACAGTGCAGGCTAAATCACTCAAAGAGCATAAATTCCATGTTAACCCAGCCACAAGTCAAATCAACACAGCATCCGAGCCAAAGTAGTACCTTTTCATGGCCGAATATGGCCCCTAAAGAGTTGCGCAACTCTTTCTCACAGCTTCGGTTTAACTAGACCCACTCTTATGAGCTATATAGCCCGCTACTGTCAGTACAGCACTCTCTGCCAGAAAAAAACCACCCTTGTTCACAAAAAATAGCAGCATTCTAGTCTGAATTAGCAAGAGAAGACAAGCAACCGTGTTTTGTATCAGCTGTTGTTGGTAACAATGAACAAAGCACTTTTTATTTAAAACCTGCCTACAAAAATCTAAAAATATTCATGTTCAGCTTGCTAATTCTTTATAGGTTCTATTTTAAATTCTAGATAAATGCTATTTACAGTATTTAGCTAGGAATCAACAGCTCAAAAATCACATAACAGAACTCTTCAGGATAAGAGTTACCTTTTTAAGAAAACTTAGTTCAAGAGCCACTTTAAAACAACAACAAAAAACACAAACAGACAAACCCCAAACAGTCAAACAAACAAAAAAGGCTAGTTCACCAAGAGCAAACAAGCTAACTGTCCAACAGTGGTCAAACAGCTTACTTTTGGATTTAGCTTTTTGCTGTTTGTTTCATGGAAGAGGGGGAAGTTTCCATGCTTCTTTTGGTTTAGAAAAAAAAAAAAAATCAATTTATAGGTGTTTGACTGTAAAAAGAGTTGGAAGAAGAGGAAAAAAAAAAAAACGTTCCTGGAGAAATACTCTCAGTTTTACATCGAACATTAAGATGGAGTAAAGCAGACCACTTATTTCTGCTACTCTTTACATTGCTCCAAGATGTTTTTATCGTTGTATGATAAGCATGCACCATTATCTGCAAAACCAATCTCCCCACTGGGAGCTGGCATCTCCCCCCAGTTATTTATGTCATTCTTCTAGAACACATCTCCATGCCACCACAGCACTAACTACAGACAGTAGATATTATCAGCCAAATACTTTCTCCCAGAGCTTGACCATTTCAGTGAAGACCATGTTATCACATTTCCTAGATGGCACATGTAAGAAAACAAATAGCATAAGTTCCCCTCCAATCGCTTGTTTTATAAACCTAACCTTGAGAATTAAATATAATATTCATAAGGTAAAATACAAGCTATTGGTCTTTGGTCAAACATAAAATCCAATGGTTATGAACCACACAGTAAATAACTATTTCAGATTAAAAATAAACTATGAAACATTGTGCTAATAAGGCTGTTAGATAGCTATTAAAGTGTCACTTCTAATGTGCAGAGATGAAAGCGTAACCATAAAGAAAAGTTTTCCACATCTCATTTCTTTATTACAGTCTTGTCGCACAGGGAGTGACATAAAATGACGCTGTGCACCGAAGAGGTCGAAAGCTTACCTAGAAACTGAAAAACAACAGGAGAAACAAAAGTCACCAGCAGTCTTTAATTTATTCCTTTGCATTTCAAAGGACACGTGTTTGCATTACTCAGAAGATCCACCTCCCAACTACAGGCAGCCCTCAAATTATTCTGCATAACACTAATTGAGGGTCCAGCTAAAGATTTACCTGTTCAAGGAACCTGCGAGTAAAATAAATTATGCAAGAAAGCAAGGCAAGCATGCTTAAGTATAATAAAGCCTTTTAAAATGATTAGCAGGTTTACTCTTTAATCTGGCAAGGTAACAAACTTTCAGCGCCCAAGAGAAAAAACACAATGAGAGAAAAGCATTATATAAATATTCCACATGCCAAAGCAAAAGGCTTATTTCATTGGAACAATGCACTCCTGTTTAAACCAATACCAATCATAAAAAAAAAAAAAAGAGATCTTTCTGTGGAAGTTATTTATATGTTAACGCATAACTTCACAGCACGTTTGTATGGAATCCTCTTCTCACAAAGGCTGCCTGGACGGTCCCTCACTGGCACCGGCCCCTCCACGCACATGTTCACGCTCAGGAGGGCTGGGAGTATCCATCGCTCGCCGTATGAAAACATGAGCCTGCTTTCCAAATCTGCCTCGGTCTCGAACAGAACTACTGCCAAGCGCTGACCACAGGCACGCAGTCTAATCAGCATTATGGTCCTGAGACAGAGGAGTAATGGCTGCTATAAGTAAATGCCGCTTCTAATCCAGGGAAACTTTCACCTCTGAAAGCATTCCTAACTTCACGTCAACTTCAACTCCAGCAAAGCCTGTGAAAACACTTTATGTAACAAAAGATAATCACACTAAAATGTAGTCCTACAAGAAAACAGAAGTACATTTCATAAATCATAAATCCCTCACCTAATTCATAGCTATTTCCCTTTTGATTTATTTCCTGTAGAGTGGGAACTGCCACAGCAATATCCCAGTCGGCATTCAGAAAGCACTCACAGGGTCCAACCAGACTTGACAAAACTGAGGTTCAATCTGCCGTCGAAAAAAAAAGCCCGAAGACACCCAACACCGCAGAAGTCCCCCACGGCAGGAACGGGGCACCCCGCGGGTGCAGCCCACGACCCAGCGCCCGCTGCATCCGCACCACCGCCTCTCTCCCGGGGCAGAGCCCCTCGCAGCTGGCGCAGGGACGGGCTTCCCAAACGCCTCCTTCGCACATCGGTCCCGCCGAGGCTTTCCGCGGCTATGTCAACATCGTGAAGAAGCCTCGAAGGGGAGTAGGAAGTTTTGATAGGCGGGAGAGGGAGAGAAAGAAGCACGCACGCACACACACACACAGATGAGGGGTGGGAGGAAGGGATGGACGGACAGACGGACGGACGGAGAGGCTGCTATTCAACCCTCCGAGCGGGAGCCCAGCGTTTTAATCCCATCATCGTTAAACAGGATTACGAGTTCTTGCTTACTTGAGCTACTTTTATAAAGTTTTTGCTTAACTTACAAAACTGAAGTTTTTTCGACCAGCTTTTGCTTGAAAAGCTGGAAGTTCACTTACTATCTGCCCGAAAGAGAATAGTTACTATCTCTGTACAAGCAGACTGACCCAATACGGCCACAAGAGAAGGGGACCGAGCCCTGGGGAGACCCCATTGCACATACACATACCCCGAGCCAACCACTGCGCAAAGCTCACCTCCCTCTTTCCCCCC
>VUYV01000045.1:1971602-2009038 GCA_008711295.1 Anarhynchus alexandrinus
AAAAAAAAAAAGAAAAAAAAAGAAAAAACAAACCCCAAACTTAAAACCCACACGGCGAAGTACGCACAAGTGCACTAACAGGTAAGGAGACAAACCAGCAGGGAGCAGTGAGCCGCACGCCGGGGCAGTCCCGGGGCTCAAGCGGCGGGGCGGCCACGGAGCCGGAGCCGGGGCCGGGGCTGGCACCGCCGCGACGCGGCGCTGGCAAAGGCTCCNGTAACTTCATGCTTTTGGGACTACTTCTTCCATTCCAGGCAGAGCCTGAAAGGCCACAAGCGTTTAAAAGCGTTGTCCCCAGACGCCGTCCCCTCCCCTTCCTTCCCCTTCCCGGGAGAAGCCGCGGGAACCCCAGGAAGTTTCTCCTCAGCACTTTTCCAAGCACTGGGCCGGGGCCGGGGCGCAGCCGTTAACGGCCGGTCCCGCCCCGCAGCGGCCGCTGCGGGGCGGGACCGGCCGTTAACGGCTGCGCCCCGGCCCCGGCCCAGTGCTTGGAAAAGTGCTGAGGAGAAACTTCCTGGGGTTCCCGCGGCTTCTCCCGGGAAGGGGAAGGAAGGGGAGGGGACGGCGTCTGGGGACAACGCTTTTAAACGCTTGTGGCCTTTCAGGCTCTGCCTGGAATGGAAGAAGTAGTCCCAAAAGCATGAAGTTACCTGACGCTTCACCTCACACTGTAATGTCGTTGCTGTCTATAAGCCACATGCAGCTTTGACTGCGTCGGGTGTACGGCTGCGCAGGAAGGGCGCTCGGAAGCAGCACGGTAGCTGGGACCATGTGAACAAGCGTGTCGTGTCTGAAAAGCCACCGCTCTTGGGACCGCGTGGTGACACAAATCACGGAATCACGGAATTTTTAGAGTTGGAAGGGACCTCTAGAGATCATCTAGTCCAACTCCCCTGCCAAAGCAGGATTGCCTAGAGCACATTACTCAGGACTGCATCCAGGCGGGTCTTGAAAATCTCCAGAGAAGGAGACTCCNTGGGCAGCCTGTGCCACTGCTCTGTCACACTAACCCTAAAGAAGTTTTTTCTTGTGTTTGAATGGAACTTCCTATGTTCCAACTTGTGCCCGTTGCCCCTCATTGTGTCGCTGGGAACCACTGAAAAGAGTCTGTCTCCATCCTCCTTCAGCTCACCCTTTAGATACTTGTAAGCAATTATGAGGTCTCCCCTCAGCCTTCTCTTCTCCAGACTAAAGAGTCCCAGCTCTCTCAGCCTTTCCTCATAAGGGAGATGCTCCAATCCCTCAATCATCTTAGTTGCCCTACGCTGGACTCTCTCCAGCAGTTCCCTGTCCCTCTTGAACTGGGGACCCCAGAACTGGACACAGTATTCCAGTTGTGGCCTCACCAGTGCAGAGTAGAGGGGGAAAATGACCTCCCTCGACCTACTGGCCACACTCTTCCCTATGCAGCCCAGGATTCCATTGGTCTTCCTGGTGACAAGGGCACATTGTCGCCAGGACAAAATCTCCCTTTCCTTTAAAGCAAGGTGCAGCTTTTAGCTCTCCTCGGTGTCCTGCCCCGGGAGTGGCAACCTGCCCCACGGGGTGGAGCGGTGGCCGGGCTCTTCACTCCGCTTCAGTGGCAGCTCCATGTGAGTCATGACCCCATGGCGATTTTAGCAGCAACCGCCGCCTGCCTGCAACTGCGCTCATCCCGATATTGGCATTCGGGTTTTTTATTTCCGAATCCTGCACTTGAAAGTGGCTTTGGGTGTGGAGGTCATTTCACCATGATAGATTACTTCTGTTTTGCTGCTCTCACTTGGGACGTACGTTAAGCCATCAGCTGGACCTCAGGCTCGCTTTTCTCAGAGGAAATGTGTCGCTTGTGTCTTGGCCGCCTCCTGAAGCCCATGTAAACCCCCAGGGAGTGGCAGCTTCTACTCAGAGGTTTAAGTGCCGACCTCCAAAACTGTGTGCTCAGCATAGGGACCTCCACCATTCCTTGCTACCGAACACATAACTCGGCCTGCAACCACTTTTCCATTAACGAAACAGCAAGGAGACATGGAGAAACCAGGTATTTTTATGCATCGCTTAGGCGATCTGGTTCAGCAGCTAATTCCAGCCCAAAGCCCTTTTGTAACATGCACGAAGGTCTTGCTGCTCCTCTTCCTCAGTGAGAAAGAGCAGAGTGAACTCTGCTGTGACGATAACACTGTGAAATTTTAACTTGGCAATACTAGAGAGCGGATAAGCAGCTGGGATTTCAGACTGTCCGGTACCCCACTGTTTTCATCGGCTCCCATCTCTGCCCATCTGTTATCCCTAGTCATGTACTTGAAATGTAGGCTCTCTGGGATAGGGGCTATCAGGTCTGTGTGTGGCTGTGCAGCGCCCAGCTGTGCAGCACCCAGCTGTGCAGCGCCCAGCTTTCCCACCGCAGCACAAACAGCTGCCTTCTTGTATGGGCTGCTGCAGAGCCCTGCCACCGGGTGCAGAAGAAATGCTTCACAAGTTCTAGTTCGGGGAGTTAGTAGTTGAAAAAATGGTCTTTTTGCATGCATACCTAAAAACTAGTATTTTGTTCATTCTTTTTGTCGAAGCTTGTATTTTTTGTTCTTGATGATAAGGTCAAGTTATTATAGCAAATTTGTTTATTTGCTTTTCAGTTTGTGACATATTAAGCCTGTCGGTTAACCTCTCTGCCTATTGCAAAGATTAAAATGCAGTTCACCACAGCTTTAATATTGGTGCAACAACCAAAAGTTTCTTGATTCCCCCTTGAACCATGTGTCATTCACACTTAAAGGGCAACAAAACAGCAGCTCCCCCCCCCTCGCAGAGGCCTGAGTAAACAGATGGGGCCTTGCTATGTGCCCCACTAATGGTTTCACAAGGGTTAATGTAACAGTGCTTCTGTCTTAACTACACAGATGCTTCCCAAGGTTGCAGGCAGGAAAGCAAATGTCTCTCGCTGTTGGTGTTTGAAGCATTCATCTGTTGTCATCCTTCTCTGTCACACGTCTTGGGCCAGTCCCTGTGTCTGGTTTGGATAAGATGAGCACCGTATTTTGTGAGTAAGGCATGCAGAGGTGGTCACTTGCTAGCAGATTGCCAATCTGATAAATCATTATTCATCTGCTTATTCCCTGATAGTATTTTTTGTAATTTGCCAAATGACAAATCTTTTTTTTTTTCTTTTTAAGCAAGATGATATTGCGGTGACTCTCTGTTCTTTTATTACATTATGTCCCCCAACACCAGCTGCTTTACAACCTGCTCTGGACAGATGAAATGGGGCTGACAGGGGAAGGCAGCATGTCTCCAGTTTCTCAAAGGGATTCATAGTTGAGTTGCTCACCTATGTTACTCTTTCCAAGCCCAGACTGCAACTGTTCTTTTGAGCTGATTTTTCACATGATTGCATCATCTCAATCTCATCTTTATTTGAGATGAGATTAACTAGTAGTCAATTGGCATGATGCAATTAGGAGTTCTGTTTGTAGAATAAGGTATTTTTTTTTTCAAAAATACTCATTGCCAAAAGAAACGGAAAAAAAAAACCCCAAACCAGAAAAACCCTGTCTGATTTACAGTAATGCCAAATCAAAAAGTAACACTGCCCCTCTGCATGTCTTTAGATGCTCTGTGGGTTAGTTTATGAGGTTTGTGCCAGTATTAGGAAAGATGAGAGTTCCCTTTCCCTGCTTGCAGCCTTGTGCGGAGTTCATTGCTGTGGCAAGGACCAGACTACCGGCTCTCCAGAAGTGCACATTTTTTCATTTGTTGTGATTTTTCAGTGATGGGTTATTTGATTTGAGAAGGAGATTCAGACCAATTGTTTGCTGATTCCTCACTTTCTTTGTGTTCTTTCTTTTTACTTCCCCTTGCAGACCAGGTTTTCACAGGGACATCAGGTTAGTTTGCATGGGCAGTCTGGCAACACACAGCTCAGTGCGGACCAGGATCATGGTTCCACAGTCATGGGCGCAGCACTGTGCAATCTCCTATCACCCCACAGCAAAGATTTACAAAACAGTCATCAACCCACAGCCGCACCCCTGTCAAGCTGGCAGGGAAAGCTACACAGTGTTTGTCACCTTCAGGTTTCTATCCTGGCAGCTGGTCAGCAGGAGGGCAGGTGGTACTTTATAACAGAAAGTGTGCTGGCAAAAACTCATCCTTTCAAAAAAAAAAAAGTATTTGAATCATTGGAAAGGATTAGTGTCATTTCAGAAGCTACGTTGGCTCTAGTCTGGCTTAACACTGGATTTACCATTTTATCTAAACACAGTGTGACTGACCCTGCCTCTTAGGTCATAGTTTTCAATACCAAATCTGTGTCCTCCCAGGTCACCAGTGTGGATCTGAGTCATGCGTGGTAGGCAGATGATGACATTTCTGACAAAGTAGCCGAAGTGTACAACAAGGATTGTATTCAAATTTTGAGTTGGCATCAGGGGGACAGACAATGGTTGATCTAGCACAAAGACCTGTTGGTACAGAGGGAACACAGCAAAATCTATTGAGCAGTTTAGAGTTTAGTGAGCTTAGACCAGGTTATGACTTTATATCACGTGGCTGCTCATGTCCCTCCGACCGCTGCATCGCAGTCTGCCTGTTACCAGATTTGCTACCACCTACCAGAGCTGTGCAGCACCGGTCCCTTCACATACTGCAGATTTGCACAAGGAGCAGCAGCTCTGCACAGCTGTCGAGCTCTCTGCCTGGGGGGACGCACATTTGAGTCTTAAGCCCCTTTCTCAAAGAGAGGTAACTGCTGTTACTTATCTCTAGAGGGATGAATAAACAAGTGCTTAGCCAAAGGTCATATACCAAGTTTAAAAAGTGTGTCTTCTGTTCAGGGCCACAAAAAATTATTTTTCTTACTGATTCAAATTTTTTAGCGGGGTCAGCATATTGCAATTTGTGGATTTGAGTAGAAGAGTTCTTTATCCTGTTTGGCAAAGCATTGTCTAGCAAGGTTTCACTGTATTTCAGCACGTTATTTATGAAAGGCTTATAGATTTATTTATTTAATACTCACAGTTGAAACCTGTGAAAATTAACAAATTTAAAGTATTGTGAACAAAAGCCTGTATATGGTTAGAAAATCCAGTTTGCCTCTATGGACAATCCACAGACAATCATTAGGGAATAGTCATTCCCTGACCATTTGTCACTCATAATGTTTCAGAGTCCATCACTACTACTGTCACTACAAAAAAATTAGGATTTATGTATGATTTTCCAAGCATTACCTTACTCACACACACGATTCACAGAAGTCAGTAGGACTTTTTGCACAATGGCAAGAGAATTTTGACTTACCTAACTAGAATTTACGGCTTCCCGGTAAGGTCAGTAAGACTTTAAAGTTCATTTGGAAGTTGCAACAGGTAAAGTAACTGAGTCAGAGTGAGTCAGGTTCAGAACTGGGTTTGGTTCTATAAGCATGTAATTAAAAAAATTTATACTAATGGGAAACTGCTGTTGCATAAGAATCAACATCCTACTTCTCGCCCTAATACTGGAATTGTTAGTGATGGATGTCTTCAATACATGCCAGTGTGGGAGATCTTGGTGTAGCCTATTGAGAGAAATAGGTCTGCCTAGTCCTTTTTTGAATACAATGTATTCAGAGAGAGGTTTTTTTTTTCAGCTGGATGGGATAAGGAGGATAGCCTGAGGGTCTTCCTGGCTTCAGCACTTACTTTGGAAGAACAATGGCCTGGCCATGCCTTCCCTGTGTCCTAGAGAGAACCCACTGACCAAGGTGTACTGTCATTTCATATAATACTCTCATAAATTCAGGATGATTTTGATAAAGAAATTAATTTTTCATCAAAACAAAAATCATAATTTCAGATTGGACCAACTATATAAAAAGCCTTGCCTTAACTGAAATACTGGTTGCCAAGAAAAGGAAAGATCAGAAAGGTATGAATTCTGGCCATAGTAGTTGCATCAATTCCCTTGGTGACCTGGATCAAATCATTTAATCTCTGTATTTCCATCTCCTCATTGCTCAAAGGTTAATAATCTCACATTGGTGAGGAATACCCTATTTTTCTTTACCTAGCATATTTTTTCCTTTCTAAATAACTGAAATATCTATAGAAATAAAAATAAATTGCTAACTCCAGTTAATGGAAAGATTTCTAAGCCCTGAAATGTTTCTAGGTACAAAGGAGTAAGAAATAAATAGTTAGATAAAGAGACAGATGTGAAGTGATTCTAATGATTTTATTAAATTAATTTAATTTTATGTGAATCTACAGTTGGTCATAGTACAACACATATTGAATAACGAGGGCTATGGTTATGGCTGGTTTATCTGTAACCAAAGTTAAGTTAGGAAGACCTACATATAGCAATGGCTCTATCAGACTTCTCGTAGATTTTTTTTCCCCATGATAAGGTTCCTGCGCTATTTATTTCCTAAGGATAGAGCTGTATTGGATCTTAGACTTGGATTGTCCCTATTTTCTTCCATTCCGCTTTAAAACCACCTACACAAAGTTCCTTGTTAGGTGAAAGTTGCCACTGCCTGCTGCTACAGGTGTGTATATATATATGTCTACATATAAGTATCAGTGTGTATATATGTACACTGATGACATTGCTAAACTCAGCTAAGCAGTAAGAAGGAAGGTCTTCTGAAGTTTTCACTCAAAGCAAAATCTAAACTTTATTGAGTTGGGTTTTTTTTGTTCAAGAGTGCAGAAATAGGACCTGAATTGCCATATATGTACATTTTTAATCCACTAAGCGATTTTATTGAGTATCAAATCACTGCACAGAAATAATTTCCTCCACTGCACCCTGTGCTGAGGTAGCATGTTTTAGAAGATGATCAGAAACCTGCTTTGCAAAACGTAAATTTATTATAAATATATTTTTTAGTTAATAGAAATTTGATTACTAATTTATTTTGGCTTACCTCGGGTCCCTTTACCTGGCTATGAATCTATCTGACTCTCGGGTAAACAGAGTACAAAACTGATTTGCATAAAACTACAAAACTTACCAATATCAATGCTTAAAGAGAAACTTAAAGTCAAATGACAGCATTTTTGTATACTGAAATAAGGAGATGATTTTACCTGGTCCTTGTTTCCCTGCCCAAATGGCACACAAGAAGAAAGATTTGTCTTGAATACACCCCATCAGTCAGTTTGATAGGATACAGAAGAATTATGTTCCCAAATGGAAAACAACTGCTGGGAGTTTAACACTAGCAAAGAGAAGGTTATGCTGGTAGAGCGGGGAAAGCACTTTGCAAAATTAGCAGGAGCAGTGTCTGCCCCATCTGCTGCGGATGTTTGTCCAGCAGTCATTTATCAAAGGCACACGAGGGCGGACTCAGACCCAATCCTGCCAGATGCCTGGAGGAGCCAAGAGGGTGAGATGTGGCAGGGTGCTGTACCCCTGGCAAGCGAAGCAGACACGGTACAGCCGAGCCCCCCGGCACAAGAGCAGAGGAGGAGGCAGAGGTACCGTTCAGCTCCCTTCGGGCACCGCGCTGCTCCAGGCTGAGGAAGCGTGGGGAGTGCGGCTGCAATGGCAGGCGGTGCACAGGAGAAGGGTCACCGGAACAGATGGAATGTCCCCACCACCCCTGAAGCCACACGCAGATGGTGGAAACCTCCTCCTCCTGCTGAAGGGTGACATGTGGGCCAAAGCAGGGAAGACCATCTCTCATGTATCAGAGATGGTGCCAGCACACCCTGTCCCACGTTTGTCTGGAAACTTGCCCAAAATAAGGTCTAACAGATACAAATTTACTGATGGAAAACCAGAGCTATTCCTGCACAGAGCATGCTGATAGTCCTTTTTATATTGTATCTAAAGACCCTGATTCAGGAAGCCTATGTTCCGCCCAAATCACTCTAACTCCTCCTTCCCCCTCTTACTTAAGTCTTCAGACATCAGGAAACAAACAGCCAAAGGGATTTAAAGCCAGGCTGGCTGAATCTGGGCCTCTGTGTACGTGCAGCAGTGGAACAGCGAACTAGAAACAGGCTTTTTAAAAAGCTATATGGCCTTAAAAAGAAGACGGAATTTCTTGCTCTCTTTTGCAGCCTTCTTCTTGCTGCTTCTTTGCAAAGGATGTTAGATATGCAAGTATTTTCATTCAGACGTTTTCCTAATAGCCTAAACTTACTGGCAGACTCTGAAATGTAAGAAAGGTGCATTTATTCTACCTGCTAGAGCTTTACTTGCAAATAGAGGTTATTTTTCATAAGGGGAAAAGAGTAATAGGAAATAAACAAATTGTCTGAATATTTGTTAGCTTTAAAAATAACACCTAAAATCTGAGCAGAAGGTTTGATTATTATTTTTTTTTTACTACTTGTCATGTATTTAAACATTTTGAGTAGAATTGGCAGCAGTATTATAACTGGTTACTGCAGCCAAGAAAATCAACCTGATCAGGAATCAAAGATCCCACTAGCTTCAGCCACAGTTTCTCTAGAAAGCTGGAAAGCAAGGTACTGTTGTAGTATCTTCTATAGCATTCTCAAATCTTCAGATCTTAAAACATGCTGCAAACATTAATAAGCAGTCTCACAAAATACCTGTGGTCTTGTGGTTAAGACAGCCCAATTCAATTTCAAAAGAAAGAAGTTCAAAGCCTTGCTCTGTCACAGCCAGCTCATGCAAGACTAACACAGACTCTGATCCTGAAGTGCTTTAAATTTAGGCATGAGAGTAATTCTGTTAAATTCAGTGGGAAGAACATGCTTAAATATTTTCAGATTAAGGGGATTTAAGGGTATCTTTGGGTTCAAAGTCCAAACAACCCTCCCGCGGCTGCTAACAACCTCACCTCTGACTGACCATTGGAGCACCTGAGGAGCTTACAAAAATAATTCCGTGTACTCCCCTGCAAAGGGAGGCTCTGTGGCAGAGGGTCTGCTGGAAGGAGCAGAGAAGGGGGAGGAGGGAGAGCAATAATATCTTAAAACACCACTGTTTAACTACTGCTGCAGCTGTCTTGGGACAAATCTGCCCAGGCCCTTGGTCCAGGCTTGGCCAAGCTCTGCAGAGCAATGACTACCTCTTGACCGAGACCTTTTCTGGGTTCACGTGCTAACTTTGTTCACTTCCCTGTGGCACGTGGAGATCCTGAATTAAAAGGCATATTCAGAGTAGGTCTGATCAAACCAGTTGGGTGAAAATGCTGGAGCTTCATCCATCAGCTGGGTGAGCCGCAGCCTCACCCAGGCTGTGGGGCATCTCGGTTCAGCTCCCCCCTCTGCCCCACAGGATTTCGGTTTGCTTCCCAGGGCTGTTTCTAGCTATCGGTTTCACCTCCCCAGTCTAGCCCTAGCAGTGTTTCCTAGTGGACTGGCTCAGCTAGTTCTTTCAAAGCTTTTTAGGTTTTGTGGCTTATACCCTTTATGTGGCCAGCCCTTCTCACGCGTTGCCTATGCAAACTGAGGAGAAAGCAAATACCTTGACACTGTGGCACTTGCCCTTGCGGCAAGTGCTGTTGGTATTGGCAAAGTACCACTATTATAAAACACTGCTTGAAAACAAAATGGTAAATCACACTCAACAATTTGCTTTGTACATTACAGCTTTTTTATCATCATTGATGAGAAGTTTATACCTGTCATTCCTTCATCGAGGAGCAGCGCTGAAATATTTCCTGTACATTCATCACAAACTTTTTCCTTTAATAAATTACTACATTATGTATAACATTTCCTTAGACTGTATATTACTCTTGCTTCTGCAAAGAGTCGACTCATTGGTTGTGTTGAGCCTGGGATGCAAAGTGAAGCCCCGGGGTAGAGGAGCTCAGAGGAATGGAAAGGAAAAAGGGGTCATTTAATCCTCTGAAAATACAGCTTTGCAGGGACCAAAGAGTAGGTCTGTCATTTGAATCAGTGACTGCTTTGAGAGCAATAAAATTCACAAACAAATGTTGGTACCACAAGTGTTGGAAGACCTTATAAATCATATGAGAAAGGTTAAAGCAATTATCTGAAGTACAATAGTCCTTCTTGAAACATACTGATCTTCAAAAATAGGTTTACAGCCTCCCTTCTGGACAATAATTTTCATAGCACAAGTCTGGCAAAAAACTTTGGAAACCACATTCAGTAAGTATTCTTTGTCTCCGCTGCAAGGATAATTGTTTCCTTTCCCCTGCTTTCGGGACTTTTTCCCCCAAATTTGATAATTTAATTAGAAAGTGTAGCAACAGGCAAGGAGTTCAGCAGACTGGAACTGCAAGTTTCTGCAAGAGTCATGTCTGCAGTGGTCTTTTAGTGTAAAAGAGCACTTTGGTCACCTCTTCCTCAGTAACAGCATCCTAAACACGAAACTGGAAGACTTGAGAAACATACAAAAAAAGGTTGCGGGGCATATAAAGACTTGAACATAACAAGAAAAAAAGGCATGGAAACAGCTTTAAAATGGCAGATTCAGTGGCCAGAAATTAGGCCAACACATCAAATATACATTGTTTATTGTTGATGCCTGAGGCCACAAAATTATTTGGAGTCTTTGGCTTTCTGTGTGCAGAAGATGACGGCAGAAGCCAGACAATGGACTGATGTTTGTTCTTTCAAACCCAGCCACCAGATGAGTGGGGTTGTTGTTTTTAAATATTTAGTGTTTTGTTGGAAGGCTGGCACCTCACACATGCTCTTTGAAAGAGAAACAGCACTGCAAGGATCCGGCGTGAGTTCAAAATCCTCATTCGGCCCTCAATTATCCATCCCTCCTACGCAGACAGAGGTGTATTTGCAACTTATTAGTTTGGGCCCTATTTTTTTTTATTGTGGTTTTGGTTTAGTTTATGGCACTATATATTCTTGGCATTTGTTCTTCGATTTTAAAGTGATTTTCATGGTCATGGGAGGACGCAGAGACCAAAAGCTCTAACAGAGCAAGGCACAGAAAGATACGGTGTGCTGAGCACATTGGCAGCAGTGGCCTTCGGTGAACTTGTTTTCTCTATGCAGCCTTGTCAAAGCACCTCAGGCCTGCTATATATGGCCACTGGGAGATGTTCATTTTAATACAAAGTCCTGTGTGAGCATCTGAGCATCAGTATTGAAAACAAGTCCAAGAGAAAGACTGATCTCATCTACGGTCAGCCTTGCTTAGTGGCTCTCCTCCCTTTCTGTAGTCACAGGGAGAAATCACCAGACAGCAAATATGTTCAGTTGGGAAGGGGGTGAGATGAATTCCTCCTCCACTGATTTATATGCAAAGTTCCTGTCAACATTAGCAAGATTTGATGACTTAAGTCCTTCCAGTGATCTTGAAATACTTCTTTTTAGTTTACATCTTGATTTGGGTCATTTCTGATGGTTTCAAGGGAGGGCTAAGGAAGTTTTGCTCAAATTTGTTCAAGAAGAAAGAGAAACTGGGGTTCATCAACACTGTTGTGCCCCAGGGCTGCAGATGGAAAGGGTGGGCAGATATCTCAAAGCTGAACACCTTCAGGTACCATGGGACCAAATCAACCGTAATTTTAACCACGACTGAAAAAGATGCTACAAGATTTTAACACCAGAATTGGGAAGGGCATACTTCCATGCAGGACTCCCAGTGGATTTCTGGGGTGAATTCTGGCTCTGGAGGCCAGGAGCAGCTTCTCCACTCGCTGACCCTTAACATGGTCAGGATTTGCCCTATAAAGGCCTAATCAACACTAACATGAATGAGATTCTTCATTTACTGCCTACAGCAGGTTTTTATGAAGCCTGCCTCCTTTGGATCCCAGGCAGTTTCTTCTGCAGTGTTTGTGTCAAAACACAAACCTCTTCTTAATGGAAAAGGTGAACACGTATACTGCGCATGAAAGCAATCAACAGAAACCCTTTTTCCTGAAAGACTAAGGGAGAGCCAGGCAGCACTGTGCACCCTTTGTTTATTTTCTGAAAGGAGCCAAATTCAATGGAAAAATAAAATATATATACTAAAGGCTTCACGATTCCCTTTTCATTCAGTATTACTGTACTGGAAAATTCTTTTATATAGCAATATTTTACTAGCTTTTGACAAAATTCTAGCTTTATTGTGATCAGTTCCTGGGGTTTTATTGCGCTACTATATGTTTGGTAACTCAATCTGTAGTTAAGGCTGCTGGTATATTTTTGAACAAAAGAGGTTTAGAAATGGACTACTTGCCTGGTGGGGCTTGAGTCTTTTTCTGTCTTTGCAGGTAATTATCTACTAATAGACATGGTTTCACAGTACTGTGTATTTGGGTATTATCACTACGTTGTCTGTTTACTGTCAGCTGAATCATGGATTTTACCCACTGGTTTTCTTGTTCTGAAGACCTAGGCTTTAAAAAAAAGGGAGCAACTAAATGTGATCCAGAGCAACACAACTTTGCCAATTTTGCTGAAGCTGCTGATTCAACACGGTCTTTCAGCATTTGTAAATTTAGGGGCATCACCGATGGGGCTACTTTTGAAACAGTACCACTAGTCATATGTTTAAAGTTACACTTGTGTTTAAGTACTTTCTGGAATCAAACCTTAATGCTGTGGGCTAAGCTGAGATGACTCATTTAAGGGAAAAAATCATATATGCGAAAAAATATTCCCACTTCCTGGTAAGTCATCGAATAGCTGATTTTATTAAAATTCCAAAGATGAGCTTTTCTTAGTTGACCATACCATTGTAAGTCAGGAAGCACAAACCTCAGTAATATCATTAATATGTGATTTAAGAGGATTCAACCCCGTAAGCAGCAATAAAAAACTGTCCATGTAAATAAGAGATGCTTTGTTAGCTTCTTAAGGAAAATCTCTGTAATGCAAAACATAGCTGATCAATCATTTAGCTAACTTCAAGTGAAGAAACAATTCTGAAAACGTACTTTCATGGTTTTAAGTAATGCAGAAGGCCAAGCAGAAAGTACTGGTGCCAGATAGTTTTTTCCCAAGTCCACACAGTCTTTAAGCATAGCACAGGGTTGGGTGTTAAGTGTTAAAAATCCTGAAACCTTCATCAGCAGTTTGTCCATCGGCAGGCAAATTTTCCAGATGGTCTTTGGATGATCAATTATGTTGCTCCTAATTGCAAGTTCCTCCTCTATGTGTGTCCTTCCCTGCTGCTTCAATGTGAAGAAAGGTAAAGTCTTTAACCATTAAGCAGCTGGCACAACTTATGTAAACAATTCTTAGCACTGCATTTGAGAATGTTTACAAAATTTGTAGGGCTCAAGTGGGCATTTGTAGTATTTGGTTTTCTACACAAAAATATCTCAGAAGCAGAAACAGGTATTGCTTTCTCACCTTTTTCTGATTCCATATGTTTTTTTCATTAATGCCACTTACAATAGGCAGCTCTTCCAAACATTGCAGCTGCAGGAACAAAAAGTGCAGATGAACAACAGCAACAACAACAACCAACCAACCAAACAAAAAGTTCTGTGTTTAAGTAATACTGTCTTCCTCTGCCAAGTAAACCAAAGTCTCTAATGGCTGCAGTTTGGGGCTGTTTTTCACAGATCTCTGATTAAAAAAAAAAAAAAAAAGTAAAAAAATGCTTTCATGGAGCTACTGGGATTTTGTATTCATTTATCCATTTTTTTATGGCAGCAGAACAGTAAGATTTTAATTCTTTTTTTTTCCATCTTGAGTTCTTTACTTTTTTTTACCTTTTAAAATCATGCTTCAGAAGATTTGCTGATAAATGCAAGAATGAGGTCTTTAGGATATTTGGAACTTTTGAATGACTTCTTGTTGACATATTTAACTGTTCAATCCAACAGAAATAAGAATAGGCCTCAGATGAATCTTCCCCTGGATACATACCACTACATTCAATTCTCCCAGTCTCTTAAAACATGCGGTGTTCTTGTGCTTATACAGACAGTTTTGAGATATCACGTGTGCTTTATGGCAACTTCTGTGTAGACTCTTCGGGGTATACAGACCCCTGTTAAGACTCTCCTGGGTATACTAAGCAACTGCTATTTCTAAAGACCAATGGTCTTATTTGGATCTTTTAAAATTAACTAAGCCACATTTGGTGCTAATCTCAGATATCCCATGTTGGCCTTGTTCTTTGCCAAAGTCCGGTGAAACTTAGTCAAAGTTGTAAGTACTGACTGTGACATTTGTTGTCACAATTTGTGATGTTGTGTATGTCTCCATTTTTCAAATGCTATTTCATAGCAGTCTCTGTTGACAAAGAAGAATGTTTTGTACAGGAAATCAGTGAACGATTTCTCACTGACTTCAGTACAAATAAAATTAGATTCAGCATTTTTTGCTTCAAAAGGTCATTATTAGTTAGTTATCTTTATGGTTTTCCCACCTATTTATCTTCCCTATTTAACTCCTTAGTCTTCTGATAACTGGCTAGTAACTGATATTGAAAGCTTCCAAATCTATTGAGATTCTGGTTTCGTTTTGCAAGTGATGTGTTGTTTTTGTGGTTTTAACTGTGCTACAGAGTTTGCTTAAAACAGGAGGTGGCAATAATTACCTCAGTTGTCTTGGTGGCTTCAGCAGTGACTTAGCAGATCTTTTTTAGGAGGTTTATATAAGTGACAGCATCTCTAACTAGACAGTTTTTGTGCAGTCCTAATACATTCAGCTTATCCAGAAGTCTGCAAAAAGGTCGATCTGTTTTTATTTGTCCAAATATCTGGCTATTTACACTCTTGTGGGAAGGAAAAAGAAAGAACTTGAGGCAGCCAAAGCGTTCCAATGAGTCAATCTGGGCAAGCAATATATATTCCATCTGTACTTAGCTTTGAGGAGCTGGATGAACTTATTTTGGTTTTTAAAATATTTTTACCATACATGTTAATAACCCTTTAAACTTGACTTATTCCTCTTCCTTCAATATGACTCACAATTCCTGAAGCACTTTACTTTTGAAACCTGCAGCTTGGAAAGATTTTAACAGCATAACAGTTTTTGATTTTTGTGGGCTGGTGTTACGTTTGTTACTCTGAGCTATGTGCTAGTCGTGTACTTGGGCTGATACAGACAATAGCCTAAGGTTAACCTGTGCCTCAAGGAGCTCATCTTCTAACCAGACCGAGATAACCACCAAACTACAGGCACCTGCCCAGCATTGCGGTGGAGAAATCACATTTTCCTGAGGGTGGAGGTGTCCAAAGAAGAAGGCAGGATTGTTTAGTTTTAGTTAGCAGTACACTGGAGCTGGTACTGGCCTTGCAATATTCATACGTTTTAGAGAACGAACTGAAGGCTTGAGGAGGCAGCACTCGCTGTAGGAGGGTATTTTCGCTGCCAGGGACAGCGTGATAGAGGAATGGAGAAACTCTAGGGAAAGGAGCTGGCAGGCCCAACACATCAAAGAGTAGAAAAGCAAATAGCATAAATAAAACCACAGATACTGCAGAGGAAAGTAACAATACATAACAGGGTACCTGGCAGTTAGCCTGCAATGCCTACTTTTTGGCAACTTCAACTTCTGTGTCACCCCATGGCCGCCCTTTGTCCCCCAAATCCCAAGGAATGAGATAACGTAAAAGTTAGAAAAACCCACTTGTATATAAGGAGTGAGCAAGATAGCCATTTGGATTACATCCCATATTTCTGGAAATGTTTGGAAAAAATCATTCTACAGAGAAAGAAAGGAGAAGAATCAAAAGGAGAATTTGCTTTTTGATAAAGCAGATAATACAAATCAGGTATTTTTTATGATCTTTGGCCATTTGTCTATATTCAGTTCTTTCTCAAAGGTCATTTTGTCATACTGGGCTCAGCAATCCTGTGAAATATAATTAACTCTGTCATTTGATGTAAGACAGAATGTGGTCCAAGTTTAAATAGAAAGATAACGGCTTTTATCCATTTTTTTCTCCCAAAATGTTTCAGCGCTGTTGTCATGGATCAAAATCTGTGCTGCCAAATAAATACACGGAATTCCTCACGCTAGTGGAAACTGAGCAGCCAAATTCTCATGCAACAAGCTGAGATGGACATCTGTATCACATGTAAATTAGTGGAAGAGAAAAAAAGACTTATGTATATCACAATGTCACATGCATTTTAGCGGAGAAGAAAGAGGACTCTTGTTCATCTGTTTTATCATGATGTTACAAACATGAGGAGCATCTGCTGAACCCAATATTACTAGCAGAACAGCAACGTAATATTTGTTACTAAAAGATATTTCAAACGCATTATTGGAAAAGGCACTTTGAGGTCTCAGTGACATTAATGGAAGTCTGGTTTCAAAAGGAAAGGAAAAAATATAATGTTGACCTTATCAGGCAAAGCTAAGGAGAAAGAATATTTTCCTTTCACTGAATTGCGTCATGATACTGTATTTTGATTTGTCCTTGCATAGACTTTCATCTGAGGAGCTCAAGGAAGTTCACAAATAACTGAGTCTCAGAGGGTAGAGAAAGTGATAAACGTTGACTGATTTGCACACAGTCATTCAAAAATCAATAGCAGAAAAAGGCCCAGAGCTCACATCTTCTGGCTGCAGCCACAGCCATGCTGCTGATTCAGTAGCACTGTTGATATCATGCCTGGCTTAAGCATGCAGGTTCATTTTGAGCATCTGAGCACTACTCTGGTGCTCAAAGCAGAGAACATACCTAGGCACATTTCTTAATCGTGACCTAACCTTGTTTGCTAGGGAGTTTGGTGAAGCTTGCACCGCATCTGACTTCTGCACCCATTCAGTCGGCAAACAAAAAGGCTTTAGGCTCCCACTTGCCTCATCCAAACACAGCCATCACTGCAAGAGACCAAAGAAAAGAAATCATCTTTCTTTCATGAGAGTGGCCACCATCCAGTGATGAATATAGGTAAGATGTTTTAAATTAGGATGTTGAAATGCATCTCAGCCCTAGCTCATGCCTTATTTATTCGTGTGCACTGGAATAGCCCAGGCACAAGCACTCAGGCTGCACGGCATCTCGGCAGCAGAGAAGATAAGCTCCAGTAGAATGGTGCAGGGGACAGATGGGTGTGGGGCACAACGGGGAAACAGATTGATTCCATGCAAGGTATCGGTCAGACCATCAAGTGGAGATTGGAAGCTTGGAAACTAGTGATAGCGTCAATCCCAGTAGTGCCCGGCACAAGGTGCTTTATAGGTTTCATACAATTAAAAAAATAAATGAAAGATGGAATAAATAGTGTTCTAGATTTCTACCATCTCATACAAGTGTCTTGTTTAAAACTTCAGTCCAAACCTTCTACTTTTGTTCTGTAGAGCATTTCCGAATTGACATCATTTGTCTCCCATGTGGCATTTTCTAGTGGCTGGTATTACAGTTGAGCTCATTTATAGAAACTACCCTCAACAGGGGCACCAATTTTCCTCTACTGCACCAAATAACTTCAATGAGCCTTTACACATTGATGAGAAGTTTATAACATAGAGTTGCATTTTCAGAAGTTCTTAGTTGTCTCCGTCTATATTTTATTTTCAAACATCTGCCAAAAATCAGTTTGGTTTTCTTTAAGCAACATCTGGAGTAAATTCAAGCAACTCTCTGCTGCTATGACCTTACAACTCTACACGATAATACAAATAAAACACACTTTAAAAAAAATCTCTCTGTATTCTGTTAAGCACTGCCTATGTACAAGAACAAGCTAATTTTGTGAAGACAAAGCAGGGCTTTGCATGTCATAAAAGATCTATTTTAAAAATTATTCGGTTACATGGATCAGTTTGCCCCCCCTTTCCATCAACAAATAATTGAAAAATATCATCAGTCAATTTGCCCCAGATTTGTAAGCCCTAAGGGAACTAGATTTCAAGGGAAAAAAAAGAGATAATGAAAGTAAATAATGTTACAGATTACACTGACCCAGGTCTGTTTCCACTCTGCTTCCAGATTTGCAAGTTGAGGGGAAAGTAAATGGATCCGATATTTAATAATTAGTTATGTCCTAATTAGTTTCAGAAGCCTAGAGAAGGGAATAAACTAAAATCCTTAGCTACAGATGACTTTATGTGAACATTTTCTCTAAGGGTACCAACAAACAGGAGTAAGCAATGCAGAAAAAGATTAATTTGTGTGGTGTAGGTATAAGACACAGGAAGGCTTCCGAGTGCTCAAGAAAGTACCCTCTCGTATCTGCAATCATCATATCTATCTTAATGTTATTGCTACTACTCCTGTACTAACAAACAGTGTTGTTAATTCATTCTATTATGCCTTGAAAATGCAGTTATTATGCTTACCTGGAAAAGACCCGCCTGCACCCTATAGCAAGAAAGTCAGAACGTACCCCAACGTGCTGTATAAAGCATCGAGATACAGGAACAGAAGACAAGGTAGATGCATTCATCTTTGAATTAACCTGAAGGCAGCAATATCAAAATATGTATGGATCTACCTTGGGGTCTTCTATGTTCATACGAAGGGCACATCGGCCAGGCTGGTATAAGGAATCAGGAGAAGAGTAGTTTTGTCTTCACAACAGCTGGAAAGGGAAAGTCAAGCTGACATGGCAGCTCAGTGAACTAAAGCTGTAGCCTGTTAGACCCTGGTGGTACAGCCAGGCCAGCACTGGTTTTACTGTCAAGTCAAATCCTGCCCACATAACTTCTGTTTCTGGGAAGGAAGAAATATTTGCATTTATTTATCTTTGCACTAAGAGGCAAAAATTCCCATGAAAGCCATGAATGACTTGCTGACTGAGATTAGCAGCAAGAATGCCTAACCGTGAGGCCAAATGTGTTGCACAAATACGTTTATTCCTCCAGGTCCATGCTGATTCCACTTTGCATTATTCCCTGAGGTGGATGAAACTCTAAAGCTTCAAAGTAAAATTAGGGTCAGAGTAGTATACAGTTGTTCCCATATGGATCCAAGTTTCACAGCATGGAAATCCCAGCTGGTTTGAAAGCAAGCTGGAAATATTATGAGGACAGATTCTTTTCTGACTGTTGGGCGTGTTTGTTTTATCTCCCTGGGGAGAATGTGGGTTCCCTAAGCCACACTCTGCATTTAGACTCTCTACCGGGAAACCCTAGAGAGGAAATGCTAAATCATAGCTTTCTACACGCTGTAGTTGACAGCTGGCTCTTGGAAACTTGCAGTGTCTCTGCTGCTCTCCTGGCTGAAGCCAACAGGAATTCTACAAAGGATTCAATGGATTTCCCACTGGGCGCCAACAGAGATGTTACTAAAATCAGTTATGATGGAGAATTCTTATCCTAAGCATTCTCATTTGTTTCTCTTTTACAAACAGAAAAAAAACCCCACCTAGCTCATTTCAGGAAGAAAGAGCATAATGGCATTGATACAGGTTCATGTATACCTGCCCAGACCAGGTGTGGAGATGAAAGGCTATTATTTCCCTCAGTGATTTTGCATCCTTTCTTTATGTTTTTCACTGAATACAATAAAAGTCGGCAATATTTTAGCTTGACCCCTTCCCTTCAGCAGATATTTTTTTTCTGTTTTTAAAGGTACTTGGGGTAAATGAAACATAAAATGCCAATTCATTTAGAAGGGGTCTGACATGTCATCTCAGCTTTCAGCATGTTGAGAGAGAAGACTCGATGTTCACTGGCCACCTCAACAAACTACTGCCTTATAGTCTACTTTGTCATGTGATTGGATCTCTGAAAACACACATTCTTAGGCAGCATATTTACCTGCTCTTCTTCATAAGATGTGTATACCAAGAGGCCCTGCCTTTCCTCTAGGATTGTGTAATTTTTTGAACTACTTATGAGAAAACAGGAGCATGACCTACTGCATCTGCTGAAGAATACGGAACAATAATTACATACATCAATATAATCATCAAGCAACATCACCTATTTTAAAGGTAAGCCAAGCTTTGTCACAGATGGAGATGAGAGATGGGAAAGGTAGATGCTGGAGGTAAGAAAGATTTCAGGGCATAAATTTGCTTCACCTGAACTCATTTCTCCCCCTTGCACAAGCTGAAGGTTGGCATTTGGAGTGCGGCTGTTGCTCTGGATGTCTTTGGTATTCTTCTGAAAGACCTGGACCTCTGCAGCGTGACCTGCCACAGCTGAGCATCCTGCGGAGCCACAGGAACTCTCCTGCAGATCACCACACAGTACATGCATCCCCAGTGAGATGTAGGCTGTGGTTTTACCTGACAGCTGTTGCTGTGTGATGAACTGCATTTCTTCTTGTGGGAAAGAAAGGTCTGTGGGACCTATTTGTGGCAGAAATCTCATTTATTCGAGCATACATGAAAAGCTGAACGAAGCTAAGCTGTGTTTAGGAACATTAATATAACATGAAAATCAATCAATGAAAACATACAGGAGTCAACTCTTACTTAGGCTAGTTTGAAGTTGGTGAATAGATCAAAGCAGTTAAAAATAATGACTTACTAAGACTAATGATAGAGAATAAGAACCTGTACAAAAACAAACAGAACACCTGCCTGAACTTGAGGGTGGCAAGGGAATTATCCCCAATGAAACATATTTCCTGAAACATGTTTACATGAAAATCGCTTGGGGGTTGGGAGCACAAAGTAATTAGCTGAAAAATGACTAGATGGGTGAGGTCAGATGGTATGTTTCTCTAGTTAGCATTTTAGGGCCAATGCAATGGAAGCAGAGGAAGGGAAAGGAGGGCAATGGAGGTAAAAAAAAAAAAAAAGGAGCAAAGGACACGTTTGTTTATTTGCCAGAGTCAATAATAATACCCTATAAAGCTACAGTGCTTAAATTATTCGAGCTGATCAAGGATCTCTCACTGTAATGCTTTTCCAACAGAAAATGTAGTTCCCGTGAAGTTGTTGTTTTCCAGAGGAAAATTATATTTAATTTTAATTTTCTGGGAAAAACAGTATTTTTAATTTTTGAATTGACTTGAGATGTTTCATTTTAAGTCAGTTAGCTGAATTGTTTTTCCTTCGCATGGCCAATTGCTTCATATGAGCTCTAGACCAAGCACCTTGCTGTCTTAGGGCTGGGCTGGGCATTGTGGTTTTACAACATCTCCAGTGATGCAAAACAGCCACCACCTGAGTGTATGACATGGTGCCTCATAGGACTCACTTGAACAGAGTTTGTAATGAGAGGTATAACTTAACCAGAAAGCTTGGCCCTTAAAATAGAATGAATATTGACTACCATGAGGCAAACACAAGGTTTAGCTGCACCAAACAGTGTTGGTTACGTGCTGTGCTGAGTGTTTACAGGCTGGACTATTACAGGAATTATGATCAAAGCACCTGCAACACTCAGAAGAGCCACGTAAAGTTTCTGAGATTCAGGCGCAGGCTGTCCCATATGACAGTAATGCTCACATAACAGTCTGCCCCGTCAAGGCCAGGTTGAAGCTCGTCCCTTGCAAGTTTTTCTAGTAATCAACTTTACACAAGAAAGCGTTATCCTACAAAGCTACACAGAAGCGGCTAAGTGCTTACTTGCAGCCCTGATCAAAGTATTGATGGCATTTTAATCAACATCAGTTGCAGGCCTTTGCATCGCAGGCAACTGCCACACCACATTCTGAGCAACGCTGGATCCCAGAAGCGCTGCTGTGTGCTCCCTGGTCTGCTGGAGTACCATGAGCACTGGAGCAATTTCAGGCAATGTCACAACAGGATAACTAACACCCACAGTGTGTGATACAGATGGCATTTCCTGTCTTCCAGATACTGCTTTTAAGGCCCAACTGTATGATCTTTACTGACCCTGAATGAGACTTTCCTTTGCGTATCGTGCCCTGACTACACCTAGTCTAGTCTTTATTATAGAAACATATGCATTGTTCTTGTATTCTTTACTCTACAGTACCTCTGCTCTTACATTGAAGTATGTGTTTGGCAAAACACCACAAGATGACAGCAAGTCTTCTTCATCCATTGGTGACCACACTGTCAGCATTTACTCCAGCAACCACCTTTGAAACAGGACCCTTTCCCCCCTATTTTTGGCCATTTCCAAACGCAATTGCAGTCTGCTTGGAAACCCAGTGACTCTGAGTGCAAAAGCTAATCTCGGTGAAAACGCACTTTCTGGTTGCTTTTTCTTTCTGAAGAATGGACAGCAATGCTGCAGCTTAGCTAGAAAGAATGAAACTTAGCAAAGTCCTACTTCAGGAAAAAAGTGTGTGCTTAAATCCCACTGGCTTAAACTTAAGGCCTTCATACTACCCTTGAAGGGAAACTTTTCCTGAAGGGGGGTTTGATACTTTAACCAACTTACATTGTTGAACTGGGTTAATAGGCTGCATGGAGTCTATGCAAATGACTGTAGGCTGTGAGTTTAACACCCTTTCACCATAATGGAGATCTTCTTAGAAGCTGTTCTCCTTCATCACTATTCATGGGTATTTGCCCCCATTACCATAATGCCATGTGTAGGCAGAGTGCACAGTTAAAGAAAAATAAACAAATGAAATTGCCAACCGCTGGCAAACGCCCAAAGCCATGCCACCATCTGCCCACCCCACCCACTGATAAAAAAATTCCTGGCATTTTGCCTAGACTCAGGAATGCTAAATTAAATAAGTATCCCTAGTTGTGCACGCTGAAAGTCAGAAAATCTGGACCCTAATGGAAAAAAAGAGGAAATGAGTCAACATCCCAGGGACTTTCCACTAAGAAACTTCTGTTGTCAGCACCTGGAAATTCAAATCTGGGGAGTAAGACTAAAATCATCCCAGGAAATATTACTGGCTAGCCCAGGTCACATGAAAAGAGGAGAGCCCCGAGCCCCTGAGGCTGACCCTGAAAAAGGTTGGAACACCTTCCCTGAGTTCCTGGAGGAAATCAGTTAGATGCCGGGGCACTCAGAGTTTATATCAGTAAGAGCACCTGTGGATTAAAGCAGATTAAAGGCCCACTGTAGGACTTCGTGATGGACAAGGTTATCCGCTTCTCCTTTCACCTTTGGGGTAGAGTCTGTCCACAGACAGAGCACAGATACCAAGTCCATCTCAACCTGCAAGGGCAACAGCTGTGTCAAAGGGGAGATGGGACCTGTAACTCCAGTGTGACAGTCTGCAGGGACAATGGCAGCAGCCCTTTTCAGCAAGTCTTACATCTCCACCTAGGTCAAGGCAAACCCTGTTAATGCAATGTGCTGCAGCGTCAGCTCTGGCTCCTTTGAGAGGGGAAAGCTGTGAATGGAATGACCCAGTGCATTGCTTTTCCTTCCAAGCAGACAGTGCACAAGCAGGAACAGCCCACAAAGGCACAAGCAGTCCCTATTTCTGCATCACTTTCTTTTGACAGCCATACATCAAACATGAATAGATCCCCAGAATCCATCTTTCACCCCATCTCTGATGGTTTACACCACTGTAAGTAAAAGGACAATCAGACCTCACATTTCTATTCCATGTATGATAATCATCATCTAAACAGAAAATGAATTTGATACATAAAGTGCTCAGCTATCAGCTTTAATTTTGTACTAAGAAGAGCTGCTTTTAATTGTTACCAGGAATCTGTGTCAAAGGGGAAGGAACCAAAAATAGCTCTGAATGAAAAAAAAAAAGCAGCACCATAGCTGCTATCCTAACAGCACACGTATGTCTGTTAACCTTAAAGATTTGCCAATAGTAAGGGTACATGTTTTAACTCGCTACAAAATGAATGTGCCTATGGGCCAGATTTGTATCTTAGTTATAACTATGTAAAGCAGAAATAAACTTCTTTGAAGTTGTTAGACTTATTTTGGATTTATAGTAGTCTGAGATCAAAATCGGACCAGCGTTTTAAATTGAGATGAGCAGAACAATGAAAGAGGCAAAAGATTCAGATGGCAATGAATACAACAAGATCTCTAATATAAAGCTCAATTTTTTCTGTGCACAGTGTAATGAAGCAGGGAAACATTGCTAGCTAGATGGTTCGTATTACTCTATAATGAAGTTAGTATATAAATTATTGCATGCAGACACACACGCTCTCACACGCTATTTCTTTGGCTTGTATTTTCATGAGTTTCTTTGCCTTCTTTGTTCTGTGAAGCAAGTAATAAAACAAAATACAAAAGTGAATAATATGTATCCAAATACATACATATTAAATATATTTGGAAGCATAATGATTATTTTTATATCTCTCTTCCTTATTACATGTTGCCTAGAATAAAGAAGACAAAGAAATACGTGTCTTTCACTTCTGAAAAAAAAAAATTCCAAAGCCTATCTGTTCTAGGCAGACCCCAAAGAAATATGTAAAGTTCTGCTCTGTGTAAGGCAATGCCTTCAGCCAGCATTTTAGAGCATTTTAGAACATCATAGTACCAACATGGTGTATGCCTTCTCCTCTTTCCCATAAGAAAAATTAATGAATAACAGAAAAATACTGATGATCAGTGAAGCATCCCATGTAATACACTGACTTTGTTAAACTTCTGTGATAAATACAGAAACTAAGACAAACACATAAACAAAGCCTGTAATTAATGATGGGTGAAATGGATTTTAATGTTCTTTTCTGTAATAATAATACATTTATGTACCTAAAAGCACCAAAACGCAAATTATTTGTTAACAAAATATACCTCTTAAACTGAAATTACCACTTTTGGGTTTTTTTGATTTTTTGGAAAGAATTAGCTGATATGCCGAATAAGAATACTTGTAGTTGATTTAATGAGATCTGAATATATGCAGTCCTCTGAAAGCCAGGCTTAGCCAGTTAAGGAAGTACGGACTCAGAAAAGTATCTTTCCCTCCTGATAAATGTGCCTGACTCCTGGACATGCAGCTTTTCACTCAGCTTCCCAAACAAGAAGCCTGGCATACAGAATTAGTGACACCACAAATGCAGTGATGTCCCATACCTAGTGCATATGAAGGATCCTTTTATGCATGTTACTTTGTGAATTCCCAGTGCCAATTCGGGTGTTTTTTAAAAAAAAATATATTGAGGATACACAAAACCACCCCAGCAACAGGGGTGGGTTTTTTTTCTTTTTTGTTCAAACAGTTGCTGTACCCTTATGTTCTGCCAGGAAACTGCTTTTGGTGGGGACACTCACTAGTTTGGAGAAACTCGACCACAAAATGTGTATTGTTTTGAAAAGTTCATATTTCTGCTGTTCACATGCGGCCAGCCATGGCACACACTGCTCATTAGGAAACATCTGTCTATGGGTTTTCACAGTTGTAAGCACTTTAAAGCATAATAACGATTCTGAGAGTAGATAACTTTGAAACAGTTATATGCAGGCAGGTTTTAATAATTAGATAAAAGTCACGCGGAAAATTCATGTCACTGATGAAATGTCAACATGCTGATGTACAGGAAGACCGAGAGGAACATCCAGTCCAGTAATCACTATGCAATGTTTCTTTGTGTTTGAAGGCCAGAAAGGTACTGCTGTGCAGTAGAGAGGTTCCACCTCTATTTTACAGAAAAAAAAATAAGAAATAATAAGCTCTTGAAAGGCAAATAATTTGCAGCAAGATGTTTTTTATAACATTGTCCTAGACAGTTTTGATCCAGAAAGGACATAGAAAGAATGGTAATTATACAGTCCAATTCTTTTTGCAGCAGTTGTACAGCATTTACACATCCTGTGTGAATTTGAGTCAGTGAAAGCTCGCTTTTGGGTCACAGCATTTTGGTTATACTAAACATCTGCGTTCCCAAGACTGTATTTGAAGGGAGAATGCTTATTCCAGATACTGACACAAAGAAACTAGGTTTTGGGACAAATGTTTCCTGGGCTCTAGACACGGGGATGCTAAACCCAAAAAAGTGAACAGAAAAGTAATTCTTCTGTTTCAGTGTGCGGCACAAGCAGCAGAACAAAAATTCAGCTTCAGCTATCATCCCGTAGTCAGACAATGAAATTAGACAATCAATCAGCAGAGTCCCCAGTTTTTAAGTGCACACTGGGCATGTGAGCCTTGCAACACTGTCACCTACTCCTCAGCTCACAACTCCATTAAGGGAAGCAGACTTCAGTTCTAACAAGTGCTCAACGTTTCTTTTAGATTCTTAGATTGTCTCTGGTGTCAGTGGCGGTCCAAGGCATACAACACTTCACAGGGTTGAGCCTTTAAATAAAAGCTTCCTCCAGCCTGACAAGTAGAAGTTATGCATCTAATATGACTATCACGAATGATACTTCCACCTAGAAGAAGTTATCATAGAAGAGCTGTGTAATATTTAATAGGAATATATCTATTATTAAAAAAAATATTTATTTTATGCACCAAGGAAATCCAGCGCAACCCATTTGTGTGACTTAGACATAGTTAGACATATACAATAGACCTACAAGCTAATTAAATATGGCAATGAATAAAATATTAATTCTTCATCCTCAAAGTTTACATTTTTTCTATCACAGAATGAGACTGAGTTATAGCATTCTACTGCCTTCATCCCTATTATGCCCTTATACGGTTTTGGAGATTTTCAATAGTCTGCATAAGAAATATTAAAGCATAGATCATTAAGCAAAGATAATTTGATGATGCAGTATTATTTCTAAGGAGGACCAGCTAATCTGTTTACAGTAGGAGTCATGCAGCTGCACAGCAGCAACTGCACAAGAGAGGCACAAGCACAGTCAGAGGAGGGACTGTACCCCGCTGGGGCCATCTGATACAGAGATGTCTGACTGTGCATAGTGAGAATATAAAATTTACAGCAATTGCCTATTTCATGATACTTAAAACTGAACTGTGTCTGTAGTAATAATAACCATGGTATGAATGCCAAAACAGAGCAATGGACAATTGGGACAGTCAAAAAAACAGGATGTTGGGGAGCCACGAATGTATCTCTCTCACAGTCTAGGCATAACCTTGATCGTTTGGAAAAGCTTTGAATCTCAGAAGCAAATTGTGAAAGTGCAGGAATCTTGTTAAAGTACTTCAGTGTTGACACTCAAAGGGAGAGAGCAACAATTGTTCAACACCCAGAAAAACCACACTGGCAAATCAATCACTGCCAAGCTTTTACCTCCTGCCACCCCTTTCCCAAGTAAAATATAGCAGGAGAACTGTGAGAACCCCAGGTAGGTGACAGGGCAGTTGTGGGATACAGATGGTTATCAAAAATACCCATCAAGGTTGTAATGTCTGCCCTACCAACAGGTGGTTCTTAGAGTAGCTGCTAAGTGCAGAATATCTGCTTCCGTGTTTTACTGATGCTGTCCCAGCCACACAGGGGCATACAGAAGATTCAGTCCTATTCTGTACGCTAGTGTTGTCAGGGGTTTTATCCCTAAAGAGGCTGTAGAGTTCCATTAAAATTTTAAGAACTCAAATAAGCTGGAGCAGCAACATACTTTCCTGAGAGCTCATCAGCTTGAGATATTTCAGTTTGAATTCTTTCCCTATCACGTCAGAGTGTTTGTAGGCAACCTCCCAAAAGAAACACCGTGGGTAAGTGTTGCACATCTAAAGCAGGTTGCAATCTCTAAGACATATAACACTGCCATGGAGGAGGACCTCTACTACATACACACTGACAGTCTATGCACTGCCAGAAGTTTCCACAACTGCATTTCATTGTTCTTTCTCTCCTGGCTGCTGAGTGATTTCTTAACTTATCAGATTTTTTTGAAATACAAGTACCAGATGACAACGAAGTACAGATCAGGTAGATGCAATATTTAGACAGATGCTAAAACATCTTATTGTGCCATAGCAAGTACTGGCATTCTTTCCCATTGAGTAGCAAGGACACATAATTAATACTATTTAAGGGGAATATATCTTTTTATCCCCAAAGTGTTCCAAAACAAACAAAACACAATTGAAATGTAGTTGCCTTGAGGTTGTAAGGCAGCATCAGCACATACCAAACAAAACAAGACAAAGGTGGGAAGGAACATAAGACACTATTATAGGTTTTTTTCTCCTTAAAACTATTTATTTGGGTCCTCACATATAAACCAAACTGGATTTTAAATCTGAATCTTACCTGGAAGATTCCCAGCCATTACATCTTTCTCAGAAGCATAAAAGGCCAAGTTGACCATACTGGGGGGAATACAGAGCAAAAATATTATAGCCTAAAATTCAAGCCCCAAAAGTTTAGCTAGATTAAAAAAATTTTTCTTACATCTAGGGAGCTTCATCAATTTATACCTCTGATGTAGACATACAGTAGCACATTCTGGTGTTTTCCCAGTGTGGCTGACCTCTTTGTAAACCCTGGAAAACTTTGACACCTGTTTGGCTCTGAGTGAATTCAGTTTGATGAGGACAATACAATATCCTGCCCCCCTCAATTACACACATCTTATTTCCCTGGTATTTGTTAGGAGTTAATGGGAAAAGAAGACTCTTGAGTATACAATGAATTAGAAAAAGACATGATCATAAAGAGAACTTTATAATAAGGTTATTTTAAAGATAATACACCATCTGGTTTTAAGTTTACAGCACTGCAACTCAGGGAAAATGCATTTTCATTGTTTTTACACAGAATAGCTCAAACTGGTAAGCATCCAAAATTCAGCAGGAATTTATTTGTTGTAGGTAGAATGCATAGCCAACGAATGAGGGTAATTATTTCCACCTATAATATACTTCTCATTCATTAACTCAAAAGAGAATATAAACTATTTCTGAAATCAAAATCAAAGCATAAGCTTAGTTTGTAGTCTTCAATATAAGCATATGGCAACACAATAACCTGTTGAACAATAGAAAGTAAAAACAATGAAATTAATTCTATTTTTATACATTTTCCCAACCTTGCTGACTATATTTTTCTTCAGTGTCTCTGCTATCAGCTGTGATATTGCTCCAAGCCAAAAACAAACTCCTCCTGTCCTTTTGCTGGGATTTAATGTTTAGAAATAAGTGTTCTTAATCCTTAAGGATTTGTAGAACAAGCTGTCGTTTTAATCCACTGTGATGCAACTTGCCTAGTATTTGAAGAAACTTCACCCATTTCTTTCTAGGTGAAAACAGAATGTGGTGACTGTTGCATGAAAATGGAATCACTGCTTACTTCTGCTGCAAGAAAATTTGGACGTGGGTGAACCAATATAATATATTGGTTTCTATATACAGCAAAAAGGACAGTGCAGGTCCAAGCATGTTTGTCAGTAGCCAAACCCTGAACACAGACTTCTTTTTAAGACTTTTTCAGCAATTGTAAGGATCAAGCAATAGTTAGAATTGTGCATCCTTGCACAGATAAGCACCGGCTTTCACTAGATGATCAACAGAGGACGCAGAAACAGAAGTCCAGTGTCTCACACAGGGACACTTCACTGACACATTACCCTTTGTATCTGCTGTGACTTCCCTGCAGCATTCTTATACAACTTCTACTGAAAAAAAAAAATGTTATCTGTGTCACCACACAGATTAAATTGTTTTTTACATACCTCCTCATTAAACTAACCTGTTTTGTTCGAGAAATTAAATGGATTGAGAAGCTGCCACATTTTATGTATTTGTGACACAGAGAGCTGGATGCTGTCCTCAGCTCTGTCGCTTGACTTTGAGCAACTCACGCAGTCTCTGTCCCAGTTCTTGCAGACATCAAATGATGACAATAACACTTACCTGTTGGACAAGAAGGTTGTGAAATGCTTTTTCATTAATGTTTGTAAGAAGGTTTTAGATTTCATACAGAAGCTCTACAGACCAATTTTCCAGGTCAATATTATTACAGCATCAGAGTCATTCTCCTTTGCAGAACCTGTCTAATCAGTAGACAGGCAAAAAACAACATCCAGGTGTTTACAGTCACATTGGAGGGGTAAAAGATATAAACAACGAAGTTTTTGCCCTTGCCCTTTCAAATTATGATACTACAACATTGCTTCTTGTCTCATTCACTGAGGGGAGAGCCTGCCTATGGAGGCGAATGAAGCAATAAGAAACAGTAAATTCCTCCCTTGGCTCTATGTGTGAGAACAATTGAGTGTCCTCTCGTTATGAAGTGATAACTGTTCACACCAAGGACTCAGGAAGACTCCTGGAAAATTTAGATTAAAAAAGTAACAATTGTCTGTGATATGCTCTTCTTTTCTCACTTTCAAACACTGGTTGAATTATATGTCCCTTCATGGGAGGAGCAGAGAGGCTCTAGTTATTTCCAGTACAACTTTCCTGTGTTGCTACTGGAGTTCGTTGCTCGAGAAAGGTTTTCCATGTTGAGAAGGTGACACGTTCTTCACGTGCTTGATCCACGGCCAAGCCGAGTCTTCGGGTTCAGTGACTGCAGAGGGCTATAACCCTTTTGAAGCAATGAGACACTTCCAGATAAAAAAAGGGAGCAGCTTAACTTGGGAGTGCTGTGCTTGAGCCCAGGGTCTCTGTGCACCCTGCACGGTTTGCTGTCCCACTCCCTGGGTTCTGCTGCGGGGAACAGGCGAGGAAAAAATGGGTCCATTCACAGCCTGGCAGTAAAGGCCTATTTCCTCAGCCTACCCAAATCCTCAGCTGAATGTAATTACTAGGATTTGTCTCTTTCTATATTAATTAATTTTTCTTGTCTTTTAACCCTGCAAGCGTCACAGGACAATTAGAAGGATGAGCTCAGAAAATGCTATTATGAACTTGTTCTTAAATGCAATTTCCATCTGTCTCTCTTTTTTTTTAAGGGATTTACAAACCATGTCACCTGTCAATGATAATGAGCCAGTGGAAAAAGCCAGGAAGTGAGATTTGGATGATCATGTCTTTTTCTCATCAGAACTGCCAGCCATGGGGTGTGTCTGACTTCAGCTCCTTGTCTTTCTGTTTGATTTGGCTATTCACATGGCAAGTTTGTTGGAGATACTGTAAGTATGAACACTGTTGAACACAATAGGGTCTTCACTATCATCTTCAGGAAATACCGTGTAATACATACATAGTACATTTGATAGCAGTTCCCAAATCACACCTAAAGAAACAGACAGACTACCCTCTATTAGATGTGAGGGTATATCACTTCAATTTGGATAATCTGAGTGAATATGTTCTTTGCTTTCCTTTTCCAGGAACCCAGCAAGGGAAAAAAGAGAGAGTTTTTAGATAGGTGGTGGGTAGGAATAAAAGAAAACCCTTTTCTTCCATATAGAAATATAATATCAAGAATAGCACCCTTGAATCCTGTCTTCCATCCTCTGTCACTCAAAGAGGTATCTAGAGCCACACAGGCCACTGCCACCAGATGGGAAGTAAATTGGAGCCTCCCACAACTGACCCAATAATATGAAAATATGAAGAGGCTTCCTCGGCTTGTTCATGTTCTGGCCCTCTAAGCTGCATTAATTCAGAAAATCAGAGTCAATAAAATTGACTAGATTCTCAAAGGTGAACAAACAATAAACTGGCAATTTCATTGCACTCAATTCCCTTCTTATTTGTCAGTGAAAGGACAGGACGTCACTAGTGCCTGTAACTAACACAACTACTTGTACAAGTGCAGGTTTTATGGACTGTGCAAACAGAAACAAAGAACCTGCAATAGCCAAGAGAAAAACGAGTCATAGGATGAATCAGATATTGGTGGCTGTGGGAATGGATTTCAGGGCTTTTATGAAGCTATGTGACCTGGCAGGAGCCCAGGTGGAGTGAGGGAGGAACTGAGATAGAGAAGATCTGATTGAGGAAGACACCAATGACATGTCTAGTGTTATATATGAAAGAGGGAGAGGTTGGAAATAGATTTTTACAGTCATCGTCACAAAGGTGGCAGCTAAATCTATGGGAATAACTAAAGTAATCTCACTTATTCATTTATCTACCCACACACGTACACACCCTTGCTGACTTCCTAATTGACATTGTGGCCAAAGAAGAAACACTGAATTCAAAGAGAGGCTATTTGTATTTTATTTCTGATCCAGCTGGACCCAAGAGGTGCCAGGAATCTTCTGAGAAAGGCTCCTTTCAAAAAGAAATTGAGCTGTATTTTAGGCAGTGTGAATTATGGTTGTCTGAAACCTCCAGTTATTCAAAAAATACCTTTTTGCTCACTAAGGCAGCATGGTAACTTAGCATGATAATGTGCTACACCATCAGACAGAGATTTTTTTAATAATTCCAGTACCGTCGTGTTTTAAAATGCCAAAAGAGCGCAAGTTTTTCTATGAAGAGAAAACTGCTGAATCATTTTTTTTTCCTTTTNCCATGAAGAGAAAACTGCTGAATCATTTCTTTTTTTCCTTTTGAATTTGCAATTTTTCCCTGGTATCTTTTTACAGCTTACCCTTTACATCAACACTTCACTTCCCCCCACATCAAAAAGACCCCTGATTCCATGCTGTGCTCCCTCACTAATAACTGTGGAGGGGCACGGATGGCTCTGAGCTGCCTCTGTGCTGGCCAGACAGCCGCTGCCCACATCGCCATTAGTCAATGGACATCTTTATGCTGCAGCCTTTTCCTCAGTGGGGACACCCCTCTGGGTCTTATTCTACTCTCCAGGCACTGATTTTCCTTAACTGTGCAGGAGCTTCATGTCTCTAATCTCTTTATGCCTTTTTCCAAAGTAGCTGAAATGGTTCAAAAGTTTTAGAAGGCCATTGACAAATACAGCAAAAAAATAAAGAAAAAAGGTAATAATTGTATTGAATTTGGAACCTTTCAGTTTAAATTTCCCACCCGGTTCATGTCCTTATTTTCAAAATTATATTAACATGTAGTTTTTAAGAAAAACAAAATTCAGTTACATCACTTTTTTTACTGAAATGTAGTTCATGCTCTTCAGGTGTCCCAGGCAGCTACACCATAACACTGTGCCTACGCCGTGCCTTCAGGACACACAGCCAAGCAGTAGTGCTGTTTGATTTCAATGTTTGTTTAACTGATATAGTCTATTTTTTTTGGTGAGGTAGGTATGCACATAAAATAAACAAATGGGCTGTGCTGTAGTGGGTGCAGTCATTGGTCCTTCTTGCCTAATAATTTGCATTTGTCAATCTCTAGTGTGATTTTCTTTAGATGAAGTCAAGTCCTCTTCTGCCTTGCTAATACCAGATGTGCAGTCATGTGTGTGAGCAAGAGAATACTCATTCCCTGTTCATCACTGATGAGTGATTTGGGATACAAAAGGGTCAGCCCGAGCATTTCATTCTCTCAAGGGTTGATAAAGGTAATTGAATAAATTGCTGGGGTTTATTTTCACACCTCCTCAAGCACTATATTTTATTTGAAAGATTTCCATATTTAGCCCTAGAGGATAACTGGAAGCATCTGATACAGCACCATTATTGCCACTGGAGCAGGGAATGGCTGTTAGGCTACGAATAACAGAGACAGCTGTCTAGCCGGCATGGGGCTGGGAGCGCACTAGGTTTTCACCTCCCTCGAACACTTCTGGTACCTTGTGGTAGGTATTTCGTTTGTTCCTTTCTTGCATAGTGAATGTAACACTACTCCAGCACCAGTGGGTTTCCCAGGAACTGGGTGCCTGGGAGCATGGGGCCCCCCATGGGGGTGGCCAGACAGGACCCGTCCCATTGCCCCAGCCAGGAGCAAACATCTGGGGGCACCAGGGCAGCCCCAGCCCTGGGAATCAGGTACCTCCCTGGGGACAGGGGTGGGCTGAGACTGGATGGGACAGCAGGTCCTGTGAGCAATTTGGTAGAATTAAACTGCAATACTGGTAACTATCTCAAATGGCTTAATGTATTAACTGTTTTCTATATTATTATTTCAGATATTATGCCTCAAATATAGTGGAGAAAGATGCACAGAAACACATTTTTCTACTTTTACAAGTTCACCATATTTATCTGTTTATAAATGCAATCTCCTGTAGCATTCACTGCATAAAACTTCCAGCTTCTCACCACAGAGTCAGGTTTCCTAAGAGGTTTCTTTACAAGAAGCTCTCCATGCTTGATTAGCCGGAGTCCTTAACTAGCTTACAACACCCAGTTTGTTGAAATTATTCTCTCCAGAAGATTCCCCCAAATTTGCTCCTTTTAGAGGAATAGAAGATCTAATTAAAAATAAGCTTTGCCAAATTATTCAGCTGGGCATTTTGACCCACAATAGTCACTATGTATTTGCATCTATCTTAAGCTATCAAAATGTAGATGGAATTACACACAGAAAAAAAGTCTAAAGCTTTTCTGCCTTGCTAATCTCTGCTATTGAATATAGAACCAGAAAAATTAAATTACTCCACTAATTGCTCCCGACTTACAGGGTTAACATAGCCTGTGTCAATATATTCTGATCCAAAGATACTATCCTTGTTCTTAGATGTACTGCAGCTGCTTTCATTAAAAATTTCAATATTTATGCTCTGGGAGGTGGTGAAGTGAAGTCTTGCTTAAGAAGAGCAATGTAAACAGCATTATTCCTCCCTTCAGCAGGAACTATTCACACACCTGTCTTTTTTGGAAGAGTTTCAGTTTGCTATTTTTATTTCCCTATGCTTGTGAACTCAGTAGGTTAAGGACTCTTTTTTTTTTTTTTTTCCTTTTTGATACATGTGCCAGCTACACCTTTCCTCTAATCCTTCCTTGATCTGAGGGTGGGCATATCTAATCACAGGAGTGTTTGAGGACCTCAGGGTATAGTGAATATTTTGCATGCCCAACCTACTTCCACTGTGCTAGCTGCTGTTATCTTAGGCAACTATTACCTCAGACTTGCCAAGTATTAGGTATGTGACATGACACATATTTTCCCACAATGTCTTGCTCTTCCCCACAGAACTTAATATCTCACTCAACCGTGGGAAATATTTCTTTGTGCACTGGCACATGAAGGACAGCAGTGAATATCATGAGATTGGCAATTCCTATTGCCTGGAGTCTCCACATTTCACTATAGCACAAGTACAACTGACTCACTGCAGTTTGCATTGTCCCTTTAGGATTTGCAGGTGTCCATATGTGCTCCCCAATATGTCTGTGTAGATGAAGGTATAGCACAAATTGTGGGGTGAGGCTGGTGGTCCATTCCACCATCCCTGAATTGGCGCCTGTCTCCATGGTAAACCAGGGAGTCACAAGTTACAATGGATTTTATTAAAAAATGCTTTCAGCAACCGAGTTTCTCCTGGCAGCACAGTTAAGTCCTACCGTCAGCGCAAAGGCAGGTTCCCTCCTTCTGGGGGACGGCTCGGAGCCACTCAACGGCTGAAAGCACTGAGTCTTCTCAGGCTTTTGGTGCTTCCCACCATCACTAACGGTGGTGCAGTTCAAGTACAGGCAGGGACAAGGACAGTGCTACTGCAATAATAATACACTTGAGTATTTCGTAAAGATTGTGACATGTCTTTTGTAATATATTTTCCAGCTTCCATAAAGACAGCAGGGCATAAACATGCTTTGCCATTAACATTGAAACAAAGCATTTCTAGAACAGAGAGTCCTGTAGCACGTGGCTAGATCCCACCAATGTCACATCTGTTGACAGAAAGAACCGGGCATATCAGTTCCCTGGAAATAGAAATATTTCGTCTGTGTTGTGATAGATGCTCAAAGACCGGGAGAACGTCTGTGCCTTCGAGCTGGAGCTGTAGGAAGGTGATTTCATGAGAGCCTCCCAGAGACACCCCAACTGCTCTCCCTGCCCTGAAATAGCTTTCCTACACCTTTGTTAGTTACCTAATCTTATGGTAAAGGACTATTGCAGTTAATAAGCAGTAATCTCATTAATCTAAATTTAAGAACACTACAGGATCAGTAATAGCTTTAATATATTGCAATGTTTGTAGTAGGTACTGAATTTTTCCAATACTGGTTAAAATCCATACATTAGCGAGTAACGTAAGGGGGGCTTTGGACATCATCCATATGACAGCTGCACAGGCCAGGCACAAACTGAAGATGCAAAATCTCATTTCAGGGGACTGTTTTCTAACTGCATTGGATCAATATCTAAAATGCTCTAAATTCTGTCACTGAAAATGTCATAGCGAAGCATAACCAGACATAGATCATTACAACATATACTTACAACATACAATTCTGTAACTTGACAGGCATGAAAGAAGAACTGTTTTCAAGTGGTGACCTGCTCATCTAGACAGCACGTAGGCAATATTTTAAGTCAAGCACTGGAAACCATCTGAACTTGATCTATGTTACTGCTTTCAGTGCTACCACCACTGGAATATTAGCTGGCATTACAGTGGGGAGCTTCCAGGGGGAATAAAAGCTATTGCTGGCATAATCTTCAGTCTAGGAGTGAAGTTTAATTTGCTAGAAAAACAATATTTCTTATAATCCTCATGAGGCAATGAACAGCAACTCTTATATGCCAGTTCTGACATACTATTATGGAAAGACCAGTAAACCTAAACAGTTTTCTGGCAACTTTCTCACAAAGAATAACTATTTCCTGAAGATTTATCTTCTGCTTACTAGTGTACCTTACAAATAATAATGAATGATTAAAGTTGGTCTCCAAGGTGACAAGGAAAAATATATATAAGTATTTCCTTTAAATAATATTCCCGCAAACCAGATTTCACTGTATTTTTTTTCTGTACAGAGAAAGGAAATAAATAAACAAATAAAAAACAAACTAACACCTCAAATGTTACTGAGATGGTTGTCCCAGTGGTATCTGATAGAAAGAGAATCTGAAACTGGCAAACAGAAAAGTTGCATCAGAAACATCTGCTCAGATTAACTGTTAGGTCTACTATTGCATACATAATGTTTTGTTTAGAGTTTATTTCAGAAATGTTTTTTTAAAATGATTGACAGAGAAGTTTCCTGGCACAGGGAGGGAAGGAAACCTTTTAAAAACTGTTACTGTCTGCCATATAAATTAATATTAAATTATTAAGTACATCATTTATCTATCAGGCCATAACCATAACAAATTTAATCCACTGCTGTCTGTAAAGGACATCTGGAAAGAATGGGAGAATAGCATCTTCCTCCAATTACCAATAATGGTTTCAGAGCATCCATAAATTCTGAAAGAATTCTGTACTGTACTGATTTGTGACGGCACATTATAGTAAAGTGAGAAATATTTAATATATAAATAATATCTAATGCATATACAGACACATGAACATGCATATTCACATGCACACACGCTGAGTACCTCTTATCACGAATACCTGGGAAGAATATTTGAAAAGAGCTTAATTCACTACTGCATGTCTCCTGTCTTATGCCACACGAGGTTCTGTTGTCTAAGCGTGGGACCCCTATGTTAGAGTGGAATTGCATAGAAGTGACTCGTCCAAAGTGCTTAAATCACAACAGCTTTGCTACCAGTTTGTAGATAACATTTGGGCAATCAGGGAGCCTAAATGATTGTGCAGTTGCTCAGAACCAGGGAAGCAAAACATGGAGATCAGGATATCTCAGCTTTTAAAGAAATGTATTCCTTATTTTACTTTTAGATGCTTTAAAATATAGCAAGCCTGCTAACTTACCCAAATCTTAAATACATGCTGAGCATAATACATAAGCTGTATGCTGACCTGCACAGGGAAGCTGTCCTGATATGAAACATGTCCACATCAGAAGATACTGAGGAAGGGCATCTTCTTTCTCTATCAGAAAGATAAACAGAATTTTGATCATTTGAAGATAAAATGTTAGTTGATAGATTTTTTCTTTTTTCTCTTTTTCTCTTTTTCTTTCTTTTTCCTTTTTTCTTTTTTCTTTTTTCTTTTTTCTTTTTCTCTTTTTTCTTTTTT
>VUYV01000045.1:2009063-2065713 GCA_008711295.1 Anarhynchus alexandrinus
TTTATTTTTTTGAGGGACGGTCCTTTAAGAATCAGCCTTTCCTGATCATCATATACAGAGGCTTTCAATTCTGTGTTCCGTTTCTAGAAAAGCTGTTTCTTAGAAACTATAATATAAATAATGTTTTCATTTGTTATTTCTGTCATTATTTTCTTATCTTGTTTAAAATCAACATGAAAATAAAGTCCATACATAAAAATTATGGGTTTCTAGGGCCAGCACTTTCCATGTCATGTTTCAGGTAAGAATTATTTTCTTCTCAGACAAATTACATCACCTCATAAAAGGCTTAAAATGCCAGCGGATTCCTGAGCAACAGAAAAAAAAAAAAAAAGTAGTATTAGAAGGTATGTCTTTAGAACCAGAGGGCAACCAAGAACTAATATTCAACAGTGTTACCTTAGGGTACAAATTTTAGTTACATTTTAGTAGGAAAGCAAGCTGTAAAAAATAGATTAAAAAATCATATTCCAACACCTACAAAATTCATCTCAAAGAAGCTAATTACTTAAAGTCTTCCTTCAGAATCTGAAGCTGAAATAAGCCCATGGTCCTACAACGCCCTCCATTTCCCCCTGCCCAAACACTGCTCTGAGGTTCCAACAGGCACAGTAACCCCGGCATACAGCAATTACTGTCTACAATTTAATGTATGTAATCTCTCTTCGCAGCCAAAAATTATTACGATGATGTTTTTTTCTTGTCAAACTTCTCTGTTCTCACTGTTACCATCTCCCCAATGGGTCTTAATTGCCATTGGGGTTCAAGGAGATTCTGACCACCCCCTAATACCTCAATAAAGTAGGGGTTTTCAGACTTTCAATGAACCAGGGATGGAAGTATGATGAAAAAATCATGATTCAAGCATTCCCAGTCTCATAACTTGAGGAGAGTGGTGACTGTGGATGTCACAAACCCCAACTGTTTTTTAATAGTATGCATACTGAAATAACAACTGTATAAGGAACGGTAAAATGCCTGAGATACTCAAAAAAAGGTTTCATATACCCTGTGCCCAAAACTGAAAAATGAAAAAAATCATAATGAAAAGGAAGTAAATAAACTGCATTTACTAACTACTGGAATATAAAAAGAAAATTTATTTTCATAACCTAGCATTAATGCTTGAAAACCAAAAGTGTAAACAATGAAAATACACCAAGAACAATAGAAAATAAAAAGAATGAAAAGGCAAATGTTGAAAAAAATGAACATATAATGAAGATAATAACTGAAGTAAGGTTTTTAATATGGGTGAAGCACTCCCTCCACAAATTTATGAGCCAAATATCCAAGGAAACTATGTAAGAGAAGGACAAAGAAAACAGATCCTTAATAACTGACTGTTTCTTCAACACGCAGCAATCACCTGTTAAACGCAAAACTGCTCTTGGGACCTCAACAGTAATATGTTATATGCCTATAGTATTTCTTTCTCAGTGACCTGAAGTATCTTAGTTTAGCTGTTGGGTCTCTGTTTCTGCTTCCTCCACACATCATGTTTGGTTATCATACCAAATAAACAGGGCAGAAAATATAAGTGTTACTGCTTCCTTTTATAAATTCTGAAATATTTCTAAAGTTTGGTCCTCCAGATTTCTGTCCCAAAGCTTCACAGGACTAGGTAAGCATTGCAAGAGGAATTTAATGAACCTTCCTTTTCTTCAGGTCAGGCCTGTTTATTTTAAGCCACAGCCTCTGACCTGCTTGCTTCGCAATGTGTGGAAGTTGCAATCATCAAAGCAGTTTCAACAATACCTGCATGAGTTTCCAGACCTAATTTCTTCACGTGGAGGAAATAGTATGTTTTCTATTAGTAACTGTATATTTAGTATGACAATTAGTTTTATTTGTGCAGTCATTAGGGATGGCACCCTATCATCCTAATCAAAGAGGGGATGTTTCCTTTCAGTTCCTGCGCTTACCAGTGATGGGCAAAAATTGGCAGTCAAATACCCAGAATTAGAGGCTGTGCCCATCACTAATGTGAATGGTTTTTAGAGAAACCTTAAGCAGAGAAGGCTGATTTTTATCTTGTAAACACCTGTGAGTAATTCCATGCTCCTTTGTGACTGTGATTCAGTACCGCTCTTCCTCTTCTTGTTGCGGTCCCACTGGCATCGGTGCTGCGTGAATGGAAATGCTACTCACTGAGGATTTCCCAGGCACAGCTGCAGTAGCAAACTTGCACAGACCTTTCACGGATCTAAAGGACTGTACAAAGACAGAGTTCATCTGGCTCTATGGCATTTAAGTAGATATAAGTGGAAGGAGATTCAGTTTCAAGATTTTCTGTTGTTTATGTGGTGATTTTTACACTAAGATATGCTCTTCCACCTACTCAAAAGTAAGAAAGAGAAGCATCCTCTTTTTCTTACATAGCTGGGTTGAATAAGAAAAATGTGTACTGTTTTGCATGTATCATGTAGGTCTCATTTTGTCTGCAATATCTTATTCTCGCTGAGCACCACAGGCAAAAATGCAATGAAACTGTTACTAGAAAGTGAGTAAGAAAGAAGGGGCAATGACAGTGCCTCTAAAGAAAAGAGGTCTACGCCAGGCTTGCTCCTCTTAGGCACACAGCGTTGGTGCTTCTTCAGGCCAAGCGCTGAGGTCAAGGTGGATTTTACACGTTAAAGATGCAGGCTTGGCAAGGAAGAGGGATGAGTTGCCACTAATAGTGAGCAGAGAGGAGCTTTGGGTAGTCAGGCAGTGTAGCAGGTAGCAGGCTTCCCTGCCAAGATGGGGCAGAGCCAGACCTACAAGCAGGTCAAGCTAAGTTATGGCTCTTTGCTGTTGAGGCCACTTCTTTGGATGCTCCTTTGCCAAATAAACATGAATTTGTTTTGAAGAAGCTGTTTTCTGAGTCACTTTAATTAACTGCTGTCACAACAGAGATAAGGGTGTGTATGTGCCAAATCCAGTTAGGCCTGTCGAGTTAACCCCGCCAGTAAACAAGCAAGCTGAACCCTTGCGATGTAATCTGAAAGTGGGAGCATGCATGATTCCCCCGAGAGGGACAAGGTAGCCAGACTCATCGGTCTCCCAAAGGGTGCATTAACAGGAGACAAAAATAGGTCACCTTTCTGGATGACCACAACTGCACTAGAGAAAAGAGGAGAGACCTCTTGCTGTATCCTTTATGCAGGAGAAGAAAAAAATGTTTCCTCTTCCTAAAGGGTGGGAAGTTGGAGAGAAGGCTATGTCTTCTCCTACCACCTGGAGAAGGAAGGCATGAAGAGGTGTTTCTGTCAATCTGTCACTCAGTTATTAAAATGGCAATCCATTGCCATTACATCATGGATTATTGTCCTAAAAAAGAAGCTTTTGCGGGTGTCAGCAACACAGGGAGCGTGAAGAAGAATCAGCATAGCATGAACTAACACACTACGCAATGGGCAGGGTCAGGTGGCACAAGGAGGCAGGATGCCTCTGGCTGGCTCCACTGCTGCCACCTTTTAGAATTTGCTGGGCTTGCTTTGAAATAAAAAAAAGTCTTGCAAAGATGAAGTCAAGACTAACTATTCCAGAGAGCTGAGCACAGTTGTATGTACTACCACAGGGACAAGTCATGTTATTCCTCTCTTCGCCTTATCCTGGTGCCTTCCTGTGTCCCATTAGTGACACATACTTGGGTTTTCCCAGGACCTGAGAACTGTGTACAGGATGGTTGGACCATCGGAGCCATTTGAAGTATACGCAGATTATTTCTTCCAAGAAGTGGTACAAGAAGTGCCAAGACCTTTGCCATATCCATGGAGATCAGTGACATGCATGAACGCTTGACATCTTTGCCAAAGAGGTTGATGCCCCACTTCAATATTTGCATTTACAGAATGGAGGCTCATGGTTTTCAGCCAGCTCTGTGCCTCTTAAATTCTGTGAGGGCCTCACTGCTCGATCCCATGGAAAAGTTAGTCCCCTCATCTGGGACAGAAACTGCATGAAGCTTTTCAGTTGTGTAGGCAAAACTGAACTTTGCAACCCCAGGTGGGAGGGACCAAAGCTATGTTTATGGGGAGAGAAGAGGGGTGGGGAAAGTCACAGAAAACATAGGCAAACTAGAGGGAAACTAGGAAAAGGAAACTAGAGGAGATCCTCAGAAAGCCAGGATTGCTGCTCCTGCTGTCGCAGAAGGTTTGGAGGGGCTGGAGGGGGGGTTAGCCATTTTGGCATTATTGCTTCCCTACACCCCCTGATGTTTTGCCTGGACAGTGGCAGTGCCAGCCTGGCTTTCAGGGCTCTGTGCCAGGCACAGTACCCCAGCAGTCTGCAAATGCAGCTGCCTCGCTTGCCTTTGCCTCAAACCAGCCTGATCCCCTTTTACACCAGCACCTGCCAGCATACTCCTTGCTGCTGACTTTTCTTTTTTTTTTCTTAAGAAAAATGTGATTCTCCTATAATGACTACATTTCGGAAGCTGGGGCTTTTAGAAGAAGCTGATAGCAGGACATTTACAACAAAGCCTAGTGGGTTGGCAATTTCACTTAAACCATAGACTTAATCCTATGCAGATGGTTCCTAGTGGGCCCAACAAGAGATTTTCTTTGATCCGGCTTTTGGGAAGGGTTAAAACTTTCTGTTTGCAAAATGACATTAATTATAAATGTTGATTAGTGCTGTTAATTGTCACTGAACTGCCATATGTAACTATATCCAAACATCAGTCTCTAATTGTCCAACCCCATGCTTCTGCAAATTTGTGTTGTTTTGCTAATTGAGCTTTGTCTTTATTCAGCTGAAACTTGTTGTGACTGGAACTGTTACTCTGTGGTTGTACGGAAGCCAAAATATGGAGGCTTGATTCCAGCTGGGAACTATAATTGATATTATTATCTACAATGCAAATAATTATAACTCAGTGTACTTCCTCTTCAGTAGGTTTTTCTTGGCAGGACGATTTGACCCTTACTGTTGAATTATTCATTTTCTCCCCACTTAAAATATATGGCCCATTTCTTTATTCCACTAACACACCAGTCTATTCAAGAGCTTAGCCAAATAAGGCCCAGTTCATGTACATTTTGAACCTGTATGAAGCTCCTCTCCTCCTTATCGGGACCTGCATAATATCAAAAAAACGCCTCTCTGTCAAATTTCGTAAACAGATAGCAAACGAGGTATTAACAAATCAGTTAATTATATGAAGATTGCAAATTGGGTATAATTTGCCAGTGAACCTACTGTAATCTGGATGCAAACAAACTGTAAGTGAAGTACAAACAAGTAATAAACCTACTTGCTAGGTATAAACAAACTTGAGGTGAACAGACTACAAATTAGGCAAAAAAGAGAAACACACACTGGTTACAGGCTGAGTACCAGCAGTAAAACGATATGCTCGCCTACGCGTTCGCCAGAGCATTTGCCTCAGCAGTTCTCCACCACCACCAGCAGAGTTCAGAAACTGGGTTGCAGACTGCTCCTTCAGGGTGAGCTTCATTCTTTCCAGTACAGAGACAGCATTGCTGCATCTGTACGGAGACAGGCTCTTAGTCTTTGGGAAGGGAAATGTTCTCAAGAAAAATGGAAATTGAGAGTGCTCCAAAACTTTATTCTCTAAGCAACACTGGCTTCATCAAAACCAGCAAAATTTGCTGAAAAGTAACCTGAAAAGTAACTGAAAAGTAATAGGTTTTCTATTAATTGACATTATCTTCTCAGGTAGTGTCACTTGGTAGAAGCTGGTCTCTCCACAGGGTGGGAGGTGACCTCCAAACAGTATTGCAAATGCCTTTAAAATGGACTTCCTGCTTCCAGGGGCTGAGTTTTATATGTAGGAATCTGTCTGAATGCATTAGCCTGCAATTTTATTTCCAGTGAAATAGAGATTAACTTCTATAATGCGAACAGGTTGCCCAGAGAGGTGGTAGATGTGCCATCCCTGGAAACATTCAAGGTCAGGTTGGACGGGGCTCTGAACAACCTGATCTAGTTGAAGATGTCCCTGCTTATTGCAGGGGAGCTGGACTATATGACCTTTAAAAGTCCCTTCCAACCCAATCTGTTCTATGATTCTGTGTTCTTAGATTGCCTATAGACAGACTGTGAAAGGAGAAGAAGGGCCCCTGTTCCACTACATGAAGGATATTTTGCTGGATCTTTTTTTTCCAGTTGCTAAATCATATAGCTAAACTATATTTATATTATAGCACATAATATAGTACATTATATGACTTTATATTACATTCATATATTAACAGATAAAATGTATCTCTAACTCTTCACAGAGACGCCGCCTCTCTTTTAGCCATAGGGATACTACATGATTGAAAATTAATTGGGCTGCCGCACTAATGAAAGTAGGAAACAGGGGGACGGTGTCCTGCCTTCCTGCAGCTGAGGCAGCATGTGGAGAGCAGGTCAGTGAATGTCCCTACCATCAGCCCACAGCAAAGGCTGAGGGGAAATTTGACAGAGTATCCTTAGTCCTCTCCTGACTGCAAGTCCCTCACATTCCAGAGAGCCCGGTCCCGATTCTCTGGTCTCACAGACTCTGTCTCCTGCTTCTCATGTCCCAGCTTGCCCAAGAGATCAAATATCCCCATTGCTCTTTCTTCAGAACCTCTGAGTATTTCCCAAGCTGAATATCCAGCCCTCCCACACCTTTTTCTCAATGTTCCACCCGTACACAACATCACCATCCCCAAAACTCTTTGCTCCTCTTAACTCCCTTCTCCAACCCACCCAACCCTAAGCTCACTATGGACCCCACACATCCTGTTTCAGGCCCCCATTCTCCATGCTGTCCTAATGCCCTCCAACTTTTCAGTTCTTCAACTCCTGCTTCAGGTCTGTTTTTTCTCTGACCTGCTGTCCTCGATCCTGCCTCAAAGCACCTCCCATTCGCAACTCCTCCCCCACACACCCTGGGGTGTTCCTATTGCTCTCAATCCCTACGTCCTTCTGTCCTGTTGTAAGGCTCCCAGTTGGAGCATCTATATCTCCCGTGCGTGGATGAGGTGTTCATCTTCAACCTGTTATATTACCCCTAGCCATCAACATTTGCCTCCTACCTCCTATCTACCCGAGAACAACCTGGTACTCCCAAACTTGCTTCACCTGGCTGGCAAGAAATAAATAAGTAGAAGGTAGGGACTCAAATATTAATTATTTACCCCAATGGGACATAAAGGATAGAAAAGGAGGATCTGTCTGATAAAAAATGGTTATATGGTACCCACAGGAACATGGGGATAGTGTCTCACTTCACCACATATAGCCTGCGTGTTGAAGAGCAAAGTAGGGCCCCTTGAGGCATATGCTTCAGGGAAAGAAAACAGCTGAGGAAAATAGCTTCTGGTTATGTACCAGTATGTACTAGCTTCTACTATGCTGGCAAGTCAGAACCTACACTCAGCTTTGTTTGGGCAATACCAGATCTGACAGGAGCAGCATCTGGGCAAGGGTTTGCTTCTGCATTTCTTGATACATTAAGACATCCTTTTCCTTGAAAGCTGTCTCTTGTGATGGTCAGCAGGACATAAATGCAAGGCAAGAAAGGGAAAGGCTCTGGGGACTTTTGTCCCTCTGCCTTTCCATTCATTAGAGCAGCACCTTCCTTGAGCCCTTTTGCTTTCACAGGAGAGCCCAAAGAAGTAATGCTCAAGTTACCCTTTTGTGGCTGACCTTGAGGTTTCCATTTGCAGGTTTCCCTCTTTTCTTGGCCAGAACGGTTTTCCTCATTCCTTTTTCTTCATAAACTGATCCGCTCTGCCAAGTGCTGGACGTTTGGCGGGCAATGAAAGTTGAGGTCCCTGAAAACAGCACACCCGGAATGACTTCCTGAGAGCTTTGCAAAGACAAAGATGTTGCTGACATTACTGAGCTGGTGGTAAACATCACCTATGCATACTGCAAATTTCTCATCAAGCTAGAGCTTTTACACTCATAACTTCAAAGAAAAAGAGGCAATTAGCTTTGCAGAGTGCTTTCAGTGCCACATGCTATTCCAAACATATGCACACCCAGTTAGGTTTTAAGTCTTATTGGATCATTAAGCCCAGCTATTAGAGTATCTAATACCACTGGCTATGCAAGAGAAAGGAATTGTTATTGTTGTTAGAATATTTCTCCTGCAAAGACACAGGCTGGATCTCTTCTTCTGCAGCAGTGTAAGTGCTGATCAGGCCTGCAGCTGTGGCAGAAAGCAATAGGCAAGCATTTCGGCCGTTAGCAGGCAAGACCCAGGTTCAGAAGGTCTTAATGGGAAGCATCGAGAAAGTGAATAAATGCACATCCTCAATTTCCACATCTAAATTCTCTCACATGAAATCCCTTAGCTCTCCCACAGATCCACCATCATTGCTGCCAATCTTTAGTTAATTAATCTTTTAAAATTAATCTTTTGAAATTAATCATTTCAATGATTAATGAGGTGATGACTCTACTGAAAAAATGCCAAAGGACCTGGAACTGGCAGGATGTTTTAAAGCCAATTTTTAAAATTTACTAGAGCTTACTGGACAGGAAGAAACAGTCCAAAGACAAAGTAACTTAGAGAAACCCAACACGTATACCCATAGGGAATGTAATGCTCCATCTCGGTCTCATTTCATCTTACTCTTGAATAATTGTTTTGAGAATGAGGAAAAGGCATTAAAAGTTTAGGGATGGTTTGAGATACCACAACACTAACAGACACAGGGACTGAACTGTCTTGAATACAAATGCTATGCTTCCCTTGTAATAATCTTACTCAGTCTGTGTTTGAGCACCATTAGACCATGAAGATTTCATATCCTTCATGCCCACAGCAATCTGCATTAACAACCTAAGAACACATTTCATCCAGTTGTACAGAGACACTAAAAAAACTGCACAAGGGAAACACTTCAAGCAAATTGAAAAATAGTTTGGGGTGAGAACAGCCTAACCCCGAGGAATGAGAGCCAGGAACAAGAAGCACTTTCTCTTACAAGGGTATTATCTGGAAAGGCAGAAGCAGAAAGCGTTCTTCCGCTAGTAATCATTTCAGCTCTAGTCTTTCAACCTTGACCGCAGAAGAAAGGGCAATGAGAGAAAAATCAAGCCAATCTATTTCTCCATCAGTAAATGACTTACTCATTAATGTTATCATAGAAATACCTGAGATTGTTTACAAAGCTCCAGCGCTACAGATTAGAGTTTTTAAAAACCAGGTTCCATTTTCTAAAAGAAGCACAGCTTGGTGGCATTTGGACAACATTTTCAAGATTAGGTGTCTGATGGTAAGCACTGTATACCAGGGGCCTGATTTTCAAAGTTGCTGATTGTCACACAAATCTCACCTATGTCTGTAGTTTGCTGTGCCTCTTGCAATTCCTGGAAATGGAACTGCTTATCTGTATACATCACCATTGAATGTGTGTCTCTGACCCAAGGCACGTGACTCTGAAGGATTTTTTCCTCATGACTTCATACCTGAAAAATCCAAGGATGGGAAACAGGTGTACCTTTCTCCTCCATGGGTATGTTTATTCCCTGTCATGGAATCATAGAATGGTTTAGGTTGGAAGGGACCTTAAAGATTGTCTAGTTGCAACCCCCCTGTCCTTGCTAGTTTGCTCCCCAAGCTTATTGAAAATGCACCTGCAGTTCTGTGGTTAGTGAAATATAAAGAAGGTGCCACAAACCTTCTAAGGACTCTGGCCATCCAAACACATGCCACGTGACTGCTTGAATACAATGTAGTTAACAATGGAAGATATTAGCTGCAACTCTCAGACTTTGAGTAGCTGGTCTTCAGAGCTCCTGAACTCCATAAGCCATTTAAATGAGCACCAAAACATTTCCTTTACAGCTACTGTATATAGAAGAACTCCAGGCATTCATTGTATACATGCAACAACTGTGATCTCCTGTATCCATAGTATCATCTCTGTTGTATACTACATTTGTGCAACTGCTCATAAAGCTTCATTCAGTTCAAAGGTTTTCCTTTATGACTGGATTCTGGTTTTCTTGAGTGTTCATAGTATATACTTATGATAACATGTATCTCTCTCTGCATCTTTTCAGCCCCTTGACCTATTGCATTGTGTTCACCATGATATCAATAACCAGCACTACTTCAGGTTGTTTTAGTCTTCCTTTCATATGTTTTTCACAGCCTATCTTACCAGAGTGGCTCAAGGAAGCCAGTATCTCCCAGGGAGTACAGCCAGGCCATGCAGACAAGTGGGTTTAGGGGAGTCACTCTGCACGAACTCTTAAATTGACTGCAGATAGTAGTTTCATACTGTAATGATGATTAACACATGGCTGCTTGTGTCTCGAAACAAGCACAGCAATGCCTGCGAGCAGTATGGTCTACTAGCATCCACTTTCACTATTCTCATACAGAAAAGCAGGGCTTGGTTGCTCAGAAACATCTGTTGCAAAACACTCTTGGGACTTCATGACACAGAACATGTCACTAAGTTAATATGAATTAAAATGACAGACTTAGAAAACATGCATAAAGTACATTTCTCAGTCAAATAAGTATTTTCTTAACTAAACAGTTAACAATTAAGAAGGTCTTCATGAGACAGCTACCCTATAAACACTTTTCCTCTCCTTGGGATTCCAATATTTTTCAACACTGAATACTGAAGAGAAGAGAAGAGAAGAGAAGAGAAGAGAAGAGAAGAGAAGAGAAGAGAAGAGAAGAGAAGAGAAGAGAAGAGAAGAGAAGAGAAGAGAAGAGAACGGACTATTTCAGTTGGAAGGGATCTACAACGACTGTCTAGTCCAACTGAGATGATATTAAGGCTTCTATAACTGGTTAGAACTTGTGTGGAGCATTGTGTCTTATTTATGTGCATGTGGATTTTTTTGTAAAGAAACAGATCCAGTCGAGGGAAGTTCAGTGCTGTTACAGTGGCGTAAGAGACTAGCTCAAAATTAATAAACACTTTGAAAAGATAAAATGATGCAAGTACAAAGCACTCTGTAAACATCTTTTAATCCTCAGATGTTCCTGTGCCAGATTCCCCTCCCAGCTTTATAAACCAGGCTGTCCAAGGCCACACAACAAGTCAATAGCTGAGCCAAGATAGACTTCTAATGCTTAAATTCTAGTTCTCAAACCCCAATGTTTCTCTCCCTTTTTATACTTCACCTCTCTTTCCACACTGTGTCAAATCCCTCCTTTTGACACCTATGCCTTGGAAGTCCAGTCCTGGGCTGCTGAGCAGCTTTGCAGAACCCAGAGCTTTACAGTTTTGCAGTCTCCATAGTTCAAAGTAACTTTGTTGCCAGCAGACATCAGATGTTAGTTTCTATTGCCATATCCCATACTGGCATCTGAATTCATACAAATTCTATACCCTTAGCAACAATTTTATTTTGTTCATAGACTTGCTGGGAGACAAGCAATGGTAGGAAAAACAGACTCCCAAGAACACAAGTAAGCAGTAAAACTAATAAAACTGCCAGACGGGCAACTACAGCATTTCCTAGGTTGGAGAGAGGTCTAGGTTCGCAGTCATGCTGTTATCTTTAAAGACAAAGTGACTTGATTGTTTGTGTTCCTTCATCATAGCAACAGCTTCCTTTCCTCCCAGCCCAGCAATGGCATCTCCCATCCTCTCTGTCTGTAAAACACATCCCTGCCTCTAGCGTTCTGCTAGTGAAGAATTCTACTTTCCTGATTGATTGCCAGCCAAGACTGCTCAGATGCAAGTGAGGGTGATTCAAGCTTTTGCATGAACAGTCTTAAGTTCCTGCATACCTGAAACTGAGCCAGATTCCTGCAGTAGCACTGCTCACTAGTGCTAGCTACCATCTCTAGAACCCAAACAGCATTTGAACAAATCTCTCTTGAAAGAATGTCAGTGTTGAGACACATCATTCATCCAAATAGGAGTGAACAATCTCCAACTTTGAGCTTTTGGTAACAGATAATAAGGCCACACACTTCTTGTCTGTATTTATAATGCAGACTTTTTGTTTAATATACTTTGTCCTACTCCATGTATCAATGGCACATATTTTGAGAAATGAAAAGCATTAACATGTTGCCTTTTGATGAAGTAGCTGGTTGTTTTATTAAATCATCTGTCTAGTTTTAGTTTAGCCTGTATATCAAAGATTCCTTTAATTCTAACCACAGAAGCACATAAATAATGATGATGATTGCTTTTGTTACACTTAGAGGGGATCACAAGCTCTATCAGGTCCCTAGCATATTTGCTGCATTTCCTTCCTCCACCATTCTTTTCCCTTTTTCCCTCAAAGTCTCTATATAAAGTACACTTATTGCAGATGTCATATAGCCAGAGGGAAAACTGTTTGCACTCCTTGCATGGTCCCAACCTAGAAAAAACTTTTCAACATGTGCCTATCCTATAGGCATGAGTAGGACATGTTTTCTAGAGGAAGCTTTTGTACAGGGCAGAGAACCCACCATGCTTGGTGCGATCATGGTTGCACAAGCACGGAATCACGGAATCACGGAATTTTTAGAGTTGGAAGGGACCTCTAAAGATCATCTAGTCCAACTCCCCTGCCAAAGCAGGATTGCCTAGAGCACATTACTCAGGACTGCATCCAGGCAGGTCTTGAAAATCTCCAGAGAAGGGGACTCCACAACATGCCTGGGCAGCCTGTGCCACTGCTCTGTCACACTAACCCTAAAGAAGTTTTTCCGTGTATTTGGAACGGAACTTCCTATGTTCCAACTTGTGCCCATTGCCCCTCGTCCTGTCACTGGGAACCACTGAAAAGAGTCTGGCTCCATCCTCCTTCAACCCACCCTTTAGATACTTGTATGCCATAATAAGGTCTCCCCTCAGCCTTCTCTTCTCCAGGCTAAAGAGTCCCGGCTCTCTCAGCGTTTCCTCATAAGGGAGATGCTCCAATCCCTCAATCATCTTAGTTGCCCTACGCTGGACTCTCTCCAGCAGTTCCCTGTCCCTCTTGAACTGGGGACCCCAAAACTGGACACAGTATTCCAGTTGTGGCCTCACCAGTGCAGAGTAGAGGGGGAGAATGACCTCCCTCGACCTACTGGCCACACTCTTCCCTATGCAGCCCAGGATTCCATTGGCCTTTTTGGTGACAAGGGCACATTGCTGGGTCATGGATAAAATGTTGTTTGCACAACACGAGCAAACTGTGCAGAGCCTGGGAATGCAGCATGGCAAATGCAGGAGGCTGGAAGTGGGCATTCAGCCAGAGCTGGGCCTGTCCAAAGCTTTCTGAAAGACTTACAGGTGAAAGGCAAAGCCAAGTATGCTGACAGGAGCTTCTTAGATGTTATTTGCATTAGACAATTAGGGTTTATGTTTCAAAACAGGCTGTTCAGAACTAAGAGTTTCAAAGGCCATCAGGGCTGGTTGTCAAAAGTTGGTAAAATGAAAACTCAGTGTTATCATCAGAGGTGTAGGATTTTCTGCCATTCTCCTGAAGATTTTGTAATCTCACTTTAAAAATTCTTTGTGGCACTGTACTGTGGCAGTTGACTGAGTGGGGTATGAGAACGGTGTCTGTGAGTCTGCTCAACTCCCAACAGACTGCAAGGTTTTTCAAAAATACTTTGTGCTTCTTTTCACCTTGTTTCCATTTGTCTGTGAGTAAAGTACTTGAAGATTAGTAACTGCAGAATACATTTATCCGCAGGGGGAGAGTGAGGTTTTCAGAGATATTGTGGTGATCCTCCCAGAAGCACAAATTGGACTTACACGTGTGTATCTATCTCATATGGAAAACTTATGCACTTACATCACTGCTGTAGCTTTATCAGCTCCTGCAGCTAAAGCAAAAGCAAGTCTTTTGGACAGCATGAGATTTACATTTTTTTAAAAAAAGTAGTGTATTTATTCTCAAATGACGTTGTTTATTATGCATAGGAGATAATTTATTTCAAATGAAAACCTCTTCATGGGTGGCATGAGAGGGGAGTCACTTCCAGTGTTAATGCTGAAGAAACACTGGCAACCAGAAGCATATTTAATAATAAATGGAAACTTCACGCAGTTTGAGATATCTTCTTCTCTTTTGCTGTTGAATGACCGACACAAACAAGGGAAGTGACTCACTATCACTGAAACAAAACTGAGGATTCATACGTGCATTAATACTTTATTCAGCTATGAGAAGTGTTTAGCTATAAATTATTCAGGAAATGTTGTTTCCTGACAAAGAAATTGGCCTTTTGTGTTCATAATGTCCTAACAATCCTAACAGATGCCACCTGTATGCAGAAGAAGGAATTAGTATCCATTGCTGAAAATTTCATTTGTTGCTATCAATCTAATGAAGAAGGTTGTTCAAAATCATAGTTCTGAAGGTGAAAGAAAATGTCATGAAATCCCAGCAGTTTTAATGCCTGGACTGTGCATAAGTACAATTCTTCAAAAAGATCATATCAAAACCTTTTAGAACACAGAAATGTTAAACATTTTCTCAGGCGACTGTGAGGACTGTCATCAGCAAATCTTCAGCACTCTTTGTAGCAGGTATGTCTCAGGCTATGTCAAAATAATTCAAATTCTTCTTAAAATAATACAGGACATAACATCTAAATTTTATTTCAACTTTAACATAGCCTTTTAGTCCACTTGCTTAAAGGCCAGATTTGCATTGAAGTCAGAAGAAATGCAAGATGTCATGAGCGTATTCAGCAGTGCAGCATAGGCACCTGAGCTGTGTGAAAGGCACTGGTAGCCAAAACAAGCATAAGAGACACAGTTGGCAAAGGATCACAAGTACTCAGGTGTCCAGGGCCCTGTTTGCCCTAGAGAAACTACGTCAGCATTCTACCAGCCCATCTGAAGGCCACTTTGGGCACATGGATTAAAGACCTTCCATCAGTTGTTGGGGACGCAGGATTCCTGCTATTCACCACGGGGTTTTAAAGGGATAGAAAGTGATTAACATTAGAAAGTGATTAATCTTAGCATAAGCATAGTCAGACACTGGCTGGATGCAGCCATCTGCATGCAGGCTAGCAACAGCTGCTCCCACAGCCTGGTCTGTCGGAGCATACAGAGGGTCTTGCACAAATCAGGAACGTATGCTGAAGTGCGTCTTTCCTTTGCTATTTCTCCACAGGGAGAAAGAAACATATTGGACCTTGGAAGGGAAGGAGGGACGCCAAATATCTCACACTTTCAGCCTCTCAACCTGTGTGAGCCTTAAAAAAAAAAAAAAAGGGAAAGAAAAGAAAAAGCAGAGGTGCTTTATAAAAACATCTTGAGCTGTAACAGAGGAAGGAATGAATTTGTGATCCCATGGGTAACTCCTGGAAAGACTTCTGGTGGCTCATGTTTGTCTCCCAAACAACTCAGCTTACTGACCACGAGTTGGTGGACTTTTTGTTGCTGTTGTTCTTCTTCTGTCAAATTTATTCTTTAAGTCACAATCCTGTAGATCACGTATATCAGGATGAAATAAGGACTCTGGATACTTCTTCAGGATCTCAGTCAAAACATCTGATTTTGGTTTTGGTTTCTAAGGGGATTAACTTAAATGAATCACTGAGCACAGAGTCTTGTAGCCCTAACTTCACATCCATCCAAGTACCTCAACAAGCTCCATGGACTTTGGTCTTGATGGTATATTTATCTGATAAGGGTGAGAGTGAGTTTTAATACTTCTCTCAAATAACAGCCATCTGATTCTTCAACAGTATGTCCAAAAACTCACGCTCTGGACATTTTCTTTGCCCTCACACATTTAAATACCACAGTAATATTATCCATGTAAATATGTTATGTTTTCAAGTACATGGTATAAATATTCCAATGAGAACAGGTTAATAAGTTTTCAAAATAACCTTCCGCCTTTTGCTGAGGCTACAAAACCTTCCTGTGTTTTTAGGGATTTGAAAAGAAAAGGTCATCTTCTCTTCCATCCCCTTGCCTCTCTGCAGATAAAAGACTACTGGCACATACTTGTACATCCTGTGCATGTTTGCTGTGAGAAGTGTTGTAGAAGTTCCTTACTTTCCTCTCAAGGAAGGTGTTGGAGGCCTGGCACAGGCACCCAGAGCAGCTGTGCAATCTCCATGCAGAAGGCCACAGAATGATAGAATCATAGAATCATCTAGGTTGGAAGGGACCTTTAAGGTCATCAAGTCCAACTGTAAACCTAACACTGCCAAAACCACCACTAAACCATCTCCCTAAGCACCACATCTATCCGTCTTTTAAACACCTCCAGGGATGGTGACTCAACCACTTCCCTGTGCAGCCTGTTCCAATGTTTGATAACCTCTTCTGTGAAGAAATTTTTCCTAATATCCACCCTAAACCTCCCCTGGCACAACTTGAGGCCATTTCCTCCTGTCCTGTTGCTTGTTACTTGGGAGAAGGGACCAACCTCCACCTCACTAAAACGTCCTTTCCCATAGTTATAGACACCAATAAGGTCTCCCCTCAGCCTTCTTTTCTCCAGGCTGAACACCTCAGTTCCCTCAGCCGCTCCTCATAAGACTTGTTCTCCAGGACTTGGCCAGAAGAAGCCTTAGCTGACATAGTGTAGTAGCATGACCTAGTCTTTGCATGAGAGGTTGAACTAGAGATTGTCAGAGATCCCTTCCAAGTCTGGAAGATTCCATGGTTTTGCAGTATTCATTTCAGCTGTCCCTGAGGTATGCCCATTATAGCTACGACACGTGCCCATCACAATGAAAGCCTTGTGCAACAATCATGTTTAGAGATGGGGAAAAACTCACTCTTGCAGCCTAAAGACAGCAAGGTAAGGCATCACACTGAATTAACTCCTCCCTTCTTTCCAACTTCTGCTTTTAAAATGGATTGGTTTCCCTGAAGGAGAAGAACAGTGAAATGCTTTCTCACTTGGCAAGTTCTTCTCGTTATTTTCCCTAAGCAGTGCTTCTACATGTACCCATAATGCCTCTTCCTCTCCTTTCAGGTGGAGATCCCAAATATTCTAGATTATTATCTGACAGAAAATAAGGCAGCAAATCATGATTCTCACAAGTTGGCAGGAGTACTCTTGTCTTCAAATGTTTCTCTGTCCTTGTTTAGAAGAGATGTGGCTGAGCAGACCCCACATGGCAAGCTCCACCAGGCCCTGTGAGGAGACTGGTCTGCTCTCAAACAAGAAGCATCATCTGTTTTAAACAGCGCTTACATTTGTTAATTCTCCTCTGCGGGTTTGTTGTTTTGTTTTCAAAAGGCTTCTTTTACTTTCTTTGACCATCATGTTAAACAAGGTTCTTCACATGAGCAAACTGTCTTACCATAGACAATGTTTTTCAAATGGGTAAACCCAAATTAACCATTTAATTCACAGTGAGATATTGAAGCAAATCACCCTGTTTTCTGGAGAGCTTGCAGGAGCTTAACCCATAAAGGACAAAAGAAATTCATGGAACAGAGAACTTTATTTAAGTGCTCCATTTTCAGAATTTGGGCTCCTAAGTTTGGCCTTGTATTTTTCCTTTAATTAACAGAAATCTGAAATGCCAAGAGATTTTACACACTGGCTAATTTGTCCTGCTGTACCATACTATGACACATTTTAGCAATCTCGTGGTTTTTCTTTGTTAAAAGCTATCTATAATTAGATCTAAAATACCAACATTAACCCACAAAGTTCTTTGCAGGTATTTAAGAAGTACCACAAATCATTATCCTGTACTACTATGAGCCCAGTTTTGCTGCCCATAGTAGAAGTTCTGGGTTGCACAAAAAGCTGCTGCCCCCATGAATGCTACACGTGCAGCTGACCTGGTGGGGAGTAGCAGTGGTCAGAAATGGTGAGCCCTGCATGGGCTTCAGCCACTGCATTGTCTCACCACCTTATAGTGAGGTTTTAATTCTCTTTTTCGACAGAAGAATCCTTACCTCTAGATTCATCCATTGGGCAGAAGCTTCACTAATTGCAGTGTCACTCTGAAAAGGGGGTCTCACTTGCCTCCAACTATAAGATTGAGCTCTCTGCTAAGATCAACGGTATCTGGCTGATGCAAATCCATTTCCTTGAGGAATAAAATTTCATTTGGCCAAATGGCGTTTTAAAGTGTTAGGGTACCTTAAAAGGACAGCAGCCTAATTCAGCAAAGCACCTAAGCACAGCCCCAGGAGCTGCATCAGATTTGGGGAGCACATGCCACGATGCGTACCCCACCACCCGCTCATTGGCTGCAGGACGGTGGCAGAACTGGCAGGTAGGGTTTATGTGGTCACACAACCGCTCCCATTCACATTGCAGTAAGTGAGCTACTCAGAGCCACACTCAGAAGTGATTTAAGGTTTCACTCCAGCCATTTCCAACACAGCCATCAGCAGGTATGGAAACACCTTCTCTCCCGACAAGTCTCTGGGGGTGGGAGCCCCCAGCAGAGAGGAGAGCAGACAGCAAGAAGCAGTGAGCATCTGAGCAAGCTTCTTGGCTCTCACCAGAGTCCATCAGCAATGATGCTAACTGTTGGCATTACTGAAACAGGTCTTGTGCCAAACATAAGGGTCTCCATTGCTGAACTGTATCAAAATAGCGAAATAGAGGCCCTAGGGAACTAAGTGCTAAAAATTAACATAACCAACCAATTTACTTTTTTTTGAGGAGGTGAAAACACTGTGGCTTATTAATATTAGAGGTGGATCTGAACTCAAACCTCACATCACAGGAATGGATCTCAATGAGGACATGCTGTCCAGCCACACAGCTGTAGCGTTTAATAAATCCATACACACAACATCTCTGGTTGTTACTTCAGGCTGGGATCTGCCTTTGCAGTTAAGATAGCACCTGTAAGCCTTTTCTATCTGGAAATTACTTTGGATTAAAAATATTTGAAAAGTTAAAAATGCAATCAGTGGAGTAGTAATAAAAAAGCATAAGCAAAGAGGAGGAATAAAATAAGAGTTCTTCTCTGACATGAACGAAGGTCTCCAGAATTATTTTTCTCATTGAAGAAAGGGGAGGGAGATTAGCAGTAAAGGATGCTGATAGAGAGTTTAGTGCAGACCAGTGCTGCAGCACGTTGTTGTCCTCCTCCTCCTCCTCCTCCCTCTCGCCTGACTCAACAAGGGCAGCTGCTAATCCTTCCATTTTTAGCACAATGCAAACCTTTCTCTGTTCACTAATCCATCACCACATCAGCAGCATCAGCTGATGTGTGGCCCCTTTCTCCTACAACTGCAAACCCCAGTAGTCTCTGCCAGCATGCCTGATCCTGTATACATCTCCTGCCCAAAATCCACAGTGCCATGAAACGTTTGTGGGATGAACAAAATAGGACCCCTTGAATGGTGCCTCAGGAGAACTTAGGCAGCCTGAGTTTTAGTTTGTTTTCTTTAAAAGGCAGTTTTGTCGAATACAGCTCAGATTTACAGGACAAAGGGGGAGAAAAAAACCCTACTAACACTGTCATTAATCTCACTGTAGTGGTGGAAAGAAATTCCATTTGTGTTCCTAGGGAGGGTCTTTGCTTTATGATCCAGCAAAGGCTGGATGCTACAAAGCCATTTGAACTTGTGCCAAATTCAATAGAGACCCACAGCAGTGGAAAACAAAGTCATTTAATTCTACAATTAACTAAACTTCTACTATAAATTGTAGGGACATACCCTACAATTAAATCCACAATTTTGGCATGTAGACTGCATATGAATTTGAGTCCACCTAGATTTGTTATAATCAGTGGCAACATGCAAAGAAGGAAGAGCTGTACAGTCCAGTAAAAATAGCCTTTCTTTGGTCTTTTGCTGCATGCCACAGTATAATATAAAAAGGGCAGATCCCCTACTAGTTTGAAAAAAAAAGAAAAGGAAAAAAAATAACAAAAAAACCACTCAGCACCTGGTGTAAGGAGATTTATATACAAGGCCTCACATCCATTTGTTTGATCCTGAAAATTGCAGGACACCTTCAATTAGCTGTTATATAATACGCGGCATAAAGCACAGCACATAATTCACTCGCACAGCAGTTTAAAAGCATTTGAATCTTGAAATCCTGTGTGATATCAATAACATGTAAGAGGCATTTAACCTTTAAGAAGAATGAAATGTACATTTAAAATTAAATTTACTTTTATTGAAGAATAAAAGCCTCTGTCCCACATCCAGAATATGGATTGTTCCTACCTCAGCTACCACGTTTTCCATCGAGGAGAAGGTGAGCAGCTCTCCAGGGAGAAAACATCTCCTCTTGTGCTTGCAAACAGCTTGCTCAGAAGCAGCAGGACTAATGCTGCTGCTGCACGCTTGCAAGGACATGGGCTGTAGGCACATCTTTGCACATACACAAGGTTTTGTGAAGCAATTGGAAGCTGCTTCTGCATCTTCTGCAACCCCTAGAGGACATGATCTCAAAACTGGGACTCAACCTTTGCTACTGATGGGCATGCATCAACTGGGAAGGGTTATTCAGCCTCAGGGACAGCATATATTGCTGCAAGTTGCCTTGCACCATGGTGTGTACCAAAGTGGTTTTATTATTATTTAAAAAAAAAAAAAAGAAAAAACAAAAAAACCCAACAAAACAAACTAAACAAAACAAAACAAAAACAAGCAAGAAAGTGTGCGAAAGCATCTGAGAGTTGAATTATATCAGCTCTGGGGTTGGAAGTAGTAGTCAGGAATAAAACAGCTTCAGGAGGCAACTTAATAATGGAATTGGCTTCTGTATTAGGTCAGAGTTGCTACAAACCTCACCCATCCGTAAGGCAGAGTCAGATTTGCTACTCTAGTTCAGCTTTATCCAGTAAGCCAAAGGAAAGAGGAGTACAGAGGATGTAGACATAAAAAAAATCCTGGCTCTTGCTTTGGAAGAAACAGGAAACAAAATTACATTATCTGAGGAACTTCCTACAGCATGATTTTTGTAAGGCAGTCAGATTCAGCTATCAGCAATACAGAGTAGTACTACCCCATTACCTTAAAGCAAAAATACTCATCACAATTGCACCTTCACAGTCCTGTTTGCTGTGCTAGCAACTGAAAAATAAGAAATAACTCCTTCAGAACGCTCCATAAAAGGTCGTAACAATAATGGAGAGGGTGATGCAGTACAGCAGGTGCTTGAAAATGTGGAATTATATCTACAAGCATGGTATTATCCACTGAGGAATTTGTACAGTAGAGTTCACCCAAATGCCCTCAGGCTATGTAGAAACTGTACAGTGGGACCTTACCTCCTTGTCACCCCAGACTACATGTATGACAGAGAATACCGTGCTACCCCCCAGCCTGCAGAGTGAGGGGGTTTCCCCATGGAGGAGGAGGAGGAGGAGGAAGAGCACCCACCAGGCCTTGCCCTGTCACTGCAGGGAGAAGTATCCAGCACACACTGGGACTCGGGAGATCAGGAGCAGGCACGAGGCTCGCAGGCTGAGGATCAGATTAAAATCTGTTTGTTAAAAGCCTGTTCAGATAATCTTGCACAGACCCTGGTACCCATGGGCAGAAGGGAGGGAATTCCTCACTGACCCCGTGGGAGAACATCCACCCTTAGCACAGGAAAATGACCCCAGTACTATATTTGCTATACAGGGAAAGTGAAGGCAGCCCTGCACAGAGACACACACTAAATACAAAATGGCTTTCTCAAGTCTCCTTTAAACAAAAGAAAGAATTTCATTACTTTTCTTTAAAAAGAGAAAATGTTAAAATCCCTTTTCTGTTGCTTATATGGCACATCCACCCAGTAACATGAGAAGCTTTGCCATTGGTGTAGGGCTGCACCTACCCGCACTCTGCATCTGAATAGCCTCCTGGCTACTGCCAAATGCACAGAAATGGAGGCATTTCACCAAAAAACAAAGGCAAGGAAAGTCTACCTCTTCTAGCCAAAAATAAGCATTTTTAAAGGAACCAGAAGTATTTAACATAAAAGCTTCATTTAAGTAAGAAACAAAAGCAAGATTAAAAGTGAAATTAAATTCAGTGACACAAAAGAACTGAGGCTGGGCTGTGATACAAAAATATAAACAATGTGATTCTTAACAATACACTGTTTCATGTTTCCTTTCCGGAAACATCTTTACTTTCTTTTTTAAAATCAGTATTCGTAGGAACATATTGTCTCGGTAAATAACATTTGTTACTTTTCTCTTTTCCCCAAGTCCCTTCCCACCCAGATATATGCTTATAAAGAGAAAGTGATTACAACAAATTCAGTGTCTGGACACTTGAGAAGATGTTGCAGTGAACACAAGACCACCCACTGACTTCATCTGCTTTGTTTTTCTAGTCCTGAATTTTTGCAGATTTTTCACTGCCCTTGATAATGAAGAACATAAGCTTTTTCTTTTCTTTTCTTTAATTTTTAAATACAAAAAGGCAACATGCAAGGGCAGGTCAAGGAGAATTTGTTAGATGCCAGAAAATCCAAGATATCACGCCACACATGTTGCCTTTCCCCTCAATCAGTGTGCTGTCAGTCAGAGCATCCTCCCTTCTTTTCCACTTGCACTCTAGCTCAAAGGTCCAAACTGTTTTCCCTCTTAGTTTGCCCTCACAAGACTGCTAGACACCGACCACTGTAGTTTGCCTTTCTCATACGGAGGTTACCTCTATTAAAAGTAAAATACAAAGGTAAAACAGAAGTGAAATTTGCCCAGAAACACAGCAGCTTTGTTGTGGTTCCAAAGGTCAAAGCCTTTATAGAACTTTCTCCCCAGGGTCCACAAATTCTCTAAAATTTCCTGATTTGGCACAACAGCTTGCATAGCATATTTTGGCTTGGGTGCTATCACACAGAGCTATGTTCTCCGAGGGGCAGGCAAATGGGACCATACTCCTGACAGGAACAACAGAAAAAGAGAGGGCTTAAACTTTATTTTGCTGTTGAAAAAAAAAAAGAAAAAAAACCCAAAACCCTAGCTAGACTACTTCTGAGACTCCACAGAGTTAACAGCCTAGCTTTGCTGTTCACTTCCAAAGTTCGCCTTCTTCCCACTGAGGAGCCTTCTGCCATGTATCCGTCCAGTCTAGCTATTTTTGCCAGATAGTTTTTGTCAGATTAGGTTAATTATTAGCCTGAATCACAAAAACAACCCCATCACAAAATCCTTTTATTTTAATTGCAAACTGGGTACATTACTGACAAATGCTGAACAAGCTTAATCTACCATAAACAGTAGTCATGTGTTCCATTTACATAGCTTTTGTCAGCAGTACTTCAGAAAAACACACACAAATAGGGATCACTTCATCCTTCACTAAACTTAATCAATCTGGAATTGTTAAATGTTATATGGTGATGGTCTATAAAGCAAAGGGCACAACTTCAGTGAAGTACAGAAACCAGGAAAAAAAAATTTAAGAAGGTCAGGTGTAAACACAAACTGAAATATGTCCAGAACCACAGAATAAGCCCCTTATAAAAAGAGCCATGTAAGTTTTACTGACTGCAAATGGTCAGGGGCTTTGATTTTCTGCTTCACTTCAGAGGCTCCACTGGCATATCTTATTTTACCAGTAGATAAACTTCTACCTCAGGGTAAAGCCCCATCCCATAGCTGAAACCCGACAGCTTGAATGCTAGATATCCAGCCTGTAAATACATTTGTTTAGCCTTATTTGAACTGTGTGGAGATGTTTACATGATAATCTGTCTGTAAAAGATACTATGAATTTCAGTCTTAAACCAGTTGTTTAATTTTCCTCCCTTGACTTATTAGCGTATTGCCTACTGCAATTCTGAAGCTTCCACTGGAAAAGGCTTGATTTCTCTTGGGGAAATGCAAGCTAAACATCTGAGAAAGAAAAAAGAAAACCACCAAAAAACCACCAACACAGAGAACATATCCTCAGTACAAAATTACAGAAGCAGGCATTCTGAACATTGCATTATTGGGACCACAGCAACTAGGTTTAAGAATCAGAGCTGGATGAGCAAACTTTACTTCTGTACTAAATCTGGGTTTGAGCTTTTGGGGGAGTTTGAGGGGGTTCGGTGTTTTGTTTGGTTGTTTTTTTCCAATAAAATGTTTCTCATTATTCTTCCTGATACGTTCCCCAAAAGTTTAATGTAGACAGCACTTAGCTTAGCTGTTGTCAACAGCAGCAGATAGAGCTGAATCTGGTGGCAGGTTTCAGTGAAACACCAGCAGTCAGGACATGCTCTTGGGATGTGTGTGCACCCACTGAAGCTCGCTCCGGTCACCCAGGGCCTGTTGTTGAGGCAACAAGGGGTCTCTCAAGTATCTAATACAGTAGGCATTAGGAAAATAGCTAAAAGATCCTTGAGGATAGACACCAAACCATAATTTAACAACACAAGAGAAATTAATATTCTGGACTCCTGGCGAGAAGATACTTTCTCATTGTAGGTAATAGCTCACTTAATGCCACTAACATCAAGGCCTTGCCCAACTACAAAATCCAGCTAATCAGAAAGTTTAAATTAGCTTTCTTACATCTCCTGGGCAAACCCTGTCTGCACCCCTGCCAAAACACACTACTCTTCTCCTCTGCGATGCCAAACAATCCTTCACCATAGGTATTTCCCCTGCAGTTCCTCCCAGTGCCATGCACATAGCCGTATTGCACAGCCACGCCAAAGGATCGGAGGCAGAATTAAATGCATAAAAGTGTCAGACTGTGTCTCCTGGGAATTTGGAGAAAGCTGTTAGCCCTGCCTCAGCACTTCTGCTCCCCCCTCTTCTCCCTCTTGATCCAAAAGACTAGACCAAAAAGGAAGAAATATTTCCAAGGTCCAACCTTCTGCCACCGGGGCCTGATGCATCTCTGCTTGGTCAGCCCCTAATCACATTCGTTAGTCACGTTCATGTCAGGGACATGCTGCAATGGCTGAAGCACTATCCTTCCATGGAGACGGCAAACCGATGCTGCTGTGGGAATTTAGCAGCTGCCCAGAGGACGGATAATAACAGGATGTCATTTATCCTCGGTGGCAGGTTTGGAGGTCTTGTTGAAGCAGTTAGAGGCCTAAATTAGTTACCAGGCGATGGCTGCTTAGTGATTCACATGAAATTAGTTGTGGTCTCAGCCAAAGTGACTGCAGAGAAGTGTTCACGTGGCACTAAGGCACTAATTAGCACTGCCACTGGGTGGCTCTGAGCAGGTCATAGCCGGGTCTGGATCACATGAATTGCCCCATCCGGCTAATGACGCCACTGTTAATGAAGTGAAAGTTTGCTCCCATGGAAAAGTTAAGTCAGAAATTACTGCCTTATCTGATGCAAATACAAGAGGGAATGGAGGCTCTCTGCCCCCTCCATTAGTGTCGGCCAGTGTGTGTTCAGACAGGGAAAGCAGGAGCCGTGCAGAAGCTGCACCCTCTGCTCCCTGGGCCACTACCCCGATTGCTTTTGAAATTAATCCTTCCTGGTGTGTGTCTTAATCCCCAAAAGGTATGAGTTTTATCCTAGAGTATGGGAGCATGTAGATAACAAGCAGCATGTAGAAGTAGTAGTGGCTGCTTAGCAAAGGTATAAGATTTGGTTCCACTGTCAAAACACACACAGCTATTGAGCTTCCTCGCTTGCTCACTGCAGTGTGGCTGAGTGCAGACGAGAGCAAGGCTGAGTCTGTTTTTCACCAGGTTAGAGGGGCTCCAGGGAAAGTTTCTCTTGACAATACGATTTCCTTAAAAACAAATTAAGTTCTTCTTGTGTTGGAGGTATATCAAAACACTATTGCTTCCATTCTACGTTAAGCTTAATCACGATCTCATTTATAGGTCTTCAAAAAATTAGGTTTATTTAATTTCTAAATAAACTGAATTCCCCACCCACCCCCAATCGTTTAAAAAAATTAAAGCTCATGGGTGCCCGAGGGGACCCGCAGTAGCAATGCAGATGTTCTGCTTTGATGGCCTGGGGAGAAGACAGAAAAGAGAAGGAAAACTCTTGAGAACTTCCCAGTGTTTGGAGAAAGTGCAAATCTAGAGCAGCTAGGCATGTAACCAGAGCAGATGATGTCCACGTCTAGATTAGGCAGTGGGGTGACAGCTGCGGCAATACCATGAGATGCAGCAGCACTCCTGGTGGTGGGCAGGGGGATGCTAACGAATCCTGGCCAGAAGAAGGCTGTACACTACGCCCTGCTCAGGAGGCTCACGTCCCTTTCATTTCAGTAGAAGCCTTGACTTTCTTCAGACTTTATTTATTTATTTATTTATTAAACTTCTTAAGATTTTGCTTGGCAGAGGGAAAAAGGGTCTGCAACTTTTCCCAGCAGAGTAACTTTAAGCCAGCCAGTGAAATTTGATATGTGTTCTTAATCTTCAAGACTTCTGTTGACATCACAAGCCAGGAAAGTGGAGCCAATGATCGGGGGAGCTGAAGTTTGGATTACATGAAGTACGCTCTTTTTGTTTTTCTTTCTAAGCTATTATTGTTTTTAGTGCAAAACTAAAGAATTAAAAGAATTTTAAGGGGGTGGGGAGTTGCATCTCTAAATAACGAGAGCAGTATGGGATGGTCTGGATTTCAAGTCAGTGCAAAAGCAAAGACAGAATTAACAAGGAAGCCAGAGGTACACAGCTGGACCAGGAAGAGTACAAGTCCCATGTAAAAGAAGTACTTGGGTCAAATAAGAGGCATGAGATCCTGCAAGGGTTAAGACAGCCTAAACAAAGCCATTCCTTCTCCATGACTCCAGAGGAGCAGGGAATACAGAAGATGAGGGAGAACAGCCTTGCTTGTTTGCAGAAGTGCTCGTACAATATGACACTACTGTCCGTAGTGGCACCAGCTCCAGCAGTGCAGCAGCCTGGATGGTCACAACCTCCACCTTCCTGCATGTCCCTGCACAGACAGCCCCCAGCTCCATGCAAGAAGGAGAGGTGCTGGAGATGACCTCCCTGCTCCGGGGCTGGGGCTGTTGCCCCAGAGAGGTGTGTGGTCCTGTGGCCATTGCCCTGGGCTGCAGCCCAGGGGATTAGCCTCTGCCTAAGCTAGGGCTCTGGGACTCCAGTTACTGGGCTGAGGCAGAGGGTCCCCAAGTCCATCATCTTTTGGGATTTACCCTAGCTGGACCAACCCCTTAAAAAGCTGAGAAGCCTGCTGCACACTGTGAGCAAGCAAAAGAGCACCGGGGAGTCCAATCCTGCTCCTACTGACGTCAAATGAGGGCTTTACTTTTGACTGCAATGGGGCCAGGATGGCATCCTCACAGCCACACAGAGCAAACAAGACAAAAAAAGGCAAACCTCCCAATACTAAATATAACAGCAGATGCCAGATCATACATTTGCAAACAGAAGACACTGAAATCAAGGGTTTGAAATGTTAATTGCCAATTTTGTATGCAGTTCTTTCCAACAGCCCACTTTGACGCATCAATTTCCAGTGAGGTTATAGATCTCTGAATCCTTTTAAATCGGTTGAGGCAAGTTGGCACCTTAACGTTGCTTTTTCTCAAAGAACTTAGATAAGACACTTGTAACTTGNTTTCCATAATTTCACATTGTTTACCACCGACCTTAAACACACAGAAGTTATGTTTCCTGGAAGCTCTTAGAGCAAAAACATGATACCATAGCCTGAAACACACCTTCTGCTCACAGGCCAGGTGCATTCTGCTCATTCACAGAAACAGATGTCCTCACTGCCTTGCCAGGCTTGAGGGAGATATGCACAGTAAATGCCACAAAAACACAAAGCTCAGTTTTATAGGCCTGATTTCAATTTATTGACATGCTACTTAATGCCTCCCTCGGAAGAGCTCACCAAATACTTTAAAGAGAGCACAAATTCCTTTCATTACTTTTAGAGAATAAAAACTATTTACCGTATCAGAGTGGGAGAGGGCAGGCCTGTGCCATTAAATGTTTACACTCTGCTAAATGTCCCATTCTTGCTACATTTGTCACTTACGCAGTCGAGCGAATGACCCCAGACAGCACTATATGCAAACTTTAACCAAGGGGTAAAATAACCGTATCTAATCACAGGTAACTGAAGACTTTTCTGACCACTCAAGTGAAACTCTGGGCAGAAGCCTGTTACGGTTGTCCTCAACACTGGCAAGACAGAGAAATGTAAAAAGCAAACAAAACTTCCCGAAACCAGTGACACCTTCCCATTACAGAAGTGACCAAACTCACTTTTTCCTCACTGTTAAGCCTGAAGATGACTATTCACCTTTTTACGCAATCATATGGGGTCAAATGAGTGTAGCACAGGCTGAAAAGCAGGAGCTAATGTTAGCACTGTATATTTTTATGACCTTTGGTGTGTTTACAGAATACAGAAGCTATTGTCTGGAAGACTTTCACGACTCTCAGTGCTGAGGGGGAGGGAGCTGGGGCAGAGAACTATGAACAGTGCTCTGCTGGTGCATGAAAACCAGAGCCAGCATCCCAGCAATGGTGGATTGCTGACCCCCACCCCAACACTTCACCCCAAGCCAATGTAAGAGCAAACAAGAACTGTAAAATACACATCAGCATGTGACAACGAATGGGAAAGCAACCTTACTTTTACAAAAAAGGCAATAAAATAATTCTTAGCCTTCTGCTGAAATTTTGTACATAGCTTTGGAGCCCACACAATTCCATCATCTCATATTCTGGACAACTCCTGGTAAATACAAGATAAAACAATACATACAATAGTGTTTTTGTTGCAGCAACCCAGTTTTATACTTGCCCTTTCTTTCCCACAGAGAAAATGTTCCTATAAAGAAGCCTTTCCTTTTCCTTGGCCATAGAGGCTCCTCATCTTAATTTGCCATCAGCCACATCCAGTGCTGACTGAATGAGGAAATGTTGCTTTCACAAGCTTGTTGGCCACAGGTGTGGTAATTGGATGCTCACCTTGGTGCAGTCTATTTTGATGAAAAACTATTCTAAGGTCATGGAGAGGTCCCATAAACATGGAAGGGACAGATTTATGCTTGCTTGTAGGTTCTATATTATTCTAGCCATGGAAGAGATAGGTATATAGCTTAAGCAAAATATCTTGCCCTCCTACATACAGCGATTCCGAGGCACTTCAGTGACTGCCCTCTTTTCTGTCTTAGTTACTTGAACTGGAAACTTCTGAAAGCAGGGATTATTTTTTTTTTTGGCAGGGTGTTTGCACAGCAGATTTCCCAGCTGCACTCCAACTGAACATGATACATCCAGATAACATCACTACATTATTACTATTGTTGCTGTTATGCAAAAAAAAACCCTTTTTTTTTCCCACATGCTACAGTACTCTGGTTAAAACCATGAAATGAATCTTTTTAGAACCCAGAAAATCTCCTGACCATCAACTCAAAACCATCTTTCCACTACAGTTTTTCTTACTTTTTCTACTGAGCACAGCAAGCAGGGGACACTGGCTTAAGGACCTCAAAACTAGAAATTAACTAATAGAAAAGAGCAACATATTAACCTTCATTGTGTGAATTACTAGAACGATGAAAGCATCAAGAGAAAAAGGATAAGAGTCAAATCCACTGTTGATTTATCTTGTGGGAAAATGTCACTGATCAGTCTTCTCCCTCTAACTTCAGAACAGTTGCTGCCTGCTGGTACTGTGAGTCCGCAGCCTCTAACAGCAGAGGTCCCAGATACAGACCCCAGCGAGGCTCCCCATGACTGCACACCAGTGGCAGCCAACATTCCCAGCCTCCCACAGAGCATTGGGAGGCTGTCTTGGGTCATCTCTTTCCTCTGGCACCTTCAGCTTTCTGTTTTCCAGAAAATCCTGCTGAAGACAAACGCTTTTCTATCCCTAGTTCCTCTCCATTTTGTAAATACCCCACCCAGTCCTATACAAATTATATATGCTGTAGAAAGTTATTTGCCTGCTCAGAATCTGCTCAATACATAGGCACGTGGGGACAGGACTTCTTAGACTAGAAAGAGCAGGCTACTAGTGACCATGAACAAGTTGCACTGATAAAACTCTGTCAAAGAAATTATTACAGCCTTTGGCTCCTCTACTAAGGCACCATTTCACGTGCTGATAAAAAAAAAATAAATCTTACTGGAACCTGTGCTGTTTCCCTTCTACTCTTATCCCTTTTAATAGATGCTAAGAAGTATCCATTGCTTGGGAAAAAAAAACACAGGTAAGCTTTTTGCACTTCATAGCAGACCAATTTCCTGCAAATCCCAGACTTCTAACTAATGTCTCAGACTCTGCAAAGGCCATAATTCATTCTGTGAATATCAGACCACTCTTAAATTTTTTTTGTATTCAAATGAGCAATTTTCCTTTGCATCGTTTCAGAACATACCAGTACTGGGAAAAGAGAACATTCATGAGAAAAAGAGCAGATATTAGGTTTGGAAAAGTCTGGCTGAGAAGGAGAATTCAGAGATTTTTCCCCAAATTTGAATATTCCCAGGAGCTGTCATTGTAACGTGGTCTGTGCTCTACACAGGTTAGCAAGCTACTTGGAGGGGAGAGAGGATGTAAAAACCTTACAAATGCTCAGACACTCTTGCAGGATGCTCACAGTGTGCTCAGAAAGAAACTGTCTCCTCAGCTCACATTGTTCATGTCATTAAACTTTTTCACATGTCTTCTTCCAGGCAATTAGTCACCACCTCCACACACCATCACATGTACTTATCCCCTATATCATCAGCTGCATGGGACATAAGGAGACTCAACTACGTAATAGCTCTCCAGAGTTCCTCCAGAGTCGACCTAGGTGTCATAACCAGGCAGAAGGAGCTGAAGCATCCCACCAAGTATTCCTCATCTGGTTGGTCAGACCTGGCACTTGAGTAACAAGGAAATTGTTTTTTCTCTCCTCCGAACAAGCTCTACTTCTCAATGTCGCTTAGAAGGGCCTTCCTTGAGCTAGAGACTGGAGTTATTACTCTGGTTACTCCCTGGTAAAACTAGCTCAGAGGAGGGGGCCAGAATGTATTTAGGCTGTGCTACTAGCTCGCCAAGCTCTTTAAGAGTTCACATGGCAAAGGCTGCTCTAGGAAAGATTGTGGATGCAAAGGTCTGAGCATATAAACCACCATTAACCATAGTTACCGATATTAATGCAAGAATATCACAACTCTGCACAGGTGAATCCTCAGCAAAGACCATGAGCCAGCAGTTTTGCCATCCTGAAATCTAACTTCTACAGCTCTGTTTTTAGCAGCATCTTGGCTTGCCAGATCTGTGGTTGTATCATTTTTGGAAAAGGCTGCTTGTTGTTGGAGTAGAAACGGGCAAAGGGGTCTGAGACCTAAAGAGCAGCCAGATTGACAAAATCAGTTCACATTTCATTGTTATTTAAACTTGAGTAAATCCAGCCCTAAGAACAAGGGAAATCTGGATGAAATCCAGTAGATTCTTTGGCTTGACTAAACAGTGCTGTACTGGAAGCTGAGACAGGGAGAAAAGGCTTTAAACAATGCTTGCATCCTCTCCATCCTTGGGCTGACCCAGCACCGCTGTAGGACTTGGACATACTAGACCAGCTCAAGGGCCTGTTTTCAAAGAGACAATTGGAGCATTCCTATCATGACACTTTGCACAATCCATCCATATGCACCCTTGTGATGGCGTATGGACCTCCAGCCCTTCTTGCCACCCAGGCTCACCATGTTAGTGCACCTGCATATAAAGTAAGGCTCTGAGCACCCTCCCTTCCGAGTGGGAATGTCAATGTCCTCCTTACATCCTTCTGTTGGGCACATCTTCCCCCTTTGCAAAGTTTCCTCTCTTACATCTAGCCCTCAGTCCCTCTTTCCCCATCAAACCTGGTTTAAAACCATCCCTCCTAAGTTAACAACTCTGTTTGCAGTATTTTGATTTAGTTTAGTTAAGACTACTGGGTTTGGGTGTTTTGTACATATACTGACTGATTAAAAACAAGTATGCTCTCATTTACACTGGTTTGTACTTTCAAAAAGCACATTCAAGCTGCTAACAAACCTTCAACCCCCTTTAACTGTATCTTTAAGAACTTGAGGATTTTTTCCCATGTAGTAGTGGTTGTTCAAAAATTAAAAATATATACATATGTGAACATTTTTATTAGAGATGAATGCTTGGATCATTGGAAAACAAAAGGTTTGTGATTTTTTTTTAACTCAAAACCCAAACCAGACATTTAAAAAAAATTGACGAAAACAAACTTTCCAACTACATTTTTATAGTCAAAATGAAGGCTTAGAGGAAATGCAACACTGAAATTGCAAAGAATAAATTATTCCTAAAATGACCAGAACAGCCATCCTTTTACATTCTTAAACAATAATGTATTGCCAGCAGACTCATGTGATCACCAGAAATAACTATAATAGGTCTCCAGCTCAATTTGACTGGGAAAGCAGCACATACCTTTCCAATCAGTAACTCATGAATGTCACCCTGTATTTCCAGCGTGCAAGGCCACAGGGTAGCCCTTCTCTCCCCTCCCTGTCTCTAAGGCACACCAGTATTAACCAGTACACTTTCTGGTTGCCTGAGCACAGCCAGCCAAACAGCTCTGTCCCAAACCAAGCCCATTTGAAAATACTCATCTTTAGTCTTGCCAGTGTTGTACATGGGCCATAGATAAGACCTGCCACACAGGGAAATAGTTTTAGAAATGGCATCCTCTTGCCTCCAGTGTTTCATACGCATGTTTGTGTATCATCTTGCAACTTCTGGGAATACTGGAGAGTTTCCACTTACCTAAATCTTCTGTATCCCATGATCCATTACAGCAAAGGACTGAAGGCCCCTAATATAACAGATAATCCCTCCCCACTTTAATCACAGCATTGAGAAGGTAATAAGATTTCAGCTTCTCAGACTCTCTCAGTGAACAGGGATCACATGCTCTTCGAGGTGATAGTTATTAACCAGTCACCTGTTGAATCCCACCAGGATTGGCATATTTTTTTCACTTTCTGAAGGACCCTGAGACAGAAGTACCAATATTTTCTGGTAGTCCCAGAGCAATCTTGAACCTTTGCTGCCTTAAAATGAGTGCTTCTTTGGAGATGCATTTCTTTCTCTAAAGAAGTAAGGCTACGAATCATGCTACGAATCTCTTTGCAATCTCTTACTAATCTTTTGGTCAGGTTGCCCAAACCAAAATAACGGCCCACAGACAGGTAAAGAATCCATCTGCTGGAAGCTGGCTGTCTACTCCTGCGGTGGTATGGGGATCACTAGATGCTCAAAGCAAGCACCTCATAATGTACATGACTGCTCTGTGTAGACAAAAAGGCAGATTAGTCTGTCCCAAGCTATCATGGGTATGAACCTATTGTGCCCTAGGGGAAGTATCATAGGGAGTGCCATCCCCCCTGAAAAATCCTTGCAGGGCTACAAGAATAATGTGCTAGTGGTCCTGGGGAATACTCTGCCCCTGAGTGCCAAGAGAAAGACAACAAAAAAAGTGGGATGCATCAGTACCATAATGACAACCACCCTTGCTGTGACCTATTGGCACAAGATCAGAGAAGCAAATGATGGAAGAAGAGGGATTTCTATTTTCAGTCCGACAGAGCAAGTCTGTTTTCTGATGTCCAAAGTGGGAGGTTTGGTGTTTTGTAAAAAACAGTTTCAACATCACAAGGCACTTTCTCTGGCTTGTAGGTTCAAAGGAAAAATGTGACTGGTCAGGATCAAAAGCCTTATTCAGTAATGGCTGATAAGCATGTGCTTTATGGCACCTGTCCTGTAAACAGGGTCCTTCGCCTTTCAGAGCACACTGTAGCTGTGGGACCACCTACAGCAGAGAGAGGTGGGACAGGCCACCTCCCTGTTTACTATAGAAGTAAAGAGTAATGGGAAACTGTAACTGCAGTTACAGATAAAATGTATTTTAGCCCGTGCTTTGCATTCTTTCAATAGGCCAAGAAAGCCTTGTCAGGTTAGTTGTATCCAGTTTACAAATCCTTAGAACAGGTTAGTTATTACAGCAATAGCAATAACAGTTATTTCACTTTTTTACTGATATTTCCTTCTTCCCTTCCCTTAACTTTTCATTTTCTGGTCTTTCTTTCCCTACCTTACTTCAAATTATGTTCTAGTAAAACATTTGGAGTTATTTACATTTCAAAAAATGCAATTGTCACATTCTTTTTTTCAGCTGTTTGGAGCTAAATTAGAGTTTAAATGCCTGTCACACAATGCTTGACCTCCTCATTCCCAGGAAAAGAAAATCCTTCCAGTTTTAATGAAGGAGAACCATTGTGCACAAAGCAGATGACTAGTACTGAGAATACTTGATTGTTTTCCAGCTTCTGCCATGTGCTTCTTGGGTGTTTTCCAGGAATACATTTCACTTGCTGTGCCTCAGTTCCCCATGTATGAAATGGAAATAACATTATCCAACAGCATGATATAGGAACCAGATATTATCATTATTGCTAAATCAAAGAAAATATTCACAAATTGTTTTTGTGGTTCTAACACCCTAAAAATAAACAACGGATATATACCTCTTCCATCAGAAAATAAAACTGTAAGTGTACTTCATCCACAGCACCAGTTTTACCCATGGGAATGAGAACTGCATTTATAAACTGAAAGGAGCGAAACAAGTTATTTATCACAATGTAAGAAATCCCAGCAGAGATGGCTTGATCACAGCGATCCTCAGCACTGTGAGCAATCTTTACATACACAAATGAGATCCGTAAGTAATCACTGTTCTTTGTTACATGAATAGGGGCTCGGGGAATCTGCTTCCCCGGGGAACTCTAGAGAAAGAATGCATCAACAGTAGCTAAGAGAAAATTATTATTACCCAGTGACACAAACTAAAGTCACTAACAAAAAAAAAAAACAAAACCCACGAACAAACAAACAAAAAAGTCATGGAAATAACAGATAAGTCACTTAACTAATCTGGTAATAAACAAAAAGAGAAATAGGAAGATGCTTCCTAAAGAATTTGAGCCTCCTCAGAGCCAGAAAAAAAGCTGGATGCCATATACAATTTTAGAGACTGTATCTACCACTGTTCACTATCCTCTTGCCTCAGGGCAGCTAAAAGGTTCACGTTAGGAGCAACATTCAATAAATATTTAGCTTTTTTTAGAACGGACTTGCAGTGATCAAGAATTTCCTTTATATGGGATACTTCTTCTGTCACATTGGCTAATACTTCACATACTCAGAGAACAGCCATAAGTTTCAAGTTACTTTGAATTCATGGAAAAAATATCAGCATATGTGGGGGAAAAAAAGTAATGTTTCCATCAAAAAGCATAACGTGAGACTTCCTGTAATAGACTGTTCTTTGAAATGCAGCAGCAGATAGTGGCTCTCTCCAGCACTCACTAGGCTGCTAGAAATGTAAGGATGAACTATGCAGAAGCACAAAATTAATCATTGTATCACTAGATACTTCGTATAGAGAACTGGCCATAGCCAATACTCGTGCCACCTGAGGTCACCAGACCGATCCCCTGGCTTTTCCTTTTTTGTGGTGCGGGCGCAATCCGCACGCTCCAGGCCTTCTAGGGAGCCTGAGGGACTCGACCGCTGTGCCTCCACGGGTCCTGTCCTCTTCTGGCAGAGGCATACCTCTGCGAAAATGGACTGTGAGGACGGTTCAAACACATTAACTGCTGAGAGCCCAGTCCAGAGCTTGCGAGTTCCCTCCCCTCCTTTAACAGGTTAGAGAGTGTGAGGGATGCAAAAGGAAAACAGGATTTCTCATTTAAAAGAAAAAAAAGGCGGGGGGGAGGGCGAGGGGAGGAGTGCAAGGCATCCGTCCAGGGATGCGTTTGCCTGCCCTTCAGCTGCAGGGAGCCCCTTAGAACACTGTTAGCATTCTCAGACTTCAAGTGTTTTCTCAGCGTGGACGGTTTCTGCGGGCGGCGGCGGGTGGCCGGGCCAGCGCTGCCCCCCAGCGCCGGGCGACCGCCTGCGCACAGCCCCCCCCGGCCGCACGCATCCCCCCCGCTCCCTCCCTCCCTCCGTCTGACCGCCTCCTCTCAACCAAAGGCAGCTCTGAAACCATACCACGTCTTTCCTAGGATCCTATCTGCGTGCTCATAGATCTATATATACATAATCCATGAATATATCTATGGAAATATATAGTCATAGATCTATATATAGTCTATGGATATATCTATAGAAAGATGTATTCATAGATCTATATATATTCTGCAAATATATCTATAGAAAGATTTTTTTATATATATTTCTATTTTTTTATATATATGTGTGTATGTATATATATAGACTCAACTGCGCAACTAAATATTTACACTTGTCCCATTGAAAAGCAACTTTTTCCACACATAATGCATTGGTACTTTATCCCTGTTTGTATCAATATCAGCACAGGGGACAGACAATACAGCAATATATATATGAGGGGAAAGTGGCAGACTTATTGAAGGAACACCAATAATTCAAACAATTCTCATAGATATGACAAACAAAGCTCCCTAAGCAATGAAGATGGTGCTTTACATCCTCATTTCACTTTCAAAGCTGAATTCCCAATCAACAGGGAACATTCTGCTCTGTAAATGTGCTCTCTCTCTCTTCCCCCATCCCACAATGCTCTTCTCCTAAGGTTTTATGATTGTTTTTATTCCCAACTTTCCATAACACAGGGATTGACCTTTTATACACAGCAAGAAAGCCATAATTAAAGCTTGACATTCCCTTCAGCTAGGGGCTTGCGTTCCTGAATCACATTTTCCTCCATAAAATGTTTGGAAGACTTCTGAAACAATCCTGCAATGCTTCCCAAGAAATAATTGTGCGACTTCTGCTGGGAGCAGCAGAAGAGCACTGCTAGGAAGTGTCTCATGCCTTCTGGGTCCTTAGCCACCCTCCAGAAGAATCCCATAGATGATCACAACTGGATGTCATGCTGCTGGAAACACAGTGACTTTGGACCATACAGGTGAAGTTTTCACTTGCAGATTAACAACAGTTTAACACTTTATTCCAAATTCCAAAGTTTACAGAGACTGCCACCTTGTTAAGGCCACAGACAATAGTTTGTTTTGCCATCCACTCTCCTCTAGGACACCCTCATCCTAGTTTCCTACAGTGCCCATCCCATAGAGTCCTACCCCCATCCTACAGTGTTCACCCCATAGAGTCCTCCAGTGGTGAGCAACTGCTATCATTTTCCAAAGATATGACCTAAAGTTGGGAGTTACCTTCATTATTTTAAATATAATCTTATGCTCTCCTCAGACAGGATTACCCTGAGATTTGCCATGCCTTGGCTGGGCTCCAGTGCCTCTGACACAGAGAACTACACCCACTCCACCTCTGCTGGGGAGTCTGCCAAAATTTTCCCTGGGCCTTCAGAAAGCTCTCGCACCAGATCTCAAGGATGACTCAGTGAACAATCCTTACCTCTCCTAAACCCCCCTGAAAGAAAGGAAACTAATACAAAGGCCTAAATTAAGAAGATTTAAAAAAAACCAAAAACCTAACCACCCAGAAACCATGCAGCAATATAACATCGCAGAACACAGACACTTCAAAAAAATAAACAAGCTGGAAGAGGAGTAGAACAAGGAGTGCATAATGTGGAAAAGCTAAGCTGCTTCAGAAAGAGGACAGCATTCTCTGTGAACAGGCAGAGCAAATGGTGCTTTCCTTTTGATTTAATTAGGGCAAAGAACACAACTTCAGGGATACCTCAGACTTGTTTTAATTAGGAGACAAAATGACAAAGTATATGGACAACTGCTTTGATTTCATATGGTAATTTGCACATTCCTACATCACGAACTGCATTAAAACAAGGATATGTAGCCTTTATGTTGTTACACATTTTAAAACAAACATATCAGGGTTAGACAGCTGTTATTATTTATGCACTTCCTAGCATATTTATTAATTTTGACTGTGCTCCAATATCTGGACCAGAACATTTGATGTTTTGAGTTCATCTAGATAAGTATAAAAATGCCCTGGTGTACGTGTTGCCCAAATACAGCAAAAGAATTTTCCTGGTCACGCTAAGCATGCTGGCATGCACTGTACTCTCACAAGAGGCATGCATCAACAGAAATGGCTTTATTGCTTTCTTTTTTAAATAAAATAATTTCCTAATATTTTCTTCCCTGCTTAAGCACACTGGGTACTGTAATACAAAGCAAAAACATTTTAAACTTTGAATGGTGCCTCTTTGTTAGAGTAACAAACCCAAAACAACTTATCTAAAGCAGGATTTGGGATTTTGCTATTAAAGGGCTGTGGCTGAGTCACCCTAGAGACAATAATGGTCTGCAACAGTTCGGTGAAACAATACCCTAATCCCTTGGACTTTCTTAAGCTAATTTTGGAAATCACCCTGCCGTTCATAATGCAGCACTTTGTCTTCACATATCCATTTTCTGCTGCAGCTAGCAGTAGTTAATACTTTGACACTCCATCACCCTCGCAGTTGCTTTATTTTGGTGTTGATACTGCCTGTGGAAAATGTGACATTTTAAGGCAAAACGAAAGAAAGAAGAAAATGAGAAGAACCAAAAACAATAACAGACTTTGCCCTCATGTGAAGACAGCTCCGCTGGCTTGGAAATGGACGGACTCGCAGATGTGAAATCAAGGGAGGCTTTCCGGTGATTGCTGAATCATTTCTTCCTTTGTTATCACTACAGGGCTTCCTGTCAGCAAGTCAATAGTGCATTCAGGATACCGCTCAAAGGCCAGATCCGATTCACTGAGGAGCCCCAATTAGCCATGTGATGTCAGGGGACCTTTTCACATCTAACACAGTAACATTGTACCAGAATAAAGGTTATCCACTTAAAAATGTGAAGGAGTGAAAGCAAACTGGAGCACACCCATGTACCACTTTTGGGGGCTATAACAGATTTTTACAGTGTGCATATCAAGATTCCTTCTGTTCTTCCCCTTTCCTCCATCAGATAAGCACTATTCAATGGGATTTTCTTGTTTTTATTTTAAAGGAATAGAATGTGAGTTACATGCAGGCCAGGCCCTTTAAGGGAATGAATACACAAGTTTTACTGAGAGTAAAACAAGTGTAGCTGTCACCCTGTCTTTGGAGTTATTGGATGAGGAGCTCCAGATAACCAAGACTGAAAACCCATTCTGACCTATTCTGTGTAAGCTGCCTCTGCACAGGCAGAGAAGAAGATGGGTAAGTCCTCAGGCTTTAGGGCTACAGAGGAAATTAGGCATTACGTGTAGTTGTCACTGATAGCTGGACTTCAGCAGAAAGACTCAGTTACACAGGGCTAACTAACCAGCGCAGCCACCTCTGCCTCTTACCTGAGCACAGGTCCCTGCCCCAGGGCAGCCTGAAGCCTACGGCAGCAGAGGTCTGACACCTGCACCCCACGCTGTCCTGGGGGCAGCCTGGTCCCCGCCAGAGACAGCCACACATCAAAGGAAAAGTGCAGATTTGTAACTAAATGTCCCACTCTTACTGTTCCTACAATGACTCTTGGTGACAGATTACTCTCATTTTTTTCTTTTCCATGAGAGAAAGAAACCAGCTCTCAACATGACAAATGTCCAGCATAATTATGTGTTTAAAAAAAAAAAAGAATGGAGACAGCAAAAGCACTTTCCACCCTTAAAACGAGGACTGCCGTCACACTCAGTAATCGCAAAGAAGTACTGTGAAGTGAGAGAGATTTCTTTTTTTTTTTTAAGGGAAAAAGAATTAAAGGAAGATACACACAGGATTTGTTCTCCAGGGAACCCTTTCAACTTCAATGGAGAAGACATCATAACATGACAGGTTAAGGCTCCAACAGGTTTTTACTGCAAATTAGTACTTGCAAGGTGACCTATTATTTTGTTTAGGAGGTTGCATAGCTATTGCCCATAATACTCCAATTTCTTTGTTGTGCTGGGCTAAGATCCCTTCTGCTCAATCCACGTACCACCCAGCAATAAACCCTGCCAGGCTGTAATAACTCCCCAGGGCTTACTTACTATGCTACATTAGAAGACCAGATGATGGTGAATGGAATATGTATTTTATTAATCTCTTCCTGCCTGTTCCAAAGCATGCATCTTATTTCAAATGATGCATCCAGGAACAGAGGACTTGCATTTCAATTAATAACAACAAAGAAAACCCACCTGCGCTGCCAAAAAATCTTCCAGTGATTTTATGAACTTCTGAGTCCACATAACCTGGAAATGAACAATCAAATGCACAAAAGAAAACATTGGCAATGTTTTATATAAAGCCATGTATACAAAATATGCTGTGAAAAGGGAATAACACTGCTTTTTAAAATGCCTATATCCAAAGCTCAAACTCTATAAGGAGATTGTCCATGCAATTCATATTATAGTTATAGCTGCATTCCAAAAGGAGGTAACTGAAACAAGGACTATATAGCTTTTTTTTATTATTATTACCAAGATTACACTTGATATCTGTTTAAATACAGTCATAGTTCAGCTATCAGTTTTTGCTTGAATAAAGCTAGTTTCTCTAAACTTCTCCTGTGTGGTAATGAGCTAAAAGTCTCTGTGGGAGTCTTAATTACTTCCTACATCACACTTTCAGTATTTTCATTGAGATTTGGAAGAAAAAGGAAAAAAACAATCCAAGACTCCCAGCAAGTCTAATCTCACAGGTAATAGCGTTCAGGAATATTCAATTAGGTCAAAGATAGTACTGCCTTTGAAGAGGAGTTAATATTTTCATGTGAAATGCTGTATTTTACACCAGGGAGGAGTAGGGTTTTTTGAGTTAATTTGTACTTCTCTTACCACATAGGTTACCATAAACTTCAGGGTTTAAAGTTTCATTACTTGCATCTTCAGACAGTTGCATCCCAGCTTTTAGAGATGATGGAACATGACAAGTACACAGCATGCACAGACAGCCTGAACATGCTCAACTAATAAAAAAACCCTGAATGTTACAATAAAAAGTCTGCTTTGCCATATCATGTCACTACAGGCATCTGAATTGAAAGTACTAACTGGGGGGGGGGGGGGGGGANACTAACCACCACAAAAAAAAAAGGCAGACTTTGCTAAATGGCACAAGCTTTTATCTTTTTGTGCCTTGAATATGAGTTCTTTCCTTAGACAATCTTAGTACTTCCCTTTTTTTTGCTCATTTTTTCTAGCATAGCTCTATTTTCATGAGCCATTAAGCCACTTTCTTTATTTGTGAGTCTTTGAGACAAAGCATTCATCTTGATCAGAGACAAACAAGGCTACCCAGCAACACAATACAGAAAACTAGCAATAACACAGTAGCTTCAAGTATTACTGTGTTTTTTCTGCATAAGTCTAACAAACTAACACATTCTTAAGTACAGCCACAGCATAATTTCCTCTGTCCTCAGAATTATCTACACCTTTCAGATAGAAATAGACAAGCTTTATCTTTTATTAGCAGGAACTCTCATATCAGAGTCCCTCAGCTGCAAAACCTCAGAATCAGGCTTTTAAGCATCAAAGAGAAAAGAACAAATTTACAAACAACCAACCCCCACACACACTACAATAAACAAAACCTTCTAATCTCCTTACATTAAGTAACAATACCTTTTTTTTTAACAGTTTACTATTGGAAATAAGTAACCACCTCCTCTCAATAAACTACCACATCCCATCCCTTCTCTAAGTAGGCACAGCTGAAATACAGGCCCTTGGGTTTTGTCACCTGTCTCTTTTATTCTCATCAAGCAGATTAAGTTATCTATTTAAGGTGAGTTTTTTTCCCCCAATACCACTTAGAAGACAGGCGAAGCAGTAAAATGAGGTAGCTGTTGTATTTATCTGCTGTTTAGATGACTCTATACTAAATAAGTAATGTAGATTAGAATATACCTGCAAAACATACAGTATGTGTTTTGATTATGATGAAAAAAGAGTTACTATTGTCATTGCTGTAATATTCTGGTACAAATAAGTTAATGGTTTAAAGTCCTTCAATTTTAAAGAAATTCTAAAGATATGATGTTTTTATCATAAGCTCTGCTACTGCTATAGAATTCATATTACACTTTGGTAATTTACTGTCTAGTGGTGCTCAAGAATATGAGTAGAACTGAAATGGAAAAACAACCTAATTCTGCTCTTTGTCCTCTGACAGTGGTTGCTACCCCATGGCAGGGAAAGCTGAACTTTGTGTAAAGACAGTTTCCAAGAGCTGTAGCTTACAGCCTGACATACTAAGGTCAACCACTACTTTGTATGCAGTGTTACAAACTGTATTAGGCCAGAAGATGCTTATTTGTGGCTTAGTAGTACTTTCCACAAGGCTGGGACAAATAATCAGGGTGGAATTATTTCTGCTGAGTTAAGTCTGCCCATGCTCATGAGTCAATGAGATGGTTGACTAACATCATTGAAGTGATTAAAGTACCTCAGGTGCATTCAGGGAAGTAGGTGCTGTTAGTAATCCCTGTGACTGAGGTGAGGAAGGTGATTTATGTGCTCTGGGTGTCAAGGTGGTGACCCAGGTGGGTTTTTTTAGTTCTGAGAAATATCAGGACACAAACTTTTGTCTTACATAGACCCTGCTGTATACATAAATTATGTAGACTGAAAAATGAGAGGATTTTTTTTTTTTTCTCGTGGGAACTCAGGTAGAGTGCAAGCTCTCCTTTTGTTTATCATGGATATGAAAGCTGTGATTCACTTGTTTTTCTTATTCTACCTTCTTCTAAGGAAGCTATTGTACCACTGTGATAGACTGGGATGAGAAAGATATACGTGAAACTACTCAAAAGGACCGGGAAAAGAAAAAGGCAGCCCTTACTGCAGCTATCAAACCCAAGCATTTGAATAGAAAAATAGCTCAGGGGAGTTTTTCTATGTTACTTTTATTTTTAATGTAAGATGTATTTATGATTATGTGGCTATTTTGCAATTTTTCTGGTGTCTACCTGTCTAGAAGCAGGGCACTGCAGCTTCTCTGTTCTGGATCAACCAGAGCACCCTCCTGTGTTCCCTTATTTCATTGTAAATACTGCTGTGCTCATGGCATAGGGAAATGCTCCTGTTCTAGGACAGGCTTTTCTTTCAGGTAATTGTTCAGTCTTTTTAGGGAACTGCCAGAGAAGAGAATAGGAAAAAGGATAAATACCTAGCAGGAATGATCCCACAGCGATGATCCTGTAGCATGTTCTTAACATCTTAGGTGTAGCTTTCAATTAAGGCTTTTGTTAAAACAACAATGCAAAGCAATATTTACTGTATACCTCAATTTTAAGTCAGGCTTCTTGCTCAGGAGGAAGAAATCTTCATTATGTTCCTTGTATATGAACAGATGAAATAATCTCTCTTCTTTTCCTGTGTTAATTATCATGTGTGTAGCTCCATGGAAAAACTGATGTTTTATTTTTCTTCTCAAAACCAAATGCAAAACCTAGCATTAACAGTATAGTTTGAAGTGCAATTAGGACTTCTGCGAGCCTGGAAATGTAAGGTGTCCCATTGTGGTTTTGGGAGTCATGTTTTGGGAGAGGAACTGTATAGTTAGTAATGATGCTTAAAATAAATGTGCAAAACTCTTTCAAGAATATGCAGTTTAGCCATGTTAATAATAATTGTAAAATGAATGCAAGCCATCTTTATTCCCTTATTTGGTGCATTGAAGTTTACCTACAAGTGGTCTCTGGAGGGAAACAATGCAGGATTAGTGATCTGAATATGATGATTTTTGTATAAGTTTGGGGTTTTTTTAAGTACAGTCTGATTAATACTGACCTGCTTTCTGAAGTTGATCTTCTACTGTAGCATTTTCTTCTTTCCAGTCTTCTCCAGGTCTCCATTAAGTCTGAAAGTCCGCATCTAGTTCAGGTATTACAGAAAGAACAATATGTAATAAGTCACAGCAGATGAAAACTCAGTTCCAATTTCTGAGTAGGTAAATGCTGTGTGAAGGATTGCACTGGCAACTTGCCAAAATTTTAAGGACTACATCTAACTTGTGATAAAGAAACTGTGTACAATAGCATTCATTGTACCTTCCTTATTAGAGGAACAGTCATTGCTTGTTTTAGTCTTGCTAGCAACAGAAGCATGAAATTTAGCTTTGCCCGTGACTGATTCCTTGTGTTCCAGGTCCAGCCAGTCTTTTCTCAAACAGATTTGAAGAGAAGTCCTGGGGAATTGTCAACATCAGTTACAGTCATGCAGTGTCTGATCCTATAATTGGATGTCACTTTGTTTCTTTACGTAAAACTTCAGAGGGTTGCTCAGGTCCATGAACTCAAGCAGACAATTTGGTGTTAGATTTGAGAAGAATTACTGTACTGACTTATTAGGACCAAATTTTGTATTAAATGTTTTTTCTTTGATTTCTTTTTTCTTTGTCCAGGGAACATTCTGGAATAAGACAAGCATCTTGAGTTAGAGACATATTGTACTTCCTTTTCTCTTTCAAAAGTTTATTCAACTAAAGATTCAGAAGTCAGGTTGATAGTAATTATCACTTACAGGTACTACAGCATGTCTAGCAGATCTGATTGCCATGTATTACCTTTTGACTAATTGATAAATATGTAACTGTGAAATTAATTATTTTGGGATTATTTTTAGGTAGTAGCATAGGTTTGTTTCCTTTTTATGGTTGCCTACCACAGCAATTGATATTAATGATTCTTCCTTTGTTATTTTTATTACTGTTGCCAGTTTTCTAGCACTAACTAAAACTTGTTGGGTTTTCAACATACACAGAACTTGGGTTTCTCTTTTTTGTTGTACTGAGGTCATCATTTGCCACACTAGTGCAAGATGCCATCAGGTGGAAATGACTAGTGCCTGCGTTCCCTTTATTAGAATTAGTGCTTTAATTATAGGATTGTCAGAACTTATTAAGCAAATACAGGTGCTACAGCTGACAGACCTTATGCCTGTGGTTATCATGCACTTTATCCATGTATAACCTCAGCTTGGTTACGTGATATTACAGTTTCAGCCCAAACTAATGCTAAATCAAGGGGTTCAGAGCTGTATAAAGAAGCCTGAAAATTCACCAGTGGTAAAAACTAGGAGCTCTGAGAGGCCAAAATTAAGACTGGAGTCCTGTCTGTGTGTGCTGAGTGAGAAGCGGTCGTTATCCTGGTCCTTATGTAGCCTTATTGGAGAGCTCAGAATGTGAGAAAAATTAAAGATGAGGAAACTAAGGCATTAAAATTAAGAAACAGAATGGGTTTATAAAGGCTCTAATGGACTGCTAAGTTCTCATTTTGTATCTACTTAAACTTTGTATCATTTCTCCATAAATTACTAGAAGGAGGTAATGCAGGGTATCTCTACCACAGGTGGCTCACAACTTGCTTTTATTTCAGCAGAGCTCTGTACAAACACAGTGATTGATAGACAAAAACTGAGTTTACAAGTTTTGGTCCTCAGCATGCAAAGCACACTGTGTGTAACTTTGTTCTTAAACCAAAGCAAACGCATGTAGACTTCAGCTGAGTTGGAATTCCTAAAATGAATAAAAATAAGTAAAAGAAATGTAGCTGAAGTGCAAATCTTGTGCTAATAATCTGGCTTTTGTTTTGAAGTGACATATACAATTAGTGCAGTATACAAGTAAAGGAAATCCTTTATTAGTCTAGATCTTCAGCAGAATGGTGATTTTTTTTTTTTGTTTGTTTGTTTTAAAACATTTTGACCTGTGGGAAATGGAAGAGAGGGGATAGAAGGGCTTTCTGAAAAATAAATGTGCTTAGCTGGCCTGCTACTGTCGAACCAACCACCTCTTTTCAGCTGTGCTGTTAAAGCCATGCTATTGGAGAGGATGTACTGATTTTTGGAAGAGTCGAGAGTGAAGGATGGTGAACACCTGTGGGCAACCAGGGAGGTACAGTCTTCCAGGTTTTTATTGCCAAGTACTTTGGGCAAACATCGTGGGGACCTGCTGGTTCCTGACTGCAGGCAAAATTGCCCTCCGATAGGTATGTGGGTGGAGGGTTTTATTTGGGCAGGGAAAGAAGGAACAGGTACTCAGAGAGGAAGGGAACTTCATTTCCCTCCAGAAAAAAAGACGTGTGAAGAAACTGGATACCGGGGGAAGTGCTCTTTCTCGTCGTCCCCGTCCCGCCCCCCGCCAGAGACGGGGCTTCCCCGGGGAAAAAGCCTCGCTGCCCGGTGCCGGCGGGGCCTGTTCCCCCGCGGGGCCACCAGGTGGCGCCGTTGCGCCGCGCCCGGCAGCGGCGGGGCCGTGTCGCGCCGGGGGCGGTGGGTCCTGCCGGGGCTTGCAGGGGCGAAGCGCAGACGGCCCCTCTGGGGTTGGCGGAGGCGATACTGCCCTCCGAGGAAGGCGCGGAAAAGCGCTGCGTCTCCCAGGGGAAGGGCCGGGGTCAGGCAGCGAGCCGCCGTAAGCGCCGCCTTGGACCGTGAGCAACGGGAGGGCGCGGCGATGTTCGCCGCTTGCGGGGTGGCCCAGCGCTGGGCTTGCTCCGGGGGCTGCCGGGCTGCCTCCGCGGAGAAGACTTCTAGTCTCTCGTAGGGGGGAGAGAAAAGCCTGCAAGGATCTAAATGCAGGCTAAGGCCAGAGCTAAAACGCAATAATGCCTTTTTCCAGCAGCGTTTTCCACTTTTAAAACTGCCATTAGTTACTCAGCTTCCGGTTTGCAGCTGGGTGTCCATGTCCCAGTGCGGGCTGAGTTATCTGCTGATAGCTCACAACAACTTGATCGAGCTCCACAGAACCGTACCTCTTCCGTGAGGCTTTTGGAAAAAGTTTTGATGGTCCAGCCTGGGACTTCCCCAGTGCCAGCCAGTGACGTGATTGTCATCCTGGGAGCTTGATAGAATTTTGTATATATTTCATTATTTTCTTTTTATTTTATTATTAATATTTCATTAAAGTAGTTTAGTTCCTTCTAAGCTCATATGTCTCTTTTTCCCGCCTCTGCCTCTCTCTTTGAAGAGGGGTGGGGAGCATCTGTTGGTCCCATCTGGGGTGCCCCAAGTCCCCAGTAGCCGATTCGGCCTAAATCACGACAAGAAGCATGACACAAAGTTAAGAAGAGAGTACAGGCTGTAGCCTAAAAAAGTCAGGAACCAGGAGAGTAGAGCTTTGTAAGACATTTAACCTGTGAGGTGGCAACTGCTGGTGCAAGTTTTCCTTTGGGCATACTGCTGTAGCGTGCTTGGGAAATATACTCAGCATGCAAGGAAAACTGAGGCTCAGCAAAGCTTTTCTCAGAAACATCTCAGCATCTCTTATCTGAAGGACGTAGGAATAAATGTCAGTACTTCCCTGTATGTGGATTTTAATACAGCAAAAACAAGTCAAGATTGCGTTTGAAAATTTTTTTTAAACTCAGGCAAAAGTTATTAATACATTATGCTGCTTTAATTATTTATGCTGTTTGTCAACTTTTTGCATTTCGCTTATCTCTGTACCATCACCAGACTGGTTTCAGATCAGACATTCAAGAAACTGATATTTTTGAAGATTGTAGGTTAGCTTCTTGTCAGTTTAATTATACCTGAATAGATGCATATGAAGCTGAAATACTGAATTTGGTAATGAGTGAATACAGTTTTTTGGCCAGTAGAGCATATACCATATTTCTGGTTGTGTAAGTGTTTTTAAATGATGTAATCTTGCTTTGTGAATTTTGCAAAGTAAGCCTAAGAGTAAGAAGGACCGCCTGGCTCATAACAGTTCATTCTACCAGTGGCTGGGCTCTGGTCTGGAGAGATAAGCTTTATTTTTCCTTTTTACATCATCTTCTGGGGAGAATTGGGGAGGGTGTGTCTTTAAAGCATCATTGTAACATCGCTTTGCTGTTAAGCTGAAAAGCTCCATGAGCATATCTCAACCTTGCTTCTGAATGCACCATTTAGCAACTTCTGAGTGATTTGGGCTAGCTCCATCACTGCTTAATGAGAGCAATTCTTCAACTAATGCATTCACATCAAGAACAGATCTGATGATACAAAATGTTCGTGAATGTTCATGTTCTTGTAATAGTACTATTACCTAGGCAAAATAATACTTCATTTAAGACATGAAGAGTATACCAGTGCTAGTTCCTTAAGGCTTGCCCTTAAAGAGAGTGACCAGTATGAAATACATCAAGTTTGACAAGATGATTTCTGCTGTGTTGCTTTCCAAAAAGCTTTGAGACTCAACAGTCCAGGCCTTAACAGCTACAAAGTCTTAAAAAAGCTAACAGAGCTTTTGAACACCTTATTCCATAAGTTCTGGCCCATGTAAGATCTACCTGTTATTACGTAGTAAAAAAAACACCTCACAATTATTTGATTACACTAAGAACAAGTTTTATAATAAGTGACTATAAAGTTTCTCAGTGTTTACATCCTTGTAGCAGTAATATTTTTCACCTGTGCATCTGTAGTTTTATATGGAATTGAGAGGCTACTTAGGCTGTATACCTGTCATTATCTCACATTAAGGCTACAAATGCCCTTAAGAAGTCTAAGTTTTAAGAGCCTGAGAGTTGAACGTGGAGCATACTTAGGGATATTGAGCATGGCAAAGCATACCTTGTTAATAAAAGGTATTTACTTAAAAAGGCTAGGTGGATTACAAGTTGTCCTGTATCAAAGCTAAAGCAAACAGAGTGGTTCAGACTATATTGTGAAGTAGATATCAGTGTTGCTACAGAGGCAATATGAACTTTTGCTCTCTATCCCAGCAATGTACCCAGTCCAGGTACCAGCAGCCATTGTGCTGTTCCCAATATTATTTTACGCAGTCCTGGGTTTAAGGCTCACAAGCGGGTGGTTGTCGGGGTTAACGAGAAGGGTGGCTTCTGTACAACTTGTGTTTGGGCAAGCACAGTTTTGAACTGGGAAACTGTAGCAATTGCGTAAGGGTTTCTTGTTTGCTTTTTTGTTTCTTAAAGTGAGTTGTTTTCAAAATTAGTTACATACTAAAGTATATTGGAGGGTTTTTTCCCTCCAAATGATGGATAGACTACCATAGGAAAATGCAACTTTGTACCTGTTTCAATGTATCAACAAAAAATGGTTGCTCCTATATTTTGGCTTTAAAACTAAAGATTGAAAACTTCCCTGAACTTCACAGAATACTTTACACATATTTTCTGGTAACAACCTCTTCCCTGGTCTGAGATCAGAGCTTCAAGTGAGCCAGAGAAGGAAATGAACTGAAGTATCGTGCTGGTTTGACTATACTGTTTTGGGGACCACGCAGATCTAGAAGGTATCTTCTTTTGTGCTTGACAAATTTAAAGACGTGTCTGGTAATGTTACTGCTAAGCTCTGCTGGACCCGAGCCAGCCAACTCCCAAGTCTGTCGTCCTCCTGAGCTGAATTCTGAATCCAGGGATCTGCAACTGGAGAGTTGAGTAGCCTGGGCATGGGAGGAGCTAATTTCCCCCTGGGTGGCTTCAAGAGTTTGGGAACTGCAGTGCTGGCACACCTGAGTAACTGCGTGTGCGTCAGCTCAACCCAGCTGTGTTTAGTAGCTCTGACTGAGCACTGCCTGTACTACAGCTTAGGTGTTGTTTTGCAGAGCCACACAGTAGTCACAATTTGCCTAGTTTCTCATTATCCTTTATAATGAAGAGCTGTAACTATATTTACATAAATATATGTAATTAATGAGAGTCAAATAAGCACCAAGTGGCAAGCATTTCCCTCCCTGGATTGCGTTGACAAATAACTTTTTAGTTATTTTCTTGTGCTAGTTATGAGCCAAGAGATAACAAATATGTGCAAGGAGTGTGTGTGTTTGTGGACTCTTGAATCTTTCGGACAGGTGAAGGATTAAGAGGTATTTCTAGACATTATTTACCCCTTGACTTTAGCAGACAAAGGATTCTGCACACACTGGAGGTGTCTGTATTTCTTCCCCTCAAGCTCCATGTGTGCCACACTATCACATCCTGCTACATCAGGGATTCTACTTACTCTCTTCTGCCTACATTTTCAAAAGAGGAGGATACCTGGTTGACCTGCATATCCTGTGACTTTTTTTTTTTTTAAATATCTGCTGTGCAGTTTTCTGTATTAAATATTTGTATTGTCTTTGTGAGCTTGGACAGGTAAGTTTTATTCTTGGAGGAGGAAGAAAGGGATTTGCCAACGTTCTTTTAGTTTAGTTCTGATCTGCCATTCTTACAGATGGTCTAACTAATGGCGAAAACTAATACACGTGTGTTCATGCCTTGCTTGAAGCACACTGATAGTGTTGTCTAACATTCAAGAAAGATGGTCATTTCCTCATGCAGAACTTGAGCATTACAGTCAAGGGGTCCCTTGGGTTTTTGTTTTTTTTTTGCTTTTTATCCCAACCATATATGCTTTAATTGAATTAAGTGATTTTTATTGGGACATCTGGAGAGAAATCTGAGTGTTGACACAAAAAGCTAATTGCCGTGCCAGGAACATATACTACTCCAAAACAGAGTCAACAGTGTAAATGGCAAATTCTGTCATTCTAGTATGTTTTCAGTAAACACATTGGAATGGGAATATAAAAGGATAAAGAAAGCATAACTATGTAAGTTTCTTCTGCAAAAGTTGTAAGTAGCCACTGATTTTTTTTTTTTCTCAGGATTTTCCTTATCACCCCAGGTAAGGTGGTGGCTATTTAAAATTCCTTGGACTTTTATGCTGGCCAACACCTTGCATGTGTACGTGTAATCATCTCTGTTCTGCATGCTTCCATTTAACTTTTCCAGTGCAAGGCTTTCATTAGATCGACCTCTTCTTTTGTAAAGTACAAGCATGTTTTTGGGAAGAAAGCAGATTTTCTGTGTCATCTGTGCCACTACGGACATTTGGTGTCCTTCCTATTGCTGTGTGAATTGCTAATGAGCTAAGCCTCACGGTCCAAGATCTAGCAGAGGAAGTAAGTGAAAGGAAATAATTTACTTCACTAATTGGAATTACTGCTTACTGAAAGGTAATGGAAGAGAGAAGAATTCCATCTTTTTAGACAAAAAACATGTAATTGATATAACGGTAATGAGGTCATAACTTGCCAGAAAAGAAGTTCTGAAACTGGAAAATCAGGCTTAACAACTGAACACGATGAGAATTCTGTCAGTGTGATCAGAAAGCATATTTGGTCTCTGGGGACTTTCTTCCTTAAATGTTTTTTTTTGTCAGTTGCCGATTATGTATTGCAGACGGTCAGGTTTAATCAGTATGAAATAAACCTCAGCTATTCCTTCATGTCTGGTCTTCTACAGATTGTCACTTTGGTAGCTATGAGAATACAGATGCCTGTGGTAAGTCTGGACCAACCACTGCAGAAAAACTTGTCCAGTTCCATATAGACCTGTGGCAAAGACCTATGCCTAGGTCTGATTTTTTTATCTGATTTTTATCACTTCTTTGTGGTATTTTGCATTCTTAGTTTTGATAGAAAAAGTGATCTTAGGTGTTGGCTAAAACTTTGATTTCATCTCTATGTATTTTTTTTAAGATAATGAATGTGATAGTCTAGGTCTCATTTGTTAAGCTTGAAGCAAATAAAAAAAGCTTTAACCAAAATTGCTCATTTTCCTACATTATTTGCTTGAGACAGTAAAGAGAGAAATGATGGAAGTGACTCAGTGTATTGTGATCACTTTTATTATGCTCTGATTGTCTCAGCAGACTGGAAGAAAGGACTCTGGTTTTGCAGCCTTATTGTTGCAAGTTGGAGATTTGCTATGTATGGACAGGACAGGGAAAATAACATCATGTGAAGGAATGATGCAAACTGCTGGTCAAGGTCTGCCGCTTCTTGCTGTCAACCTGTATGTCAAAAAGAACGTAAGCCAGCTGATAAATACTTTTTTTTTTTTTTAATTAAAAAGTATTCTCTGCTGTACCAACTTTAGGCTTTTTGACCCTAGGTTCGCTGGTTGCTCTACCAACAGCACTACCCAGAGTAAGTAGTCTTTTGCTGTTTATAATGTCTGAAATTTATCAGTGAATGCTCCTTGGATTTTCCTTGGAATACACAAGTACATTTTTGAAAGTTTTGGGCTTTAATACTGGAATTGAAGTCTTCAAGAAGATTTCAATACATATATTTATATATCTCTCTACTGAAAAACTATTTATAATTTTGTTTGCTTGAGCCTCCCTTAAGCAAGAAATAGATATGCTTGTAGCTGGAATTGGCTAGAAAACATTTGTTATGCCTTTTACAGTATTTGCAAGCTGAGATCATAAGGATGTTCCATCCCTGTAGTTCTGCTGTTACATTAAAACAAGATAAGCTGCTTCAAAACCATCGTCTGACCTGTATTTTAAAAGAACTGTCTTGTTAGGAGCAGAACTAAATGGTGACTGTGCAGCTATAGGAAACAATGATCACACTACCTTGTAATTGTACATTATGATCAGAAACAGTACGGCACAAAGTTCAAACTTCAAGATTAGAATCCGGTACAGAATAAGAAAACATTAGGAAATGCTTCCTGTCTGAGCTTATTTTAGCGATATTGGAAATGCTACAGTAGGTGTGATTTGTATCACCAACACAGTTACATCAGGCTATCCAAACGTCCTACAAGCAAGTCTGAGAAATGTTACTTAAAGTAATTTTTAAGTCTCTTTCTTCTGCTTTCCTGATAAAAGCAGTTCCCTTTGAAATCAACACAGATTTAGAGTGTACATCTGAGAGCAGAAGCTGGCCTGTAAATCAAAGCTTCAATTGCCTTTGAACATGTTTTTCCAATAAAGCAGTACTGAGGTGATTTCTGTGGTGTTGTGATGAGGGAGTCTGACACCATCATGCTAGGACAAGCGCAAGATATGCAGAGTAAGTCAAGCCTGCCCAGGAGGAAATGGGTAGTAAACTGACTGGGGCTCCCAATTATCAGGCTCTCATGAGCAACACGTGGTTACAAATATAACAGTTCAGAATTTCTCTTACAACCTCTGAAATTCATCAGTACTTGTAAAAAAAGAGCTCCTTATGAGAACACACGTCTGTAAAAATTCAGGAAAAGTTCAGTAGAAGATTTATTTCTATACTTTTAATTACAAATCAAGAGCTTTTAAAATCATTATAGTGAAGGAGGAATGGCAACTGAAAATGCAAATTAAGAAGATGAGGTAGAGTTAGTGAAGGACAGAGGAATGTGCTAAAGTTCAGTCAAAAATGTAAGCAGCTTTGTGAAAACACATTGAAAAAGTAAGTAGAGATTGGCAGTGTGTATGCAGAATGACTTGTAGCTGCGCATTCAAAAGAAGTGTGGAAAGAGTTATTGTGAAGAAAACTTAGTGACATCATCTTACCTGAAGCTACAAGTGGCTAATAATAAATCTACTTTCCTCAGTTCTCTGTGCCTACTGGAAGACCAGCACTCCCTCCTGACGCTTGCTTGTCATTTTGAATCTAACTTTTGCATGGGGTTTCCTCTGCTGAGAGGAAACAACAGGGAATTGTTCGCTTGGATGGAGGATTTCTTAAGGGCATTTGCCAGTATGACACTTGTTTTGTCTATTGAGTCTATGTTCGGACTTGTCAGAAGTAGGAAAAAAGCAGGCATACCTATTTTACCTTCTCTTACAGAAAAAAAAACTCACTAAATAGCATATCAAAGATCTATCCAGTCTTGCTTTTTTCTCAGAATTGCAAAGCTAGGTGTTTGCATCCACCCAGGAAGAATGCCCCATCATTGCAAATCCCACGTATAATTCATTGACGTGTTGTAAAGCAAGTGGGATCTTATTTGTGTAATTGAAAAGTTTCTGGTATGAGTTTCACCAGTTGTGCAGACCATTGGAGCTACAGAAAGCTTATGTTGCACAGCAAGCTGACACCCATTCTGCTCCACAACACAATGAGAAATCTCCCAGCTTTGATATGTTATGAGTAATAGTGGAAGTCATTGAATTCGACAGTCTCATGGGGCAAGGTGGCCTTGCCCCAGAATGAGCCAGTGTTTCTGCACTAATAATATTTTGATATTCATTTCTTTGCTTGCTTAATTTAAAACATTTAGTTATAATTGGAAATGTATTACAGTATTCATTCTGTAGCCTATTTTGCATTCTTGGATGATAGCTAGCTCCTTATGAGATCAGGGATGTACTGTGCTCCTATGTTTTTTTTTTTCTACTGCTGTAATTAAATAGGGTTGTTAAAAGGCTTTGTTACCTAAACTCTCTAAGTGGTAAATACATTTGTTTAAATGTTTACTACAGACTTAGAGCAAACAGGCTAAATATGGGGGGAGGGGAACCACTTAGTTTCAAATTCAGGACCTGTGCTTTTGAGGTCAAGGCTTTGTGCATATATCTCTAAGTGTAAATCCTACCCCTCCTTCTCTGGTTTCTCCTTTATTCACTCTTCCCCTTCCTTCACTGGAATAACTTATGCTTCTGGAATAGATATTCTGGAAAAGCAACTGTGTGGGAGTTTTGTGGTCACTTCAAGGCCAATTTTAAAATAGTTTTTGCAAAGTTTTGTCTTGTGCAGCGTGGTATTCCATCCATTTTAATAAGGAAAAGTAGACTTGCTTCAGTTTCACCTAAAAGGTAAGCCACCAGATCCTGAAGGATTATTTGTAACTACAGTATTTCAGCAAGTTTTCCAAAGGAGTACAAAGCCAATAGTTTTACCAGTTGTTCTTGTAATACGATGAATCCTGTGTAAAGCCTCCACAATAGTTTGAAAAGAGTTGCCTCTTCACATTTTATTTACTCTTAATTCCCACAGGAAAAGAAAGAACAAAAGAGGAACAGAGGCCTTGTCCCTCCTGGTAAGCATAGTGTGCTTCTCTTAAATCATCTGTGAAGGGGGGCCGGTTCTGGCTGAAGTGCCAGAAGGTTCCACTGAGCTATGCAGTTTGTACAGTAACAGTGTTATTTGGCTTGGAAGGGACCTCTGGAGCTCTCTAGTCTAACCTCTGGCTCCAAGCAGGGCCAGCTGTGAGCTCTCAGTGGGTTACTAAGGTCTTTATCCCATGGGAGCATGGAAAGGGATGGAGACTGCACAGCTCCTCTGGGGAACCTGCTCCACTGCTTCTCCATCTTCGTGATGGAAAAGGTTTTCCTTTGGTTGCGTTAGAACCTCCCCTGCTTTAATTTAAGACCACCACCTCCTGACCTCCTGCTGTGCACTGCTGTTAAAGAGCCTTATTCAGTTGTTCCAGAATGATAAAAAAAAAAATGTTAAGGAGCCTTATTCAGCCATTTCACTTTGCAGGTATTGGGTGCCCTCCCCACCCCATCGCCATCTTTTTTCCAGTCTGAACAGACCCAGCCCTCTCCTGCTCTCCTAACAGAGCACTTGCTCTAGCCTCCTGACCCTCTTCGTGGCCTGATACTGCAACAACAGTGATTGCTAGAGACGGGCTAAGTAACCCTGTTGCGGGGTGGGTGGGAAACCTTCCAATTAATTCTCTTTGTTACAAAACTTAATAATCTCTCTTGTGTTGCTGTAAGAACGGAGCTGTCAGATTCCAGGTCTGCCTCAAACGCGGGGCTTACCTTAATTTATAAGTTACCTTGTTTGTTGAGTAAAGGCCCACTTCAGTTTGGAAGTCCCTGACCGCGGCCCGCAGTGGGAGTGTTCGCTGCCCAGGAGGAGCCCTTGTGAGGGCAGGAGGGTACGGCCTCTCCAGAGCGCGGCCTAGACTCTCGCCTGGGAAACAACGAAATGCAGTTCAGGTCGGAGCCTAATTCACCCTGTCATAGCTCTGCTGTGGCGGCAGAGTTGAAAGAAGACAACCGAGCTCTGGAAAAGCAGCAGCTAAAGGCAAACCTTAAGGTTTCATCCTCTGTGCTTCCTGAGCTCCTGCAGGCTCTCCCTGACGAAGGTGAGTCAGGTGGCAGCCTTTGCGGTTGAGGGAACAAAACAAAACAAAACAAAAATTAAAATAAATCCATGCCCTGGAAGCAAGTCCTCCTGCTCGATAACAGCCGTGGCTGCCGGGGTGTCTGGGCTGAGGCAGGTGTTGGTGCTGCGGGGGGAGGCAGGTGCTCTGCTGGGCTGCCATGGCGGCGGCGGGGGGTGGGGGCAGCACGGCGGTTCACAGGGAAGGGCGCTCCGTCAGCGACTGGGCCCGGGAATACGCCCTGGGTAGTGGAACAGCAGCGACTTGTTTTTCCCCTCGCCTCTTGATAAATAGCATTCTTTGCTAATTGCTTGTGATTTTTTTAATTATTATTATGATGATGGGGTTTTTTTTTCCCTTCTATGTCCCGCTGACTCTTTTTCCTGTTGTTTTTTTCCTTCAAGCCTGCGCGCCGTTCCCGGTTTCCCCGGCGGGCCCCGCTGCTGGGAGGTGAGGCCCTGCGGGAGAGCTGCGGGGGAGGCGAGCGGCCCTCCGCTCGCAGACAGCGAAACCACCGTCCCGGGGAACTCCTGGATTTGCCGCCGCTGACCAAACGCGGCGCCGATTAACACCTCGTTCCCGCAACCCTTCTACTTCCCGCCTGCTGGCCGGGCCGCGCCGGGGGCGCTGCGCCGGGGCGGGCACGGAGGAGGAGGAGGAGGAGGTGGAGGAGGAGGAGGCGGGCGGTGCGGTCCGCCATCCCGGCAGCGCCGCTGTGGCGCGGACCGACGGGGGAAGGGGAGGTGGGGCGGGCGCCGGCCGGCAGGTGGCGCTGTAGCCGCCTGCGCCGCTCTCGGCTGCTCTCGGAGCTGCGCTGCCCGGAGCCCCCGTGTGTCCGCCATATTGGCGCCCGCGCCGCAGCCGCTGCGCGTTGTTCCTCCATCTCCTGCCGGCGCGGCCGAGCGGAGCCGAGCGGGGGAGGGGACGTCGGCGCCGCCGGGCGGGAAGCGGGGCGAGGAGGCCGCGCGCTGCCGGGAGGAGACGGAAACGAGCGGGGCCCGCGTCCCTCCGCCCCCGCCCCCTGCGCCACCCGCCATGGCGAGGAGGCCCGGCGGCCCCTGAGCGAGGCGCACACGCACACACAGACACAGACTAGCCCCCTCCCGGCCGCGGCCCGGCCCGGCCGCCATCAGCGGAGAGAAGCCGCCCGGCTCCCGCCTCCGCCGCG
>VUYV01000045.1:2065906-2159041 GCA_008711295.1 Anarhynchus alexandrinus
CCCCCCCCCCCCCCCCCCCCTTCGTTCCTCCTTCCGCCGTGAGGCTGGGGGAGACTGAACGGGGGAGACCGGGCCTGGCGGCGGGCTGAGGGGAGAGGAGGGAGCGGGAGGAGGAGGCCGAGGTGGAGGAGGCCTCTTCCCCGCGCCTGGCGTGCGGTGGGGCGCGGGTGATGCCCGGCCAACTTCCCGCGGCGGACGGGGGGGGGGTCTCCTGGATGGCCCAGCGCGGGGTCTGTGCGCTCCCCCGTCTCCCTCTTCCTCCTCCCTCCTTAAACGTGTGCCCGCACCCCGCGCTTCAGCACCTCGTGGGGCTGTGTTTTAAATCTGGGGGTGGGAATACAAAGGCCTCGGAAGCTCGTCTCCGTGTTAGAGCACATTTATTCCCGGTGGTCAGGAGGGAAGCGGGCGTTCCCGACGTGCTGCACCGGAGCGGTGTGCTGAGGGTGGGCTACGGCACCCGCAAACGCTCGCTTACGGGCTCAGGTATTGAGGCGGCACCTGGCTGCTCTTTTGTGCCGGTAGTTAATGTTTATTTTATCGCAAGATGGTCCTTGTGCCAACTCCGCTTTGTTCCTCTGCATTGCGAGAGTTTGTATCGTTTACATCTTGAAGTTAACGTAAGAGAAAGGGAAATAAATACGTACTTTCTTTATAGGAAGTCATACGTCTTAAAAAATAGATTTTTGCTTATATTAACCCTAGAAACTACCAGCTCGGGTTACAATGTATACTTCTACAGACTGCTCTCATTTTGGAGCTCCGGGTTGCCCTCTTGCTACCCCCAGTGGGGAGGGAGTACGATTTTAATGATTTTAAGTAATGCAATTGTTTGGGTTTTTAAAACCACGTTGTTTCTACAAGCCATGATAAGATAGGTTTTTAAAATGGGCAGGTATGCTTTCTAATAACTCGGAAGCAGTAGAACAGCCATAACTGATGTGCAGTTCTAGGTGTTGTGCTTTACGCAGTTGAGTAGAAGAAACCATATTGTGGCTGCTAGAGGAAAAATAAATATTAGAAACTATCTTTTTTCCTATTTTATTATTCGATTGGCTTATGTGCTATATTGTTAAGTAGGGAAAAGGAAGAGTCTAGGGACAACAACAGAAGAACTTAAATAGATTAGAACCTTTTACTCATATGCCTACTAGTGTGAGCAGAAGTCTTGACTTTCATACTGAAAAACAACTTCTGACTGACTTGCTGAGCAATCAGGTATAAGTACTGTAAAAATAATTAACTCTGAAGACTTAAGGTGAGAACTGTACTGAAGAGGAGAGCTTTAGAATATGCCTTAAATCTTCTAAATGCTTGAAAACTGTTAAGCTTTGGGTTGTCGGGAAAGAAAATACAGAAGATTGGGCGATGACATTTTAACCAACTTATCTCCTATGGTATAAATAGACAGCATCTATGAATAGACTTGTTTTTATGACTTCTCTTTCAGTTTTGCTTTAATGTGTGTCTCTGTGTTTGGATGCTGGGCTACACTGATGGAAGGTTTTAAAGATGCTATGACTAAACCCCTGATCCTGGAAGTAAACGGATAACAAGACTTGCTACGTTTGGGGAATTCTGAGTGTCATTGCTAGCCACTCGTAACACCTCTGTATCCAGTGCAGAACTTGACTTTTAACTTCACTTTCCATCATTGTCTCTGGTCTAACTGACTATAAACATTTTGTGTTTTAGAAAAGTGAAATTATTAATAAATATTTAAAGTAGCTGAAGTGTATGAGTCTCTAGATTGTAGTTTGTGCTGTACCTAAATGCTTTTAGTTAACTTACAAAATATTTGTACTTCATTTCTAAAAATCATTTTCTTTCTTTATGTTTTAAGGTCATGTTATACTCCAGAAATGACGTCAGAGTTCTGTTCTAGAGATTTTTGGCTTAAAATAGATGTAAATTAAATTTAGCAGCAGAGGGGATAGGCTAAATTGTATGAAAACTTTTACCATACTTTCTCTTATATAGTTTACTTTCAGTTGATAATTTTACAACAGTTTATGTAACTTACTGGTGAAATCCAGATGAGGCTTTAGAAAGAACATTCCAAATACATTTAAACACTTAAGGTTGGGTACTTCTGGGGTTGAGTTTTTTGTTTGTTTATTTTTACGGGAAGCAGTTGTGTTTAGATTCTTCAACAAAGCTAAAATAAAGGCAGCTGTCCATCTAGGTAGTATAGCTTACTCCAGATGTGTGTGTGAGCTGAGCAATATCTCATATTATAGCTACCTTATATGACAGTCAGAATTGAAGTGATTAACGTAGGCTTGTCATTAATTGGATAAGAAAGAACTGTTTCAAGTTTACTTGAACCCTGACTACTGGAAATAATGTCCAGTATTGTGGAAAGCTGTTCAGTGTCTAGCGATGATATGTGGCATTGTCAGTGCTGTATCTAATTGCATATATATAAAATTAGCCATAACATTTAAAGTCTTGGGAAAGATAAATTTAAAGAAGAGAAATAGTCACACTTCTAAATAAAACATGCTCAGTATTGTTTTCATGTAATGGTTGATGTTTTACTATTTGATTAAAACTGCTTGGCAACTGAAAAATAGAATATTATACCACTGACTTAGTATACTATTGAGGTAATTGGCAATGTTTTATACCACACAGTTTATCATTTGCTACAGTTGACATCATGAAGGCTAACCATTGCAGAATCGTTTTCCTCCAGGTCTCAGTTCAGGCCCTGAGGTTTTTTCTGAAAAGCACAACATCAAAGTCAAGAACTGGTCTTGACAGAAAAGAATGACTGAAATGTTTCAAATTCTTTATGCATTCTATAAAATTTATTTTGCTAAAAAGGAATTGAAATGGACTAGAGGCATGTGTACCATCACAGTTCCAGCACTCAGATGGTAATATATTAATTGCAGACTTATATAATTAAAACTCAGTATTTGTTGCATAGTCAGTTCAGCGTTAAAGTCTTGCTATCAGCTTCAAGTATAGCTATTCTCACGTTGGTTTCAGGTGCTGTACCTGAAGTTGGTTTTGGGTCCTATACTCCCCAGAGTTTTCTTGCAATACTTGTCCTTTTTGCAGCGGCAAGCTTTGTATTTCCAAATTATTTTTCACTTTATGATGTGAAGAAGAATGTGTGCAGACAGGTAGGAAAGGAGACTGATGGATGCTTTAATTCTGAAACACATTTAATTATTTTTTAATTTATTTCAATATGAATCTGTAGAATAAATGTAAATAGTTTTACAGACGCGTAAATAGTTGTAGGACTGGAATTTATTTTAGGGGAAATGGAGATCACAAATTAGTTTTAAGTGCAATCCAAACTGGATATTTGAAGTAATACTTTGTTTAGCCATGTTAGCTTCATCTCTAAGTATCCAAAACCAGGAATCTTGAAGGGACATCTATTTAAGTTTTGAAGGGCAAATTCCAGTTAGATGCTTATTTCTTTTAAAGCTGCAATAATAATTCACTGGTCTAGTTCAATTAAACATAGCATTTCTAGTCATTTAAAGTTTCTCAATATCTTTAGTTACATACAGGCACATATCTCTTCATTTATGAGCATTGTTAAGTCTTGCTGTCAGTGATGCTGCCCTTGCTGGTTTTTTTGCATGCTCTTTATTTAAAAACAAAACAAAAATATCTCATGCATAAGCTATGCGCACTTTGGTCAAATAGTTGAAAATTACTTGTGCTGTATAAGTTGCTGAGGCTGGCACCTGCAGTTCTGAACTACAGCCGTTTAGAAGGTTAACAATGGTAAAACCTACTTAGGGCAGTTTGATAGCTTAAAAAAATACGAAAGCATACCTAGTTGTGGAATGTACATTATTGAATCTGGTGAAAAGTAGTTGAGCTGAAATGTAGTGGAAAAATTACTACTTTTGTATATTATGATATTGGGGAGGCAATTGTGAAAAGGGCAACTGTATATTTAAAAAAAGGGAAAAAGAATAAGGCAAAGCTTCTCCCTTGAAGCCCAGGAATGAGAAAGTCTTATGTCTTCTGATTCCTTTCAGAAATGCCATGTTCATTTGAGCATGTTTTGTATAAAAAGTTTAATTCCTTTTCTCTGTGCAATTGGGTGCTGATCTTTTCATATACAAGGGAATTGAATGGAAAACTAAATGTCATCGTGCAGATATAGAATATGCTCTGTCTTAAATTGTTTAAAGATGAGGATGCACATAAAGTGCTGTAAGATTAAGGTAGTGATTACAGTTTGCTTAAAGAGTGATGTGGGTTCCTCTGCCTTTTCTAATGTTAATCTAAATGCCTTCTAGTGTGTGAGAGTCACAATTAAAACTTCCGCAGCATTGTTAGGCTGGGGTTCAGCTGTTACTAACAATTAAAATGGTTGTCCTCACATAGCTCATAATAAAGCCACATTGAGTTTTTGGTGTGCAAAATGGTCGTGAGGGCCATATAAGATGGTAAGAAGCAATACATGAAGTGATTATTGCTACTTTTGGGTTAACTGGTTCTTCTGAAATTTGTCAGTGGTAGGGACATAAGTGTCACTGATCACTTGCTGGCAATGCTGTTGTCTATATACTCTCTTTGCAGTTTGTTGTCTGTTGGTCACCTTTATCATGATGTTTCACTAGAAGTTATGTTTTCAGTGGCAGTGGGGAACAGTTCCATCGACTACGATTTCAGAAATGTGAGCCTTGGAAATAATCTGCATTTTAATTACTGAACGTTGGAGTGTAGGTGCACAGAAGTATAGAAGTGTAAATCAAATACTCTATTTTAGACTGCTTTATTTAAATGGCATATTCTAAGTCACCGTGGTGGCTTTTTCATGAAAGAATGCCAGTTGGTGCTAAAAAAAGCTAAATGAAGATGCTAAATAGAGATTGATGCTGAATAGCTGGGGAGAGTGAAAAAAAGGATGCTCTTTGAAATGAGGAGCCAGGGCTTTGATTAGCGCAAGTAGTGATACTAGCAGTTACGTACAAGCAACGGTGAAAGGGCAAGTAAGCTGCTCCCTGGCAAGATATTTTTCTTAGATTCTGCTGCACATTGGCTGAAGCACCTGAAATATCTGCAGAACTTTTTTCCTAGCTGCTGAGAAAACGAGAAGACTTGTGTCTGTTTCCTCTTCTCTCTCACTAGTATTTTACCAGTCATAAAAAAGTGCAACCTTCTTTCATATCCTCTGCTGTTTTGAAGGATTCTGCAACTATGATATGTTTAAAGCTAGCTTCTTTTTTGTTTGTGTGATACTGCATTTATGGTCTGATATTTGTAAATTTTGTTGTAGCAAATTGGGATGAAAGCTTTTGGTTTACCTCTATTCTTCTTTTTCAGAAGAAAAACTTAACTCCATGATATTTGTGTGTGCATGTGGTCCCACATATATCTGAAAAGTTGTCCCTGTTTTTCATTCTTAACCTCTGGGATGGATGTGAAAAAGGCCTTCGGTTTTATTTAGCTTTGTAATCCCATAGTGCTCCTCAGAGAAAAAACACTGACTCTTTATAAACTATATGAATTCCCTTAAGATACAGCGAAATATGTATGAATTTGTTAATTTCTCTTTTGCTGTCAGGAACATTAAGTGCAGTATCAGTGAAATGTAAATATTTCACTCTTGCATCCCAGCAAGAGTTGAACTTTGCTGGCTCTCAACTATTTGCTTTTTGTTAAAAGGGCATAGGGGAAGAAAGCCCTTTTCTCTTCAAGATACAGTAAATATTAAATTGATGTTCACCTGATTAAATGTCTCCATGTGTGCTGAATAAATATTTAGAATTTTAATATTACATTTTCAAAGACTGATTTGACCTTAGACTTTCACCAGCCGCAGAATTTTGACTCCTGGCGTCGTACAGACATGATCATGCAAGGCTGTGTTAAAGGTCCAAAATGTTAGGGGCTTTTTGTGCATATCTCACTCAAGGACCTATTTTTTTTTTTTTGTGAAGTAGTATAGGACAGACATTGATTGTTTTTCGTACATACACTTTAAATTTTTTCTTAAACTGTGGTCTAAGTTAGATCCCTATGAGCCTGGGAAGGTAATGTAGATCTCCAGATTCTTGAGTTGTAACTGGATAGTTACAAGTATAAGTATTGATCCTGCTTGCTACTCATTTAGAGAGCAGTGAACCATTTTGTAGTTTAAAACAAATGCACTTCTGAACTCTCATGACTTCAGATCCTTTGATTTTCACCTACTCACTAAGACCATACCTGGGGCTACAATCTTTGGCAAAGTACTTGAAATTATCTTAACAAGTCTTATTTGAGTTTGCCGTCAGCAGTCTGTTTTCCTGTGGTGGTTGTAAAAGTGCAGTCTAGTAATCAAAATAGTTTTCCTACAGAAAAAAAAAAAAAAACAAAAACATTGAGAACAAAAGTATTTGATAAAACAGGTCTTAAAATATGATCTAGATAATTGATTACTTTCATGAGGAGTTTTTTCACTTTGGAAGCGGCCCACTTTTTTTTCTTGCCTGTAAAATTGGTCCATCATTCTACCTCTGGACAGCCACCAAGACATTTATGCTGCGTGGCTGATTGAGCCTTGGTTAGAGCCCATGTTCCTGGCCTTAGCAGCCGCTGGTGTAACTCCATTGTGAAGCCTGGGACAATGGTGCGTAATTGTCTGTTCATGTGTGTATCCAGAGTTCAGCCAGCTTGGCTTTGAACTCAATAAACAATATTTCTGTATCAGAACTTTTCATGAATTGCATGTGCATTTCTTTCCTTCCATTTCTTCGCTTCTTCAGAGCTACTTTTCTTCAGTGTTACTCTGGGAGCACTGGCAGCAGCAGCAGTCAGCTAGGTAATTTTATTAACCTTATTCAGCAGCTGTTTCTACACTGAAGGGTACGTGTTCTTTAACAGAAGATCTTCAGTGAATACCGTACTAGTTATCTTCGCTTTTCCTTGCCAGGTGTACTGACCAAAAAGAGGCATTTTTAAAAAATAGAATTTAAAAAGGAATTGTTAAAGTTTGGAGACATTAAGAGGAAATGAGTGTATTGCCATCATGACCCTCTGTCATATTTATCCCCACCTTAAACGTGTATTTCTTGTAATAGCCTGCTCTTTGTGCTGTTATGCTTTTGGCAAGTGAGCAACCATTTGTACAAAAATGGCAACTATGGATATGCAACAATTTATCATTTTCTTTCCACTTTTTTTCAGTAGTTCGCCTGCAGAGCTTACCTGCTTTTACTGGGTACAGTTTTTCATTGTATCAGTTTTGTATTATTATTTTTTTTAAAGTTCCAAATGAGTAATACTGGATTGCTATGTTTTGTCCTAGGTTTGTGATTATACAAGCAGGTAGCTAGTGGGCATTTTTCTGATGTTTTGACATTCAGAAAAATAATGCATGTGTTTAATATAATAAAATACATATGTGGAAGATAAGGCTTGGCACCTTTCTCATTGTCTTCGCTGTTGATGGTTTCTGAGGATTGGCAGAGAGTGCTCTGGTTCCCATTTACAATGAGGACACAAGAAGATGTGTGAAAGTGGAGAGGCAGAGCTGAGACCCAGGAGGCAGTCGTAGGGAGGAATGGTGGTTTGGGTGGATGGTGGCTGAGCAGTAAGAGAGTGTAGCATAGCAACAGCTGAGAGATTGAAAGCACCTGTTTTGGTAGCCTTGAGCTTGTTTATTGTGAAGTTCTGTCTATAACATTAGTTTTGAAAGATTGGAGTAAATATTCTTTTATAAACACTGATGACAGCTGCACAAGGTGTTTTTTGCAAGGCAGTGAACAGCTGTCTTACATGTTTGAATTGGAATTTATAATTGAAATAGCATGCATTTTTGGAAAAGAGATTTCAGAATATCCATCTTCTTGTGTTGTTTGGCCTAGGTTTAGTATTTATTAGTTACTTTCAAAAACTGAAGTAGAATTAATCATGTACATCCTTTGCTTTCTATCCTTGTTATTCTATAGCTCGTTTTTTCTTTAAAGAAGTACACAATACTGTAAATTGCTGTTCACTGTAAAACTTGGTTTAAAAATCTTGGCCTCATGGCATGACTTTATGGAACTCTCTCAACGGACAGTTTAGAAATTAGTAGGATAGATAAAAATACAATTCTAATATTTTGATATTTGTGTGATTTCAGTTTTAAAAAGAGAAATAATTTTACTTATAAATGTCTTTGGATTTTCCAGAGGTTAAGTCCAAAGAGCTTAGAATGTATTAACCAGATTGTTGGAAGCCTATGGAAAGATCTGTCCAGACTGAAGTTTTTCAGAATACTGAATCTCCTATATATATTAACCAAACAGAGCTGGTTCACATGAAAAGGAATACGTCATTCTCTGAATCTGCTCTAAATTACAGCTTCAGATAACGTGTTGATACTTATAGCTTGGTTACCAGATATGTAGTAGTGGCCACTGTTTCCAAATTTTCAGGAAAGTGAAGTGGAACACTTAACAGGAAAGGAGGAACATTTATATAACAAATACATTGGTTAGAGAAATCCAACCCACTGTAAACCATGATTTAAAAAAAAACCCATGACGTTTCATTGTGAATGCAGGGGATTTTAAACTGTATCTAAGGAGAAAACATTTTGAAATGAGTACGACAGAACAGCTTTTGTTGTGAACCCCAAAAACAGTTGGCAGAGAAAATGTGTGAGTCTTTGATTTTCCTAACATTTAGGATCTGTCCCTATCTTTCATATTTCACAATTGCAGAGGTGTGATTGTATTTAGATTTCTCGAAGGCGTTTAACTCCGTACTGTGCCACACTTTTCCAAACCAGTGTGTTGCAACAAGAACACAGGGCACTTTTCCAGAGTGGGCAGCCCACAAGCTAGTCTCTGGAAATCTGAAGAGTGCCCGAAGCTGATCAATTTTCCTGTTGGTGATCTAGAATTAGCTATAAAATCATGACAAAATATTGATGATGGAAACTAGCCGCATGTCAGGAATGATGAGAGAAATTGCAGAAAGTGAAATACGCCTGTTAAATTCCTTGTTTTCTTATGTGATATGCTTTCAAAGATCATCTGGACTTTTTGGATCAATCTTTCCTTTCTGTTGTTGGGAGTTTGGGCATTGGTAAAGCATTCAGTCTTGCCTAGCTATTTTATGTGGTCCATTTAGGGTTTTCTAAGCTTTTTGTTCCCCTGCAGTGAACATCCTAAGTTACTATGAAGAGAAAAAGGGGAATTGTATTTTATGGTTTGTAAAGACCTAGGAGCAAGTGAAATATGTTCTAGAAGCTATTCTGAACTAACATCTGTTTCATAGTTGCATGCAATTCAGGACACTAGACTTGAACCCAGGTTGTTTCTTTAAATGCCAGTTTTAGGTTCCTAGCCTATTTGTACAAAGCAGGCTGTACCAACAGAACTTACAAGGTTTCTTTGAAAGTAGTAATGAAGAGGGTTTAGAGAAAATTGTAAATAAGCTATAATTTGCCTTTTGACTCAAGTATATGAAAACTAAAATGGAATTTTGTCTCAAATTGTTCAGGTTCAGTAAATGTGAAAGTTACAATTGTCCTTCCTCAAAATGAAAGGGGTAGGAGAAGGACTGAGCAAAGGCAGTGATGGTAACACCTAACTTCTTCGTGCACCGAAATGTAATGGGCTGGAGAGACTGCTGTTTTACCTTTGCATCTTATTTCACTTAATTGTTTATACACTCAGTTAGGATGAATATTCACATGTCCTCTTTAATCATAAGCATATGTGAAGAGTGGTGTATAATACAACTGACATATAGGGGATAAGCTTTTTGTGTCAGTATTCTCGGTAGCTTTTAAATTTTTTATAAATCAATTAAGTGCAGCAGTAAAAGGAAGACACACACTGGGTTATCAAGCATATTGATTATTATTTTATGTTTCTTAATTTAAACCATGTCATGCACTTCAAGTGTTTGAAAACAGGTGTATTACGATAGTTGTTGTTGAGTTGCAACTCTCGTTCTCTGCTTTTTTTAAATGTTGGATTTTGATAACTCTTCTTGTCTTGGTTGATTGCTGGAAGAAAAGAACTTTTCATTGGTTTCCCTCCAAACTGAAATACCTTATGCAGAACGGAGCATCTGCCATTCTGGTCATCCTACATGCACACCTTTATTTAATGTTAATATCTTAACATTTCTGTGCAGTGCAGAGAGCAACAAGGTGCTGACTGGGTTTAAATAACAGTGCTCACTGGTAGGTCCTAGTCAGCATCAAGGAAAAGTCCTATTCACTGAGGGATGGGCTCATGTAATTAAAGTAACTTTTCCTAGAGATTAAACTTCAAGAGAGTGTGTAAAATGCAGCACAATAGAAATTTGTTGATTCTGTCCTTTTTTTAAAGCAATAACTGACAATACTCTTTTCTTGTTCTTTGCAGTGTGGTGATATAAATATTTGGTAAGCAATTCAGTGACTATTTCTGTATTTGAAATTGAATTTTATTTGTTTTAATGCTATTGAAATGTGAAAGAAATTAACCTAATTTGTTATGGTAATATGTATTAGGCTTGACTTCTAAGTATTTGTTTTATCTTTTGCACATCGAAATTGCAGACGTTGATTATTATATATGATATCTGGTTAGTGTTGCGTCCTGGTAGTAGCCAGAGAAAACTGTAAAAATATTTCAGTAGATATATGTGTAATTCATATCCCTGAAACTGCTTCTGGTCCTAATCTCATACTTAGAGATTGGTCTCAGTCCTAGAGTATCAGTATCAAAATGTTTATTCCCTTAGTTGCTGTCTGTAACAGATATTCGCCTATATGAATATCTTCCTTTGGAACACATGAGACCAGAGGTGTTTATAGCTTTCAAGCCTTCTAGTGGCAAAATTAGTCTTGTATGAAAAATTATTTCCTAGCCACTCTTCTCTTGCCTTTGTAAGATGTCGCCAGAGGTATGAAGTTCATGTGCATGCTGCCTGGTCTTCACTTGAGAAAGTTTAGACCATAGTTTAGTGGGGTGTAGTGTACTGCCTTGTAAATTACAGCTGTTTGCAGTAGACTTCACTTTTACAGATATTTACAATAGAATTAACTTTTAAGCACTTTTGGAATTACAGTTGTAATGATAAAAACATTGTTTGCATTACTGAACAACTGAAATTAGAAATAAGCTGATGAATTCCCAGATTTTCAGTAATCCTTCTTTTGGAAGACTGCTTGTCTTAACAGAATGAAAGAAAAAAATACAGAGCAGAAATTCAGTGCTTTATCTATAGCATCAGCCTGATCTTTCGCCTTTCCCCTCAATCCCAACATGTGATTTATGTAGCTCATTAAATCTTTGAACAAGCCCATATTTTTTTTCCCTGAAGTTTGGAAATAGGAACTTAGTTTATTTAAAATTATGTTGGGGAAAGGGAGTATTAATAATGCTAACTTTTATGTACACTGGAATACTGCCTTTTACGTAGTTTCTTAGCTCTCAATATCATTGCTTTTTGCTGTACATATCATTACATTGTTTTATCAGATAGGGGAAAATACAAAATTATGAATATAATTGGCTTTATTTGCCAGGCTGGTCTTTTCTTGGCTATGATACTTAAATATACAATTATGTCGTAAGTCTATGTAACTTGTTGCATTTGGAACCTGTTAATTCTGAAGGAGGTGCATGAGGAAATGGCATTTTTTTTCCATTGTCCATCAAATCCATACAAAATTTCCGTGAGGACAATTTCCTATCTATTTCTAGATAATATTGACTGCAATGGAGAGAATGGTATGGAAGAAGTGCTTGTTTTAGGATATGATACTGAAAACTGAGTCTTGAGGCTTTTTTGCTTTTTTAACCAATGTAAGAACAGAAAAGGTATCTCAATTTGAGATGATGAGAAGTAAGTTGAAGAATTTTAATTTGTTTGAAACAATACACAGGTGAATATGATAAAATGAGGAAGAATTGGTGTGACTTTTATGAACGAAAATAACGTGTCATGTATGTATGAGAGTTCTTTGATAAAATTAGAAAGCACATGGACATGGAAGGACCAGGTGATGTTACTTGGATTTCCAAAAAGTAATTGAGAAGATCCATCACCAGAAGTTTGAAAATAAGTTGAATTGCTATGGAAACTGCATCCTTACATTGATGGATGATGACTAAAAGGGGAGATGGGGGAAAAGTTCATGTGTGGAAATAAATTGTCTTTTCTCATGGTGGAATCTTACAGGGGTTTGTGCTGGGAATCTCTGCATTTCCGTATATTCGTAAATGCTGTGGAAGAGGGGTAGAATAATGAACCAAAAAAGTTGTTGACGGTATTAAGGTATTGAGGATGTTGTTACTGAAGGGTTAGCCATGAAGGATTGCAAAAGGACATTGCTGTGCTGATTGTTGGATGGCACCCTGCAATTTCATCAAGTTAAATGTGGTAATGCAGGCTGGGGAGATTTTATGAAAAAAGCAACCCTTGCTTTATGTACACAGTGATGGGCACCGAAATTATATTGTTTGGTAATTAATAAGATCTTGCAAATGAAATGAAAATGCATGTTCAAAATTCAGTAGTAGTCAAAATAGCAATCAGAATCCTGGAAATTAGTAGGAAAGCAATAGAGACTCATTATACTGCTAGTACCTCTTTATCTTATGCCACGTGCAGCCTAGTTTTCACCTCACAACACCATGTTGGTGGAACTTGAAGAATAGTTGAAGGAATAGAACAGGTCTGTATGAGAAATTACTAAACATTAATACACTTTTTTTTGGGCTAGAACAGATATGACTGAAAGATGGATAGAGGTCTGCAGTACTGGGGATACAGAAGAGGTAAATCACTGTTTTTTGCAATTCAGAAGCTAGGTGAATCCAGTGTCACTAGTGAGCACAGGTTAAAATTAAGAAAAAGAAGTTTCTTTGCACAGATTTTGATTAAACTATGTGCATTTGCCAAAAGATGTTGGGCATGCTAAAGATCTACATGTATTGAAGAATAAATAAATTTGAATTCCCTATGTGGAGGGAATTCAGATTTTATGAAAAAGATCAGTTAGTGCTGGCTCAAGAATCACTGACCTGTGGGTTGCTGGTGGCTAAAATGATATACAGAGAAAGTGTCACTAAAAGGGCAACTTTATATTACCTTCCATAAACACCATCTATTGAATGCTGTTTCTATTAGTTTTCTCTGAACTAGTGGTATGCATCAGTAGATAACACATTTTCTACCATGCCCTAGCGCAAAGAAAAGGAGGAGAGGGAAAAAAAAAACCACCACAGAAAAAAAGAGGAGGTAAAAATAAATTATTACGAGAAGGTAGAAAGGTGTTAAAGAATAAAAAAAAAATTCAAAAAGAGGGAACCAGAGAGGGACAGAGGAAAGCAGTCCTGATAGCAACCATCACTTTTTGGTGGGGTCTGAGTTGGAGTGGCTGCTCCTTGGTGATGCTCAGCCCAGAGCCCTGATTAGCCAGGGAGCTTGAAACAGTTGCCAGGTCTCTGTTGTCAGACTTCCCGCTCTTTCTGACACTTGAAATGGCCAAGCTGACTAGGGCTGGGTGAAATTTGACAAGAACATTCCCAAGACTTGTTGAGGCTTTGGATGTAGAGGGTAAATAAAAAAGGGAGTGTATATACAATTTCAGGACATTCTGGAGGAACTGGAAAAGGAATGTGGCATATTTCATATCTATATGATGACAGGGTCTTCTTCTCACCAGGGAATGGGCATGAGTCAGGATCACACAGGCACACCTGAGCCTCTGTCTCGAGGCCTCCACTGAGAATTTTGCAACTTACATTCCTGTTAAGCAATAGACTTGGTTAACAATATAAGCTACCACATTGGGGTTTTTCACCTTTCTGTGGCAGTAAGTCATGCTACTGAATGCTTTGGGACACAAAGCCGAGTTGGAGGAGTAAAGCACAGTTGGATGGGGATGCTTTTTGAAGTGTGATTTCAAGGTGAATTGATTAGCTGTTATACACCCTACTGAAGAGACATGGGGAGAAATTACTGATAGTTTTGGAGAGGTGCTGCAAGTTTAACCCGCTGTGTCTCTCTGTTGCATTTCTGTACAGCTGAGTTAGGATAAGAACTTATAAAACAGCAAAACTTACTTTTACAATTCAGACAATTACAAAGCAGGTTTAGAGATAGTTTTATAAAACCGGAACAAAAACCTACCCTTAGAACTACCTATTACTTTGATCATCTTGAAGACTTTCAGTGCCATCTGTCTAATAAGCTGATACGGGCTTACATGGCCATTTGGCTGGCATCTGGTTCTTACCTTGCAAGATCATTAACCTGAGAATTTGTTGTGGTTTAACCCCAGATGGCAACTAGGACCACGCAGCCGCTCACTCACTCCCTGCCAGTGGGACGGGGAGAGAATCGGAAGAGTAAAAGTGAGAAAACTCGTGTGTTGAGGTAAAGACAGTTTAAGAGGTAAAGCAAGAGCCACGAATGCAAGCAAAGCAAAAAAAGGAATTAATTCACTGCTTCCCATTGGCAGGCAGGTGTTCAGCCATCTCCAGGAAAGCAGGGCTCCATCACATGTAACAGTTACTTGGGAAGACAAAATACCGTAACTCAAAATGTGTCCCCCGCCTTCCTTCTTCCCCCAGCTTTATATACTGAGCATGACATCATATGGTATGGAATATCCCTTTGGTCAGTTGGGGTCAGCTGTCCCTGCTGTGTCCCTTCCCAACTTCTGGTGCACCCCCACCCCGCTCGCTGATGGGGCTTTATGAGGAGCACAAAAGGCCTTGACTCTGTGTAAGCACTGCTCAGCAATAACTAAAACATCCCTGTATTATCAACATTGTTTCCAGCACAAATCCAAAACATAGCCCCATACTAGCTACTGTGAAGAAAATTAAATCTACCGTAGCCAAACGCAGCACAGAATTGCTTTCATTGAGACGGATTAGGATTTGGTGATGTGTATCTTTGTGGACTCATTTTTTCCCTGAAGTGCCATTCAGATTCAAGTCCTCCCTTTAAGGATTTATTGTGATTTATATTCAGTGTTTAATCAAACAGGCATACTTATATCGAAGGTTTATTGATTGTCCCCCACGTAATTATAAAAATGGCGATGTGTGTAGGATATGGCTGGATGGAATCATCATACAGAAAAGCAGTAAAACCATCTCTCCCCCCCCCCTCAATTTACTGCAGATTGATCCGGTGTTTTCTTTAGCTATAATTGGGTTGGGAAGATTAATGTTCGTTTGTATTTTGTAGTTTCCAGTATTGTTTGCAATGTGTTTGGAGCTGAGCACGTTCAGTCATTTAGAATGCTTGAGATAGGGGGTTCAAAGCCTTGTCCACAGCTTTCTAGAATAAACTGATAGAACATTAAATTGTCATTGACATTGCAGTCAAACGTATACTGCTATTAAGTGTGCTGAGTTGAAAAAATCACTGGCACTTTTTGCAGTAACTTGAATGTATTCTCTTTTGCTATGCTTTTTCTCACAGAGGAAAATAAAATTATTCACCAAAGGTCATATGGGAAGCCTGCATTTAATGTTCTTTCTAACTTGATTATTTAACACTTCTTTCAAAGTTGGGAAATGGTTTCCTTACCACTACAGTCAGACTCCTTGTGACTTGTCTCTGATCGTGTTATGCTTCCCCTTCCCCACCCTGCCCCCCATCAAATTCTGTAGAAATTTAGTCTTTGTTCCTTCTTAACGTTTGTGTTCTTTGGAAGTCATTAATTTTGTTTTCTTTAACATTTAACATGCATTAAAGAAACCTGTCACTCAGTTAATTTTGTGTGTGATAATGCCATCTAGCTTTAGAGAGGGAATGTCTCACCTTTAGTTTTCTGAGTAATGTGCCATAGTTCAGAAATGGACAGTACAAAACAAAGCTTTGTATAATTTTGTAATGGATTTTTATAATTTTTATCAGGGTTTAACCTTTCAGTTTATTCAAGTCAGTTGGTCTTAGTGAAGCAGCGTTCTCCCAAATGTTGTGTTTGTGTTGTGGTGGCTTTGCTTAGGAGAGCCTTTGTGTCAGAATGATGCTTGGGTGAATACATAGCTCTTTGCAGCAGTGCTCTTTTCTGGGCAAATATCAGGAGACTGTTTCTCCCCTTATATATGAGGGTAGCTGGGAGATGAATGTTGGTTTTGGTTAGATTTAGCATATTCTTTTTAGTTTCTGGTGCAAAATCAGTTACTAAATGAATGGAAAAAATAAATTGATCCAACAATGTGTGAGGTGGTTTTTGAATTAGATTTTGATATGTATGTATATCATCAACTGGTGATAGATGTGTAGTGTTTGGAGAGAAATTTTTATTCTCTTAGCATACATTTAAAAAAGGAACTCCAAACTGTGGTGCTCAGTACAGCAGTGCCTCAGATTTCAACAGCAGGTTTCTGTACTTACTGGTTTTTCACATAAGAAATGATGCAAATACTTTCACTGTGCAAGTCCTTCCAACTGTGAACTTATGAAAATAACTAGAGAAAGCAGGTTTCGTTGGTGGTCAGATATCTACCAATAGTGATCAGGCGCTTAAAGAAATACTGATCAGTTTTTTTCGTTTTTGGGTAAGTGTTTCATATGAGTTGATGTTTATCCAGAAAAGCAGGTAAATGGCTAGTGAATGGAATTAGGAAGATTTTCTTCATAATTTACAGAATCATATGGTAGCCCAGCTATAAAGCATGTTTTTTGAAGTTTGTGTCATGGTTTGTGTGTCACTTCTTTGCTTTCTTCTTCCAGCTTGTATTGTAAATGTGACCAGTGTGCTTCAAAACCTCTGAAACTTCTGGTTTTGTCTGCCACTTGAGGATTACAGTGTTTCACTTTTGACCCTCTTAAATGAACTGCGTTAGTATTGCAGAAAAAATGCAGCTGCCTGATGGGATAAGGCTCAAACTTAATTTGAGTAAGCTTTTTTAAATGAGCGCTGCATATACTAGTGTACAGACAGCTAACTGTATTTTATACAGTTATTTAAAAGAGTGGGTGTGTTTCATTATGGTATCAGGGCACAGACTTAGCAAGTTGGTGGTAACCGTTCAGAAGTGACTCAGGTTCCTCTGAGGCACGCCAGAGCTGCCCTCCCAGGCTGAGGCAAACCAGGTCAGGCAGTCTGGAGCCACAGCCACCAGCCTGGCTCTCACTCACTTCCTCCTCATCTCATTTGGTATGCTCCTTTGGTCCCATCCTTCCCAGTTGATCTCCACTGCTCAGATTGTATTGATATCTGTCACCCCCTTAGCAATCCTGTTTGCAGGCTGAAGAGTCTTTATTCTTCACTTAAAAGCTTCTCCATAGTTTCCATTATCCCTAATGATATCATGCCAGCCTTGGAGATTAGAGGGGAGGGTAGAAATTCCGGAAGTATTGAGAGGTTGAGAGTGTCCTGTAGGTTAGCACAGTTACCTAAATAATGTTGTGGTTCTAAAAGTCTGTTTGCTGTGTTTACTACTGAGATTTTTCTGGAGTACTGTTGAGTTGATGCCTTCAAAGAAATGTCTCATGTATCAGCAGATCCCTTTCCTGAATGGCAGTAGTCAGCTTCAAAGCCCAGTGTCCACTACTTCATGTGTATTCATGCTTAATTTGTCTCCCTTTTTATTACTTGTTAGTGTTACTGATGTTCCTCTGCAGCTTTTTATGGTCTGACTTTGTCTGTCCTGCCCAGAATATAGTTGACGGCACAGGCACAGTCCCCAGCACTAGTGGTACTCTATTGGGACTTCCCTTTACTATAAACAAAATGACTGTTTATTTAAATTGTTTGCTGCCTGTTTTTAAGGAGTAATTGGTCAGGTTATTTGTCATGCAAGGGCCTGTTTAGGAGAGCTTATTTTCTCTGGAGCCTTTTGTGAGAGATCTTTGGTAAATGCCTTTTGGTAGTCCATGTGGACTATATCAGTGAGTTCTCAGTGTGCTCATTGAGAAGGACAATAGGCTGAGATGTGGCTTTTCCTTACAACAGCTGCATGGAATTATCTACATGCCCACTAATTCTTTTATTTCAAGTAATTTATACAAATTTTTCTGGTACAAACATTGAACTTATCTGATCCACTGTTTCCTAATTCTCTCTCTGAACCCTTGTCAGAAATTCATGTTGCTTTTCCTGTCTCTTAGAGCTATGAGATTGAGACTGTTTTAGGTGAGAATTCACAAATCACAGCTACTAGGTCTTTCATTCTTGAGTTCTGTTCTAGCACTTCATTATTTTTCCCACTGAGAACTTGGTCTTTACCTTCTTATAAACACACTTGAGGAGGATTCTGATGTGGAAGTCTCCATCGTTTATCCTCAGTGTGTAGATCTAAAAAGAGAAGGGGAGGGTTCTTTTACAGTGGGGCTTTACCTCCTATGAGTCCTTCTTTATGTGCTGATTGTCCTGGAGGAGCATTCTAATAGATCTGCTATTCCTTCTCTCTTCTGGAAAGGGCTGATTTTTATGCTTTTTCCTGTTTTTTTCTCAAATTTTATTGCTTTATTTTTCACATGTACATTACCAGCTAGAGCTTACGGTCATGCCCCCCTACCCCTTTGGCTACCACTTCTGATTTTCTGAAATACATCATTTTACTTCAGATGGTTTCCCTGACTTAACTATTTAGCTGTGTTGCTATTTTTCCTAGTTTGTTTAAAGGCTCCTTTTATGTGAGGGCAAGCAGTTATCTTTTGGCAATAAGCATGAATGCCTTATGGAAACATGATCAGGAAATAATTGTAGCAAACTGTTTTGGCTAAGCATTTGTACAGAAGTGCATACAGGAAAAAAATGAGCTAGAATACAAGCACAAGTTTTAAAACCGAAAAATATATATATTTAACTCTTTATTTCATATTTTACAATCCTGAATAAATTTTGGTTATTTTCCTTTGACTAGATTTGAAGACTATCTGATTTCTTTAAATTCCCACTGTCTTAAAAATCACCTATGCTAGATGAAAAAACAAAGTTTTCATTGCTCGAGGGGTAACCAAGTCTTGCTTCTCTAGCTAGCCTAGCAGTAGAGCAAGTGGGTTTGATGGATAGACTGTTTGATGGATAGGTTGGCTGGATGGCAGCATCTAAAGAGTTGCAGTTAATGGCTCAATGTCCAAATGGAGCTCGGTAATAACTGGTATCCCTCAGGGGTCCATATTGGGACCAATATTATTTAATATGTTTATTAACGACGTAGACAGTGGGATTTGAGTGCGCCCTCCACAAGTTTGCAGATGACACCAAGCTGAGTGGTGCAACTGATACGCTGGAGGGAAGGGATGCCATCCTCAGGGACGCTGACAGGCTTGAGGAGAGGGCCCATGTGAACCACATGAAGTTCAACAAGGCCAAGTGCAAGGTCCTCCTGCACCTGGGTCAGGGCAGTCACCAGCATCAGTACAGACTGGGTGATGAATGGATTGAGAGCAGTCCTGAGGCGAAGGACTTGAGGATATTGGTAGATGAAAAGTCGGACATGGGCCAGCAATGTGCGCTTGCAGTCCAGAAAGCCAACTGTTTCCAGGGTTGCATAAAAAGAAGTGTGGCCAGCAGGTTGAGGAAGGTGATCCTTCCCCTCTGCTCTGCTCTGGTGAAACCCCACCTGGAGTACTGTGTCCAGCTCCGGGGTCCCCAGCATAAGAAAGTCATGGACCTGTTCGAGCAGGTCCAGAGGAGTGCCACGAAGATGATCAGAGGACTGGAGTACCTCTCCTCTGAAGACAGGCTGAGAGACGGTTGTTTAGCCTGGAGAAGAGAAGGCCTCAGGGAGACCTTATTGAGGCCTTTCAGTACCTGAACAGGGATTATAAGAGAAGTGATAGGACAGGGGGTAATGGTTTTAAACTAAAAGGGGGTAGGTTGAGATTAGATATCAGGAAGAAATTTTTTACTCTGAGGGTGGTGAGACACTGGAACAGATTGCCCAGAGAAGTTGTGGATGCCCCAACCTGGAAACATTCAAGGTCAGGTTGGATGGGGCTTTGAGCAACCTGATCTGGTGAAAGATGTCCCTGCCCATGACAAGGGGGTTGGACCTAGGTGATCTTTAAAGGTCCCTTCCGACCCAAACCATTTTATGATTCTAAGCGTAGAGGGATTCCTGGTTGACTATTAATAAATGTAATGTATGAATTTGCTGAAGATAGAGCAAAGAACTTGTGTGCTGTCAGTAGGGAGATGTTTGTGCATGTTAGGCTATCTGCATTCAGAAAAGTGGGGGGGTTGGCCCTTTTTTATTTGGATTAAACTATGCTGGGGATATCTGTAGTTTATGTAGTTAAATTCTGTTTAATACCACAAGGTTAATTTATGAATGACACATTTCTTAGTTTTGTAAGCAAAACTTGGAATATTTTTTGAAAGCAAGTGTTGCATTAAATGTCACAAAATTGCAAGAAGGTATTTCACACTGGGCCCTCACTTTGTCCCTTGTACAAATAGTGTTACTTCAGACTTCTGCCATGCATGGACAGACATAAATCACCAGTTTTCCAAGTGAATGTACTTTTCGAAACAAAATGTATTTATAGGCAATTAAAAGCTTCTTAAAGACAATTAAGGAAAAATAATTCAGAAGAATGATTTTTTTTTTTCTTGGCTTCTTCCTGGTACTAAATTTGGGATCTGTGTTTTCCTTTATACAGCTGTTAAAACCTGGAACAGGTGTTTCCATTGTCCAAAACCCCTATCTCTGCAGAAGTATATGCTTAATTTTGTGGTTTCTTTTGGTTCATTTTTTTCTTTTTCTAGCTTGAATTACCTGTCCTTAAACTTCGTGCTAAATATAGCTCTCTGCTACCTGGAATAAAGTAATGGGATGCTAGCAACAACCCAACGTTATCCTGTTGAATTTTGGCATATTCCAGATGTGTGGTACTGAGATACCTGACTGCACACAGCTGATGCTTCAGAATCAGTTGTGCGCAACTCTTCTGTGTTTCTCAGCACTGTGTTGTAGGTTCCTTGATGCTTTGGACCACCCCGTCCCCTTTTTTCCCCTGATCATTTAAAAGCTGATGGACTGATCAGGTGTGGTCCCAGTGTATCTACACGAGTTAGCAGTTCTGTCGCCTTATGGCTATGTATATCATAGGTGAAGGAGCTACTGTTCTTATCTCTTCTGGGACTGTTTTCAGATTGGCAAGGTGGCTTCTTGAATTTAGGATGATTCCATATTTGCTAACATATCTGTGAATTGCTTTTACTATATTTTGAGCTTTGAGAATGCTGACCAGGAATACCCAAACTGAGTTTTGTAAGGCACTGCCTGAATGTAAGCAAAATGTTTCTGGCGCTGTAGTGGCTCCAGAAGTAGTTTAGCTGTAGTTGCACATCACCAAGCCAAGTCAGTAGCCAGGGTGAGTGACCCACAGTCTGGTAAATCACCTGTTAGTAACTGGAAGTTGAGCACTGTACTATGAGTATAAAATAGAGAAGAAACTGATTTGAGACTCTTGATTTTCTGCCTCTTTTCTCCTTTTCCACCGTGATGGTGAAGAGCATTTATATATTTGAATTCTAGAAGTGTATTGCTTTTTGTTGTATAAGAAGCACATAAGTAATTCAGAATATTTTGCAACAGCAATTAGTATTAGCGTTAGTGAGAAGGAGTAACAGTTGTTTTAAAAGTGGATGTCTAGCTGTGAACTGGTTATAATTTCACTGTTTTAATGGAAATACTTCCAAGCTGAGAAGACAGACACTTATGCTTCAACAAACCAATTTATTTCAGTTTGTCTTTTGACAACTATACAAAGTTGTAGTTAAAACTGTTTTTGACAGGAAAGGATAGAAAAAAAAAATCTCATATTTGCAGGGAGAAGTCGTCCTTTTCTCTTGGGAACTCAGATATGACTGAAGAATAACTTGTCAGCTTCAGAGCAATAAATTGGTTATAACCAACTTGAGAAGCATGACCCCTGTATTAAAGATTGGCTAATCCTTTCCACTGTGTGATCCTGTTTACTGTTACCTTTTACTTCGCTAAATGTAAACAGTTCTGAATTATGTTTTCTGAGCTAGCGGTTTGCCAAAAGTTGAATGAATGTTAGGAAGTTAAAGATATTGTTAATACCAGTATGGATATTAATCTAGTTCAATATACTGCATTGCTCAGGGCGTGTGGTAGGAGAGGAGAGGGATCTTTTGGCTTTGTTTCTGTTTCAATGACCATTTTATGGAAGAACTCCAATTCTTGCTGGTTTTAGGAAGGAAATAAATACCATTTATGGATGGCAGTCCCATTATCAGGGCTCTGTTTTTGAGCCAACGTGCTTCTAAGCACATTTACAACATTTGTGTTGTAAACAAAAATATAATGTAAGTTAAGTCAAGAATGTTCTTAAAACTGGTTTGGCATTGTGTATCTGGTCTTTTTATGGATGAAAGCAGCAAGTACTATACAGTCCCTTGTCTGTTAACACCTAGGTTTGAAGGAGAAAAGAGCAGCATTTTGTTCAAAGCCATATATTGCGAATAATCAGAGATTTTCACAGCAAGTAAATAGCCTTGGACGATGGAGTCCTGACTCAGTGTGAAGGAAGGAGTTGTTTCCAATTACCACCTATCAGTGGTAGCTGTGAAGTTAGTTCATGTACAGTTCTCACTGTAGCAAATTTCTGATGAATATCTGTCATGCTGGATTGCTTCTGCTAAGAGATGTATGTACTTAGTAAAAAGAATAGAGTTATTACTGCATCCTGGGAGAAAAATGCAGAACTCCGCTACCTGTGTACTGTGGCTGTTTTGGTGGTTAGATATTAATGAAGTTACAAAGATGTGTTTAAAATTGAGAACCCAGCTGGATTTTTGCTTAAGCATTTGCAATACTTCTGATATATTATTTCTCTGAGTTAACGCAGTGAATGGAGGAAGTCTATACTTTTTTCAGATCTGCTGTTTCCAGTGACAAAATTGCTACATGCCCATTCTCACTGGGCTGGGCTTTTTTGTTTAATGGAAAATAAAAAGATTTGATTCAGTGGGCATATGATGATGAATATAATAAGTATTTGGTTAAGCTTCTATTACGCTTCCATCAATGTAGTCAAATATATTATTTTTTTTTCCCTAGAAAGAAGAACTTGATGAGAGCTACCATATTTACATATCGTATATATTTCCTTTGTAACTTCACCTGCAGGTGTCTGCTGTATTTAGTGTTAGTAAAACTAAGTATATAGTGACCATTGCAAAGAAAAACCTGTTACCTTTTAAGCATTTTGGATCTTACATTATATTTTATTGGGCTTTTTTATTTTTTCTTAATTGGGGATGCCTTTTCTGGTGTAATATATACTTAAAATCTGATGAAAATCAAAAGTGGTGTTTTCTTGTGGAAAAATAATGTAGTTTTATACTGCTTACAACTGCAGAATATATTGCTGATAACGGACCTTTTTTTTTTTTTTTGGCAGTTGTACTCGCTAAATGATTATAAGCCACCCATTTCTAAAGCTAAAATGACACAGATCACCAAAGCAGCAATCAAGGCTATAAAGGTAAGAAATTGGCTAACTTCTCTTGACTTCCTTTCCATTTCTCATCTGTGTCAGAATAACTGAATAGCTTAAAGAACTTGCTTCACAACTATCCACCTCCCTTGTTGTCTGTACAATTTCCAAGTTATGATCAAATGTAGTAGTGATGGGATTTTCAGGAGCGCAGCAGAAGGCTTAATTTGTTGTGTGACTTTCATTTGCTGGTTGTCATATGTGAGAAAGATTTATACCAGCTTGACTCTTCAATCAGATCTGAAAGAGTTTTTTTTTCCCTCAGTTTAAAAAGGACAATGCCTGAGAACAGATGAATAAATAGAAAACTACAATTCCCTTTTCCACCCTCCCCGCCCCTCCCCCCAACCCCCCCCAAGTAAGATGGGTGCCTTTGGATCAATACAATTGATTATGTTTTATTTCATTTTTATAAATTCCTAGCATACCCTTTCATGGGTGTTGTTCATAGATTTCATTTTTTATGTTGCTTGGATACAAATTGTTCTAAAGTTTTAGCATTAGTACACTAATTAAAGACTTTTCTTGCCACAAAGTAAAACTAATTGCCAAACAGCAATGGAGCAGCAGAAAACAGCACTGAAAAATGATGAAGGAAAGAAGTATGCCATTACTGTTAAGCATTAAAACAAATGGAAATTCAGTAAAAGCTGGAGAGGTGAAAAGAGCGGTAGGATAAAAGCAAAAAAGACATGAATTTAGGCTCTTTGTATCTGCATTCCTCTGCAGATATGTTTTCAGATAATGAAATCCATATTGGTGTGTTGTGTAATTTGGAGAGAGCAGTTTGATGACAGAAAAGTGAAATTCACTAGCTTTCTTAAATAAGAGATGTCTATGTAAATTAAAGTCTGTGTGTTGCAGTGTAATGAAAATGCTAAAAACTTGTATTGAACATAAACAAGTAGTAAATGGTTCTATAAATTAAACAATTAAATGACACCAGAACATTTTATCATGCATTTAACTTGGAAATCGTGCCTCCACTCATCATTTCAATAACAACATTTAGTTTTGTATAGCAGTTAGTGAGATGATATAGAGCCATTGTGACGATATGAGATTTACAAAAAAAACCCAAACCAGACCCATTTTAAAGAAAAAGCATTCAGTAGATTTTATAAGGTCTTCCTATACTCATGTTTTTAGATTATTAAAGTGAACACTTGAAAAATAAATGAAATACAGAGAAGTGCTATGCTGAGTAACATCAGGCTAACATCTCCAGTCATGTACAATTAAATAGCCATATGTTTTTGAAGGAACAATTATAGTATTCTCTTAGTTCTCATTAAATAAACACACATTATTCAAAAAAATCCAGTGTAAAAAACCTTCAGAAGGCAATAAAAAGTGAGCTTAGCTTTTTTATTTGCTGTTAAGGAAGACAGCATACTCAGGTGTAGGTATTGGATTGCTGGTTAATTAACCGAAGTTCCTAATTCTGATTTTACTACCAGTATTGCATCACTTGAGCAAGTATATGCATCTTCGGGTTTTCTCTTCTATTGAAATATTATTTTATTTTCCAGTTCTACAAGCACGTTGTACAGAGTGTTGAGAAATTCATTCAAAAGGTAAGTCAGTCACGAATATTTTGTGCTATCACTGAGAAAAATTTCCTCATTTTGGATTACAGAGTATTGAAGACCATCAAGTTTTAGGTACACATATGGATTAGTGTTTTTATCACATGTTAGTTTATTTCAGTTTTTAGTCCCATTCAGTTTATGCTAGTAATCAGTAGCTGATCATAACCCGTGATGCAGAAAGACGAACCCTTTGTCCTCATTTTGTAGTTATGATATAGTTTGATCTGAATGACTGTGGATACTGTTTTAGGACTACTTCTGTGTGTATTCATTTAATGTTAAAAAAGGCTGCCAGTGTAGTCCATGTGAACAGTTAACAGCCAAAGAATTGACAGTGGTTTGGCAACTGACAGTTGCTTTTGCTTTTCTGCCAAGGGAAGATAACCATTCAGCCCCATCTTTTGTGTAGCAGAAGATTCAGCATTTCAGTTGGTGGTTCCTGCTAATAATGTAAAAAAAAAAATAAATTATATGGCTAGACTGGAATTACTTTTTGGGAAGATGCATTATGTTTTTACATAACAGTTAATTATTCTTGGGTAAAACTGCATTTTACCTCCAGTCAGAAATGCATGGATTCCAATTTGTGAGTCTTTCCTCCTTGTCTGCATTGTACCTGATGGTTCAGTTGATTGTTTCAGTACTGAATGTCTTCCCCTTTTGTAAATAGGAGTAAGTTACGATCAAATTGCTGATTTATTTTGGCAGACAAGCTAGAGAAATTAGTCTGCTAATGTTGCAGTGTTGGATGCAATTTTTCTTCTGTTGACCATTTTATGAAGCAGGCTAGATTGCTCAGTGTCAGTAACCTGTCTTCCTCATTACCTTTTATTCCTTGGTGTCCAGTGTCTGCTGCAGTGCCTTTTGACAGTGGTTGGATGGTGCAAACAGGGTTCAGCTTCAGCCTGGTGTTTTTAGCTGTCTCAGAACAGTTCATGAATGAATTATTTGGGTACTAGAACATCAGTCCTATGTGGAAAATGTGTCATATGTATGTTTCATGGCAGTAGTAAAGACTAGTAGTATACTTCACCATCGCTGCTAGTGTTTTGTGAAGTAGTTGTCTTTTGGGGCATCACCTCTGACTTCTTCCACCTCTAAGAAAAGCAGTAACTGTCCTTTTACCCCTCTTTAATACTACAGGTGGACATAGGAGGATGAGGTCAAGTGTACATCTTACCCATCTCCAATCAGTAGCATTTTGCAGTTTCGTGTACCGAAATTAATCTGGAATTGCCCAAGTTCCAAATACTGTTTTTTGGTTGCAGTGGCTGTGATTGGAAATTCTATATGCAGAGGCATGAGAAAAAAATTTATCCTCTGAATGAAAGAGTGGCAGTTTGTCAGGAATTGGACTGGTTGTTCATGACCCATCCGCAAACTACTAAGAGTATGGATTATCTTCACACACTTGTGTTCAGTGTCCAGTACTGCTTGATGAGGGACTTCTGCACTGTTCACTGCTGGTTACAGAAGGCAGATGTATGTTGTTATTGATAACCTTATTAATGATCACTCTGGATTAGATCTTTCCCTTTGGTGCGCTTTATGTGGGTTTTTTTCAGTATTTCATGAACAATTTAGTGAAACACAAGTTATTAATAACATCAAATAGTAAGTTCTTATTTTAGTAGAATTGGAGATAAGCAGATGAAAGCCAGCCATTTGATATTTACGGACTTAAGGTGTATGTTTGGAAGATAATTGGATTGTTTTTCTGGAAGCGATCGCTTCAAGTTAAAGCTCAAGGCTACTGAAGCTTCCATTAAAATCTGCCATAGACTTGTCCAGAGTGATGTCAGTGCCATCTCAAGTAGTTTACTGGTGATTCTTTACTACTACAATATTTCCTTTCTTCAGATTAATTCTCATGAGGTTATTGAAACTTCAGGTGAAATAATTGCCCGTGACATTCTTTGTTTTGTCACACTTAAGTCACTGGTCTGTTGTCATTTTGGTTGACTGTTTTATTCTCTGGCAAAACATCGTTTCAGGGGTCAAATGACCACTTTTCATATATATAAGGATATTCCACTGTGAGAGCAAGACTTGAGTAATTTCTTTGAGTAAGCAAATTATTTTTGATATATTATCAAATCAGAAAATAAGTGAATATTTGTTGTGTAAAAACTTTCTCATCTGAGATTAGGGATACACGGGCTCACTGCCCCAGTTGTAATTCTTCTTTATTTCATTTTTTGCTTGTCTTATTTTTTATCATCTGTCTTATTACGTTAATTATAATCTTTTGCTTTCTGTGTGTGTCATGTTTTTAAGTACTCCACCTAACATATTTGCTGAGTTTTCTTATTAAATATCTGTGGGTTTTATTAATTTGAATATCGTGAAATGTTGTATACCTGTCTGTTCTGTATGCAAAATACTCTTACTTTTGGTAATAATTTAGCTAAAATTTCAGTTGCTACAATACATTGAAGTGATTCTCTGAAAACAGTGTATTATATCCAATTAGACTTTAATTTTTTAAGTTTAATAATGCACATTTATTCTTAAAAGGATGCCACACATTCTTAAAAATAAAGAATGCCATACTTAAATACGCTGAACCATGTTTAGAGCCTTAATAAATGCTTCATCAAGGTTGCAAATGTTAGCAAACCAGCACTTTTCAGAACAGGAAGCTTGCATCTAGGCTATAATAAAATTAATAGTCTGAAGAGTTTGTTTGGCACTGTATTAGAGATTATGAATTTAGTGTGTTGCATAATATGTTTATCGACTCCCTGGACCTGAGAGGGAATGGGTGTACTTTTCCATAATACTTTGTGTGATAAGTGTATTCAACCAATATTGACGAAGTAATCCATGTCATAGTATATTCTGGTGATGACTTCATTATATTTTTGTACCACTTTTCATTCTCTCTTAAAACTGGTTGCAGTAGTCTGGTGCAGTTACTTTGCAATTAAAAGACAAAAATTTTAGCTTTAATTGTTAAGTAAGTAAAATTACCTAAGCAATTAGTATTGTAGTTAGCAGACATGCTTTATAAATACCATGCTGTTTGTAAATTATGTAAGTTTTCCAGAGTTCTAAAATAAGTATCACTGGTATATCCTCAACAAAACAGATGTCCACAAAAATATGTTTTTGTTTTGGCAGGGTGAGGATATACCACAATGGTAAAATAAAGTAAACAAATGTTAACTTTAATGTTGACTTTGAACATAAAGAAGAACAAAAATATTTTGAATTATATTTACAGCTAGTCCCAATGTACTTTTAAGAATTTTGTCATGCTTTATGCTGTTCTCTTAAAATAGATGTGTGCATTTAAAAAGGTTATGTGGTTCATGTGCTAATTTTTAATAGCTAGATTCAAAAAAGTTCTTTTTTTTTTAGTGGTAGGAAATTAATTTTAAATCATTTACATATTCTCAGAATACATATAGATGTGATAATTTGAACATTAAAGGTTAGCTGGTTTTGATAGAGTTTCATTTTTCAGGACAGTTTATTGAATAGGTAACGTTTTAGTAATACTTTAACCCATTTAAAAATTAGAGATGACTGTTCATATTTACTCTGCCAATTATGATTTTTGTTATTTTTCACATATGTATATTTTAAATTATCATTCTTTGTAGTGTAAACCAGAATATAAGGTACCTGGTCTGTATGTCATTGACTCTATTGTGAGGCAGTCCCGGCATCAGTTTGGACAAGAAAAGGATGTATTTGCTCCAAGATTCAGCAATAACATCATCAGCACTTTCCAGAACTTGTACCGTTGTCCTGGGGATGACAAGGTAAACCACTTACAGATTTTTCTAATTAAAACAATCTTTAGTATGTCATCTCTAAAGATTTTGATCTCACATTCTGCTTGCTAGAGTGAACCTAATTATAGATTTACACATTTATATATATTTCTTTCATTTTGCTTGTATAAATGTAGGGATGGGGGAAGACACATGCATTAGATTAATTAGACTTTTGGAAAGGCTTTCAGGAAGCCTGGATGGATTTGAGTTAATGTATTTTGATGAGAAAAAATTAAGCGGCCATGTGGTAGGACAGGGAGTTGTAGTCAGTCTTTTATTGTCTTATTCCCTGCTTCAGTGAGAAAATAAGTGAGCAGGCTTTGTATAAGGTCAAGGAATAAATAGTTTTCTTGGTAGCAGTATCTTCGGTACAAGCTATTATGTTTTGGACTGAGGAAGCAACAGAAAAACAGCAAAGTATCTTAAAAGTTACCTTTCTTTTGATACTGAATCAATCAACAGCTGAATAAGGCCTAACTTGAGTAGTTCACCCAATAGTTCAGCTGTCCATTGGACCACAGTAGTCAAAATTGCTACCAAATTATCTTTATAATTGGTTGACTGGAAATAGCAGAGAGTGCAGGCCATTTAACTTCCTTCATATTTGTCACTGATCTTACAATAGCTAGAGTTTCTTCTTATTGAATTGAAAAATTTCAAAAAGATGAGAAATGTTAAGGGCTTTATCTCCACATAAATTTGTGTAATAGTGTCATTAAGTGAAGTAGTATGTCAGGCGAGACGCTGCAGAAAGAGGAGGACAGGTTATTCTTTGAATAGTCGCACGCGTTCCTACAGCTGTATTTTTTAACCAAAGATCTGAAACCCCAAGGCATCAATGGAAGGTGATTAAGACAAGTTCAGCCTTTGCATGTCTTCTGTAGTTGTTGTAGGATTCCTGCCTTTTTAGAGGAGTTAGTACCTCTGCAGGAAAATGTGTTGGGATCTGTAAATTTTAAGTGGTTGGAAAAACTCTGCTATGGATGTCTGTCTTCTCTTCTGCAACTGAGTTCTGAGGTGCTGCTGAACAGGTTAAGTTAAGATATTTTTCCAGTCTGGTTTTAGGTTATCTATTGCATGAGCAACTTGTGCTGCTTCTATTCCATAGTATTTTATGTATACACAGGCATGGTACTTAACTTACTTTTTTCTTCATTTAATTGTGTTCCTTAAGCAGTATTAGTTAGTATTGTATAATCATCTAGCTTACTGCTCTGGGAAATATACTAACATGATAATAGCCTGACTTGATGAAGAAAGAGAGCTGCCACAATGATGATGAGCTCAAGTACTCAGTTTGTGTCTGGCTTTAAAAAAAACATAATAAGTTTATTGTAGGGTGAGAAATAGTGCTTATTATCCTGTGATATTTCAATGCACGGCAACTAATGTATCACATTAGAGGTGTTTGATGTGAAGAGGGAGAGTAAAACATAGTCTGTAGTCTGTAAAGCGCCTATCAGGTTCATTTCTAGGGTATTTTTCATCTCACTTAGGGAAAATGTATGTTACAATCTGAAGTCTTGCTGCTGTGTTGCATATGGATTCAGTATTATAGGAAAGTCTTTGTGCTGTGAAAGTAGCTACCACATATCTGAACCAGCAAAAAATTGTGCTGTCAGAGATACCAAGATACGTACCTGTTTTCAGAAGGACAGTACCATTTCATTTAAATTAACAAAAAAAACCCCACTGATTTCTTTCGTCTGGCTCAGCTATGGAATGTGTAAGGGGGAGATAGATACTGAGGCACAGAAATAGTTTTATATTCCTGTTCTGGATAGAAGAGGAAAGTTAGAGCCTTCGATGGACTTGTCAAGGACTGCCTTATAAAACAAACTTTCAAAGAAGAAAGCCTCACATGCTGTAATGGTGAATGGAAGCCTTCAGAGATTTCTTTAAAGGAACTCTAAATTATGTTTTCCAGGCAGTGAAAATTCAGTACTTCTCTCTATTAAAGTAAAGCATTCTCTTGGAATTCTGGGCAAACAGACTGTTGTTTTCTCTGGTTTAAATGCTGTCATTAAGTACTCTGTGTTTATATTTTATAGAATTTAAATAATTAAACCATCTTCATGACAGCAAACACAAGATCCTATGAAGAACTTTCTGCTCTTTATAATAGAACTAATTTTTTTTTTTTTTTTCAAATAAGCAAGGTGTCTTTTTCTGTTTCTATGCAAGTTTTCAAAATAAAGCCTTTCAGTAAAGGTGAAGCTTAGAAAATAAAACATCTGGGAGCAGATCAAAACAGTGGAATAGAAATGTAATAAAAATGCAAAATGAACAATGAGCTACATCTAATGGGATTGTATGAAGTCTTAATTTTCAGTTTTCCTTCCCCATTATCCACATTTAATATTACTATGTAATTTCAATAGGCAGGGAATTGCGTTCCAGTTTAAACTTTTAATTTCCCTACTTCATCAAGAGAGCTTGCAAACTAATGAGCTACTTTCCTTATAAAAGTATTTCGCAGTCTTAGTACATGCCCATTTTTCAATGGACATAAATAATATTGGTTCATATGTAGATCAGAATTGCATTCATATATGTTGACTATAAAAGTTTAGGAGACTAATAATTTCTTGTTTAAATTATTAGTAATGATTTAAAATTCTTCCTTAAAATAACTTTCCTTCCATACCGTCTTCCAAGAGTAAAGATACAAAAGATATATTTGTTTTGTTTTAATATATTTAATTTTCTGTTGAGAGAAGACTGTCACTATGTGCATAGTGTGTCTTTACTGTTGCCTAGGGTTAGCCTCGGGTTCGTAGCTTAGATATCTTTGGTGTGACCCAGTATAAGTGTTCTTATGGTTCTTACTGTTTGTAAACCTAAAGGTGCTTCAATCTAGAGAGATTGACCTTGCTAGTTGAGAATTCCATAATTGATAATAACAAGAAAGATAAACATGACTCAGGTCTTTTGTTATCCTTTCTTCATTTTAGAGTAAAATTGTTAGAGTGCTAAATTTATGGCAGAAGAATAACGTGTTCAAGAGTGAAATTATCCAGCCTCTCCTGGATATGGCAGCAGGAATTCCTCCTCCAGTTGTGACCCCTGTCTTGCCCAGCACTACAGCTGCTATGAGCAACAATACACCAGGTAAACACAACCAAGTTAAAATCATACTTTCCGTCAAAACACTTGTGTCAACTTTGGCATGTTGGCTGTTAACATGATGAAAAATCTCACTGGTTTCCCATAGACAGATCAAACGAATGCTAGAAAGAAATCTAGTATAGCCAGCATCTACATCAGGGAAGCAGCAAAAACAGGAGGCAGCTTGTTGTGTTTGCTTTACAGCTGTATATTATAAATATATTCAGATTGAGTAACAGTGCAGTAAGACCTAGTTTTGCGCTCGAAAGTCAAAACAGTAGATCACTGATAGAGTTAAAAACCCAACACAGCACTTACTACAATCTTTGTTAACTAATGGTGCCACAATTGAGAGAAATGAAAGAGAATTCATCGGTATCCCTTTGCTATCCGTAGGATTGGGCTTGCTCTGGGTAATGTCAGACAGTGCTCCTTTACTTTTGCTGGCCAACAGACAGTGATTTCCAGGGGAAAAAAAAAACATATTAACAATATAAGCTGCAGACAGTGACATACTTCCCTCTCCCTCAAATCTGAGTATGTGGGCCAGAAATCATGCTGGAGAATCACGTGGGCAAAAAACTGCTCATGGAGTATGTCCCAATTTACCAAACACTAATGTTGTTATATATGCAGATTTGATCATTTTGTGCTCTAAGCATCTTCATTACTTATGTAGGTAGATGGCAGGGAACTGGCTTTTCAACTTTTTTCGCTTTATGGAGACTTTTTTCATTCAAGGTTGGGATGCATGGGAAATTTTACATATAGAAAGTGTTTCTTGGCACATATGGACCTGGTTTTGTCACCCACCTTTTGCTGATCCCATGCTGAAAAGCAGTGAGGTGTACAAACCCACCTTATTTTTCACTGGTGTCTGTAAATATGTGAAAGTTCCAGCTCCTAGATTGGACTTACTGCATCTTCTAGCTCAGTATTTTTTATTTTCATTAATTGGATTACTTTAAATTGTAGAAATCATAGCTTTACTCTACTTCTTTTTAAAATTCTGATGCAAATTGTCTTTTAAAACAGTAATCTAGTCATTTACATTTAGCGTTCATTGGCCTATCTCTATTTCTGGGCTAAAAGCAGGAGTATTTGCAGGGAATGGACGATTCTTCTGGATTGTGGCATGAAACTAATTATCAGATTGCCGATTTAGTCTCAATGTTTCTCTTGAGAAAGGATGATAAAATGAGCAATCCTCATGAACTCAGCTGCTGCAGGTTGAAATTTTTAGTAGAATCCTTAAGGCTCCTCCCGGGGATATGCAAGTCCAGTAAGGTCTGGACTAACAGATGTTTCTGAGTAGACTGCTAACAATTATGATTTGGTACATATTGTTTCCACTAAATGGATTATTGTGTGAAACCTGTTTATTTTGCATTTGTCAGTGTTTTTGTTAGTAGTCTCCATAGGTCAATATTGGAAAGAGCTGTGAACTACACTTACACAAAGTAATCCTGCTACTTGAGGAATGTTGACGTGAGTTTGTGTTGTTTCTGTGTGCTCTGTGTGTCAGAAAAATGATTTCAACTGATGTTAATACAGTGCTTTCTCAGTATTTAATAACAGCAGGTATTTTTTTTCTTCTCTAACACTATTTCTAATTCTGTGTGCTAAAATCTTTTGTCATGTTGGATTTTATCTTTTTTAGGAACACCTGTGACTCCAGTTACTCCAGCCAACGTGGTGCAGAGTTTACCTGATCCTTGGGTATCTCAGATTGCTAATACAGATACCCTTGCTGCTGTTGCACAGATTTTACAGAGTCCTCAAGGCCAACAGGTAAATATTTTGTAGACAGGTACACTGTACACTGTTTGATACTTTGTGCCTTTACGGTACACTTAAGGAATACTGCTTTCATGAGTATCTCTTAGTTTTGTGTCCACTATCCATGTTAACTATCCCATGAGGTTGTTCATCACAAGTAAGTTCCAGGTAAACTAAAACTTCCTGTTACCTTTTGTAACCAACCCTCTTTGTTCCTTAAAAGTATCACAGAATGTGACTTCAGATAAGATGGTCTGTAATACGTACTTTCCTATATAATATTGCAGATGACTAAATCAAGAGCAGCATTAAGATTTCATGGATTTAGGTATAAAATAGAATGCCAGTCTAAGCATGTTTCTCTGCTGGATGCCCCAAGAAGCTTAACTTATATAAACTTATATAATATATAAACTTATAAACGTATATAATTCCCATTATATAATGGAAATGTACTTATTCTGTAAGATCTTTCCATCAGCTAAATACAGTTTTTATTTTGCAGTATTCAAAAATGAGGTCTTAGAAGTGACTGTGTTCCTCTGTTTCTAAATGCTCAACTCCCAAAAAAGTGGCTTGATGTGCAGTATGCAATGAACTGCTTGTCTTAACCCCCAGCCACATAATTTGAGTGCACACAGTTGGCTTTCTGTAAAAATGTTGATCGTCGTTTTTCAGTTTATGCTAGAACTCTGGCACCAGCATAAGTTTGGCATTATGATTTTTATCTGGAATGAGGAATAGAATGTTTTACCTGCTGCGGTACTAAACAAAACCCCCTGCATATGAATGAGAAGCAGTCACCTGTGAACTGTTACAAAGCACTGATGCTGATGATAACAACAACTTTACTTAGGGAGATTGTTTAATAGTGTTCAGCTAAGCAGAGTTGTCTGTAATTGTTGATAAGTCAAGTGGAGGGAGTATTTTCAGCTGATTACACTGAAAGAAATCAATGGGTCATTGAAAAGCAGAGCAAAATGAGTTTGTGGGATACTTTGTGAAATGCGGAGGAAAGATAGTGGAATAGCTCTTAAACAAGGAAAGGATGTGAAGTTAGAATGGGAAATATATGGGAAGTCAGTAAGGTAATTTTAAAGATTATTACCTGGAGAGTATTCTGGAGAAAAAAAAAGATGAAGCCAAAGAAAAACATTATGAAGATGAGAAGGGAATTAGAGTTTTAATGACAGCAGATCACAAAGAAATAACATTTGGATATTTAGCTCAAAATAATAAAATGATAAAAAACATGGATTTGGGGAAAGGGAAAAGATGGTCTTAAGCAGAAGTGTGGAGACAGACTGGGTACACAATAAATATGTACATGCAGATCTCTAGGATTGGTATATGAACTGCAACATTTGCTTCCATCCTAGCCATCTCTTTTCTTCCTGTTCTCCGAGCCACACCACACACACCACACACCCCCTGCCAAGCTCCAAAGTCCTCGATTTCATCTTAAGATTGTGTTTTATGGGTGAGAATGCATGCAGGTAAATTGAGAGTCTAGACATAGGAGATGGTAGAATAAGAAAGTTGTGACCAACAGGAATGTGAACACAGCTAGAAGGGTGACCAGCCAGGATTTTCCCCACTCTAGGGCTTCCATCTCTGCTTCTTCAGTTTGATTCCTTCCTACTCAGAGCAACACACAAGGTGGACCAGCCATATTGGCTCATCTTTGGTGGATTGGCCAAGAAGGGAGAGGGGAGCTCTTCATCTTTGCCTATTGCAGTAATCAGTGAAAACTCTTGGTGAGGTAGAACAATAATTGAAGCATTTTCAGAGGCTCTGCTGTTTAAGGAGTCTGTATAACTGTTTTTAAAGAATAGGAAGAGTTGTTTCACATTATCAGAAGGTAACTCTGAAACAATCTTGAAAAAGGATCATACATTTTTGATACATTGTGGAAAGGAAGATTAACCTAATCAGCTTATGCAGAGTTTCTAGTGAGCCCTAGTAAGAAGGGAGGGATTGAACCCTATGAGAGTTCAGTGGTGAGCCCCCCCATGAGGAGGTAGAATATGAATGTAAAAGTAATCAGGGACCTATGTCAGCATAGTTTGAACTACCTGAATTTGCTCAACCTTTTTCCCAGAAATACGCAAAGGTAAGGCTTCAGGGGCTTACTTCATGGAAGGTCAAAGTACTGCTTCCTCTAATTCCGTGATACTTTAGGTGGGCTTCTTTCCATAAGGATAGTATTTTTTCCTTTTGTGTTAAGGTAAATCTGTACAATTTTATGGGAGCATCTCTATTCAACAGCAGAATTGATCTGCACATGAAAAAGCCTTTTATTTCCTCATTGGGACAGCTTCTTTTAAAAAATTATATACAAATAAGAAGTTGGAGTAAGAAAATCAAGATACACCAGGCGATTGGATTGTACGTTTGTTCTAAAAAAAACAGTGGAAGATATTCTATTTTTCTTTCTTTTCCTCCTCTAAATTTGAAGGAAGAGACTCTTAGGGTATCCTGATATACTCTGATGAAATGTCTTAGGTCCATTCACTACACTTTTGAAAGTTCTTTCTCTGATAATATTTAGTACTCATTCCATTATAATCCTAGACCTCTCCTGGGTTGCGAGTAGAATTGTTTAAACAAATAAACCAGCAACCCACCCCAACCACCACCACCCCAAAAAACTATTTTTAAGTATTTGAGACACCCAACGTTATTTTTAAGTAATATTTTTTAACATCTGTCTTTTGGCATTACCCATACTTTGTTTTTACTGTAACATACTTCGTTGTTACTGTACGTCTGTTGCCCCAGAGCTGCTGCTCCTGGTTCAACATTGCATCTAGGCAATTTTTATCCTAAAACAGTGCTAGACAGAGCCCAGAGTCTGTGCCATTGCAGGAATTAAAATTATATTCCCAGTTCCTGGTTAATTTGCTTTTTATGTTTTGTTAACTTAGCAAGGAAAACGCATTCTTTCAGTGCAGACCTGAGTTCCAGCATGAGATTTTCCTTGTGACTAATCTGGAGACAGTAGTGCAAACTCTTCGTATAGGCAAGGCAAGTTGCATGAGCTTAAAGTGGAGCTTGCAACAATGCAGTTATTTTCTCTATACAAATGTTGTTACAGCATACAGATTTTCCTAATATAGGTGGGCCCTTAGGAAGCTGAAGTAGGCTAACAGATTTTTTTCAGGTCAGAAGGAATCAAACTGGAGAAACAGAAGAGGGGGAACCCTAGAAAGCAGGAAATCCTGAGTGGTGACTGGTCATCATGCAACCTGTCAGAGCAAGTTAGGAGGAAGAAGCATCTGCATGTCTTATCAGCCACAGAAAACAAATTAGCCAGTAAGTGGGAACAAAATTTGCAATAAATGAAAACAAATTAAGATGAAATAATAGCTGTAGGTTAGATGATACTTCATTCCTGAGGGTTTTTCTTCTAATTGGAAGGAAAAAAAGACTAGCTTGGTTTTTGGCTTTTACTTTTTTAAAATGTTTAATATATTTGTTATCTTTTCTCTTTTAGCTTCAGCAGTTGATACAGACACTGCAGATACAGCAGCAGAAACCTCAGCCTTCACTACTTCAAGCCCTGGATGCTGGTCTTGTCGTTCAGTTACAGGCCCTCACAGCACAGCTCACAGCTGCAGCTGCTGCTGCTAACACACTTAATCCACTGGAACAGAGTGTCTCTTTTAATAAGGTAGTAGTAGAATAATAGAAGTTTGAATAAGTATTTATTGTTAAAATACATGTGAGCAAATCTTCTTTTGGGTTTTACAGTTTGACTTTAGAGAGTTTAAAAATATATTAATATACTATTAAGTGCTCTGTCTTGAAAATTTAAAAAACTGTCTAGAGAGAGTAGAGTAAATGAAATTACTAGTTTTGTATGAGTTTAGGGCTAAACGGCATTTCATAGAATATCTTGAGTTGGAAGGGACCTATAAGGGTCATTGAGTATGAAGGTTGTTATGATTTAGCAAAGTTAAGCCATTGTTATATGTTTTTCTTCACCCTTTATAACACAGTGGTGAGAATGGAGCATGCCTTGTATTTCCCCTTCCTGTGTTTACGATCTGAGGTAGGAAATGATTTCTTACAAGGTAACGAAAGAGAAACATGCAGAAATTTGTATAAGCTGTTTTCCCAGAAGAGTAAAACGTGATCGGACTTGTGATTTTATTACATTATAAACTCCAAGAAAACTTCTAATCTTAGCCATAAAGCTATATTAAGTGATGAAATAAGTTTATGACTGTAGTTAGAACTAGTCATGTCACACTTTTAAAAGGATGTCAAAATGTTAAACAAACCCTGTAGGTAAAGAAACTTTGTGTGTGTTGCAATATATATGCCTATCTTAAAAAAAATTCCAAAAAGCAACAAACAGAATGCAGAAATTTAAGAAGACTAATATAGTTGAATGACAGGTAGCAATAACCATGCTGGCAATTACAGTAGTAGTAGTATAATATCAGTAGACTAAAAAAGGAAGAACTTCTACTCAAAGATTAAAAGATAAATAAATCTTGTTCCATTATCTTTGGAAGAAACAACTTGTGAGTAGATAATCTCTGTAGGATTGTCCTAGAATGAATAAATTATAAGAATAAGAAAATCAGAGAAGCAAAAAACCTCTCTCCCCCCCCACCCCCCACCCCCACCCCAGATAATCTCTTTTTCAGGCAATCAGCTGCTCAGAACTTGACAAGTACTGAGTTTAAAGTTTGGGACAATTTGTCTTATGTTTCTAGAATTTGTTCAGCTAAACTCAAATCTCTGAAACTATAGAGAGTTGTCATTACTAATGAAAGTAATACAGCTGTAAAAATAAGTCAGGAAAAAATAACCTGTACTCATGCTGTATCACAGCTGTAACCATCAACTCGAGTAGGGTATAATCACAGGGAAAAAATGCATCAGTTAATAGGTACTGCCTTAATATGTAGCTACAAAAAGTGATTAAGAATATGGCATTGTATTGTGGTTTATTCTGCAGACTTCAATTCCAGCGTTTATATGGATAGGTGTACTCATAGGTGTGGCTGTCTTGAATGTTGGACAACTTAAATGGAGCAGATTGAAGGAATTCGCATTCTGATGAGATGTTTATATACCTTGAGTGAGTTCAGCCTGATGCTCTTTAATTAGTTTATGCCAGTAATAGTGTGCAGGAGTCTTGTTGTCATGAAAGTTGTGAGCAGAGTGAATGTATGTGATTGTGATTTCTGGGACTCTGAATGGAAGTATTGTGGAAGGAATTCTGGTGGCAGTGTGATAATTTACAACCCTTCAGTAGGTATATGGTGCTGATTTGTTCTTGTAAACTGTAGAAGAGTTGTCTTTATAGTATGCATGTGATCTGTACCTCAGTTCTGTGTTATACAAATACTGTTAGATTATAATACATCTCAAATTCCTTGTTCAGTGTTCTATAGCATCTCTATGAATGAACTGATAATGTATGTCTTGTTAGTCCATTAGGGCTTTTACTCAAATGTTACTTAGAGTGCTTTGCAGAAATAACATGTCCTTTTAGAATTTCTTTTTTTTTTTTTTTTTTAAATATTACGTTGGTGTTACCATACCTATTTTCTCCTTTTTCCGAAGTCTGAGGATTTCTGAATCTAGGTATTACAGAAGAGTACATATTAATATATATGTATTAATGGGCAATCTTATTTTTGTGATGATAAGTTTTGGGCATAATAATTTTCCTTGCTTTTTTAAATGGTTTCTCAGCACCAATCTGCCACCTGAATCCCACTTCCCAATAGCTGAAGACCATGAGTCATAATGATATAATTCTATTTATTAGACTCTACTTTCATTTTATTGTATAATTAATTGCGTGATTTTTTTACTAGACATGACAGCCTTAATAAACAAAATGTAAAAAAGGCAATATTACTTTTATAGGAAGCATCTACATCAATGTTTTAGATTGAATCAGGAGCCTGCTTTTGAGGTCAAACTTTTGATTGTTTATATGTACCACACATCATTTCACATTGCAGAGGAATCTTGAACACATAAAGTAGATTCATGTGGATTAAGCTGAAGCAAAAGATATGCTGGAACTGCTAATGAGTACTCAATTGACAGGGCCAGACGGGAGCTGCTTCAGAGTAACTAGTTACAAAGTCCAAATAGCATGCCCAAATAAAATAAAATAAAAACTATACACCAGATATTTTTAAGAGGAAAAGTTTTGGGAATGCTTTGCTTCCTGGCAACAGATTAGGTCTTTGTTAGTGATCTTCCAGGATGCTCTGAAGTTCTAGAGTTTTTGGACGCGTTTTAGAGAGCTTGCAATAGTTTTACATTTAACACAAAATGCCTCAGTTGCAGGTGATCGTACTGTTAGAGATACCATTATCAAAAACCAAGGTGTCAGAACAGTACAACGAAGAGCAACACTAGGCTGTTAACAGCCTTTGTTTGAGTACCAGACATACAATTGCTTAATCTCTGGGGTTCTAGTCTTTATAAGAACATAAGTAGTTAATAAGTGTACTTATAACAACAGAGCATGAGCCAGCAGAGTGCCAACAACATCCTGGGCTGTGTGAGCATGAGTGTAGGCACGTGATTGATGGAAACGATCATCCCATCTAGACATCCCATCTACTCTAGACTGCATCTAGAGTATCACATCCAGTTTTGCCACCCCTGCCCCTGCATGGGAAAGACATTGACAAACTGGACTAAGTTTAGTGGACGATCACCGAAATGGTCAGAGCTGGAGCACTCACCCTCTGAGGGACTGGAGCTGGTTCAGCCTGGGGCAGAGCCAGCTTTGGGGGAGACCTAACAGCAGCCCCACAGAACCTACAGGAAGGTCATCAAGAATATGAAGCCAGGCTCTTCACAGCATGGCATAGCAGTAGGATTATAGACAACAGACAGAAATTGAAATGAAAGGATTTGGAGTGGGTATAAGGAAAACCTTTTCTTCCCATGAGAACAGCCAAGAACTGGAATAAGTTGGTTGGAAAGATTGTGCAGTCTTGGTAGTTGGAAATGAAAATGTTTCCAAGACTCAACTGGATAAAGCCCTGAGTAACCTGATCTGAGCTCACTGCTAAGCTTGCTGTGAGCAGAAAGTTGGGCTGAGACCTGTTGAGGTCCCTTTGAACCTGGACTGTCCTGTGATCCTAAGATTTATGAAGAACAGGGCAGAAGAGGTACTGTCATCTAGTGGAAATGGAAGTATTCTTACCTGAGGTACAGTGACCAATCCTGAACATCTTAAAAAAGCTGCAGCAGCAAAATTAGAGAATCTAGCAATTCCTGAAAGCAATAATTAGAAATATTGAGTAGTTTCTGTAAAAGAAACAGAACAGACTTGAGATGGAGTTTGAAGAATGGAGGATGGGCCCGTAATGTGGATATAGAAATACTTACATGGTTGAAGGCAGGGTCCAAAAGACAGATGTTCTGAGTTGGCAGACATAAAAAAAGACAGCTTTTAAGATAAATAAACAGTAAGTGTCATGATCCAAAGAAAACTGTGAAGCTTAGTTCACATTTCATGGTATAATGATGGTGAATTGGATATCAAATATAAAGAGTGCAGGAAAATATTTCTGATGAATACATAAGTATCCATCTTTTTTTTTTTTAATCCCTATTTTTAATAAATTCGTCAGTTCTTCCAATCCCTTGTTTTCAAGCTCTTCAGTTTCTGCAGTATCTTGTGGTAATAAGTTGCTGAAATTAATATGCATTATGTGTAAAATACCTTTCTTTTGTCAACATCAAATGTGTATATTTTGTGATCTTGCTGCAAGACCATATCCTTGTGTTATGGTAAAGAAAGATTTTTGATCTACATTTTTCTATACGTTTGTGCCCTATTCCTTTTACTTTAATTTCTAAAGATTTCCTGATGCTTAAGAAGAATTTCGTTTCCTTTGGAATAAAAAGCTTTTTTTCATGTCTTTAATCATTCTCATTGCTTTTTCTGAACATACTCTTTTTAGGTAATTAAAGTAACAGGTGTAGCGTTCAGGGAAAGTTCTATACTTTTATATGCATGTGTGTGGTGGTTAACCTAGGTATCCTAATATTTAATTTGTTTTAATTTCTACCGCTTTATTGTAGAGAGTATTCTGTTAGAATTTATTTTAAATTCAAGATATTTCAGTTCAGATTTTTCCCTTTAGTATCTACTGTATTATTTAAAACAAATTGAAACAAAAATCATGGTGCACACTTGTGTATCTTGGCTGGAAGTTCTTTGGTTTACTCTGACCTCAGTTTAACCAAATTAACTTTTTTGCATATCATAAATTGTTGACTACTTTCCATTGTTCCTTTTCTCAGATGATTAAATAGTACATAGTCTGTTATCTTCCTTTCTGTGTTGTCACTACAGAAGAAACATAATTAATAATATTTTAAAGATAAGACCAGTTGTTTTCTAAAATGCATGTTATTTTCAGAGCAGCAGCATTTTACAAATGCTTTACTTGAATGTATTCTAACAATATGAAAAAAAAAAAAGAAGGTGGCCACCTTGCTGTAAATGGATTACATATATATGGTGAAAGTTATTCTGGAGTTTAGTATCCCATCTCACATAAGCTTGACGGTCTGTGTTTCTGCTGTGTTTTCTCAGAGATATATTCAGTCGTGCTTTTATATAGATTAGACTGTTTCATTGGGAAGATAGTTCTAAAAATTCTTGACTGGTCAGTCTCTTAGATTATGCTTTGTTCATCTTGCTAGACTCCAGTAATTGAGAGTAAATAGAGCATCCTGAGAGAGAAAATGGGCTACTGAATCACGGCTTGTTACTGGAGACGTTTTTGCCTTGGTATTTCAAAATGACTGCCCTATGTTATTGTCCTCTTGGTTTTTTCCTCTGAGACCAAGGTTTGAGAAGAAGTTATAGTGGTTTGTAGTACAATGTTAACTCTGCTTTTCAGAAGATTTCCAAGGTGTAAAGATGCATGGACATGGATTTGTTAGCACTGCTCTATGAAGAGATAGTTACTGAAAAAAGACAATCTCGGTGATACATAACATTTGTTGTATTTCTTCATGCTTGTTCTTTAGTTTTGTCTTCAAGAAAGTAAAATGCTACCGAAATACTTCTGGACTGTTTAAAAATTAATAAACAAACCAAACTTTCTTAGTTTAGCAGAGCTACAGCATAGACATTTTTACAGATGAAACAGGAAGTTTATCCAAGTTTTTCTATTTCCTTGTCAGATACCTTTTTTTTATCCCTTTGGAGGCTTATTCCTCTTACATGATAACTGCTTGCTTTGAATTTTTGCAGACTATGTGAGAAGTTGTTTTCAAGAAGCAGTATATTTGAAGGAATTCAGGTTGTCTAAATGACGTGTGTGTGAAAATATGGCAATTCTTTGCGAACTAATGAAGCTATAGGTTTTCTCTTGATATGAGCAGAGCAGTTTGCTGATTGCCAAAGGGTTGAATAGTTGGCCTCTTTGTAGTAATTTCTTCTAATTAAAGGTACCATTACATAAAATTAATCTTTACTTAAGCCTTTTTCCAAACTAGCTGTTACTTACTATGGAAGGAATCACAGAATCATAGTATGGTTTGGGGTGGAAGGGACCTTAAAGATCATCTAGTTACAACCCTCTGTTTTTAGGGACTGGAAGGCTGCTATAAGGTCTCCCTGGAGCTTTCTCTTCTCCAGGCTGAACAACCCCAACTCCCTCAGCCTGTCTTCGTAGGAGAGGTGCTCCAGCCCTCTGATTATCTTTGTGGCCCTTCTCTGGACTTGCTCTGACACGTTCATGTCTTTCTTATGTTGGGGGCTCCAGAGCTGGATGCATTACTCCAGGTGGGGTCTCATGAGAGTGGAATAGAGGGGCAGAATCACCTCCCTCAACCTGCTTGTCACCCTTCTTTTGATGCAGCCCAGGATATGATTGGCTTTCTGGGTTGTGAGTGCACATTGCCAGGTCATATTGAGCTTCTCATCCACCAACGCCCCCAAGTCCTTCTCCTCAGGGCTGTTCTCAATCCATTCTCTGCCCAGCCTGCATTCGTGCTTGGCATTGCCCCAACCCACGTGCACTTGGCCTTGTTGAACTTCATGAGATTTGAATGGGCCCACCTCTCAAGCCTGTCCAGGTACCTCTGGATGGCATCCCTTCCCTCCAGCATGTCAACTGCTTCACACAGCTTGGTGTTATCTGCAAACTTGCTGAGGGTGTGCTCAATCCCACTGTCCATCTTGCTGACAAAGATGTTAAACAGCACCTATCCCAATATTGACCCCTGAGGTACGCCACTTGTCACTGGTCGCCACTTGGACATGGAGTCGTTGACCACAACCCTTTGAGTGCAGCCATCCAGCCAGTTCCTTATGCACTGAGTGGTCCATCCATCAAATCCATGTCTCTCCAATTTGGAGACAAAGATGTCATGTGGACAGTGTCAAATGCTTTGCACAAGTCCAGGTAGATGATGTCAGTTGCTCTTCCCGTATCCACCAACACTGTAACCCCATTGTATAAGGCCACCAAATTTGTCAGGCATGGTTTGCCCTTGGTGAAGGCATGTTGGCTGTCACCGTTCACTTCCTTATTTTACATGTGCCTTAGCATAGTTTCCAGGAGGATCTGCTCCATGATCTTGCCAGGAATAGAGGCAAGACTGACTGGCCTGTAGTTCCCCAGGTCTTCCTTTTTTCCCCTTTTTAGAAATGGGGGTTATGTTTCCCCTTTTCAAGTCAGTGGGAACTTCATCAGACTGCCACAGCTTCTCAAATATGATGGACAGCAGCTTGGCAACTTCATCCACCAGTTCCCTCAGGACCTGCAGATGCATCTTGTCAGGTCCCATGGATTTGTGCACCTTCAGGTTCCTTAGATGGTCTCTAACCTGCTCTTCTCCTACAGTGGGTGGTGTGGCTGGAGCGCTTGCCAGTGAAGACGGAGGCAAAAAAGTCATTGAATACCTCAGCCTTGTCCATGTCCTAAGTGACCAGGTCTCCTGTTTCCTTCTGGAGAGGACCTACTTTTTTCCTGGTCTGTAGGATTCCTTTTTGAGTTTGAATTTGTCTAAGAACTCCTTGTTCATCCATGCAGGCCTCCTGGCGATTTTGCCCGACTTCCTCTTTGTTGGGATGCATCGCTCCTGAGCTTGGAGGAGGTGGTCCTTGAATATTAACCAGCTTTCTTAGGCCCCTCTTCCCTCCGGGGCTTTATCCCATGGTATTCTGCCAAGCAGAGCCCTGAAGAGGCCGAAGTCTGCTCTCCTGAAGTCCAGGGTAGTGAGCTTGCTGTTCACCCTCCTTGCTGCCCTAAGGATCTTGAACTCCACCATTTCATGGTCACTGTAGCCAAGGCTGCCCTTGAGCTTGACATTCCCCACCAGCCCCTCCTTGTTGGTGAGCACAAAGTCCAGCCTGGCACCTCTCCTCGTTGGCTCCTCTGTCACATGAAGAAGGAAGGTATCATCAACCCATTCCAAGAACTTTCTGGCTTGCTTATGCCTGTCTGTGTTGTCCCTCCAACAGATACCAGGGTGGTTGAGGAACATGTGGCTGTACTTGTAACAGCAGCCAGAGGTCAAGAAAGCCATGGACAGAACTTGTTATTTGATGCATTCAAGAGTTTGGTAGCAATAGAAGTATGACATTTAATTTTCTATTCAGGCTATTTGCCAGACTTTTTTTTTTTAAGTTGAAAAACAAGAGCATTTTCCTTTTAAAAGGTGAATACACAATAAGGGGCATATAAGGAGTACTCAGTAATGCTGATTTTGCTTTCTCCTAGAAGCTGATGGACAGGTTTGACTTTGGGGAAGAATCTGAACAAAATGAAGAGCCTAAAAAGGAAACTCCCACTTCCCAACTGTAAGATCAAGCTATGTTTCTTAAGGAAAATGTTAAAATTTGCATGACTCTAGTTGAACATTAGCATTAAATAGTAACGAAAATGTTGTTTCTTTCAGAGCACAAGTATACTAAAACAGTAGGAAGAGAATAGACAGCTTACTAAATTAATGAAACATACACATTTTTAAAATATTTAATATAAGTCTGTGTGCCAGAAGTTTTGTTGACTTCATCTTAAAGTTAGCATATTCTTTGCTTTCTTAGTTATATTCATAGCGTTAATGTGTGATACTGATGATAACAGAGGTTGAAACTAGCTACATTGTTTTCATTATTTTACATTTTTAGTTAAACTTGAAACTCAGTTCTGAAGACCTGTATCAGCTGTTTAAACCAAGAAAAAAAATGTTGTGTTTTTTTTATTGAAATTATTTCATTGTAGGCCTTTAGTACCAGAATCTGTGAACAACTCACTTTTTCACCAACTAGCTGAACAGCTACAGCAACAAAATTTAGAACATCTCAGACAACAGCTTCTGGAACAACAGCAGCCTCAAAAGGTAAGAACTCCATCTTGTGGCTGTCGTAATAATTATGTTCTCCACTGATAAAAAGATTCATTTGCTACTTCGGGACAAAATAATTGTCTTGTTACTGACACTTCTCTTATAGTGAAAGTCTTTGTCAGTTGCTGATCATCTAACAGAGGCTTGCAGAATAAATGGAATAAGCGGAAGAAAGTGCTTAAAGCAGAAAAAAAAAAACCACAACCAAATGTGTGAGGCGTACATTTTGCTTCTCTTAGGAAAGAATGCCCTTTAGCTGAGTTACAGACTGACTGTGCTTTTGCTGTTTAGCTCTTTATATGGGGGTAAAAAAGCTTTTTCACTGCAGTCAGAAAGAAGGTGGTGAGCACTGAAGTGATTACGCTCCCGTCTGTGAAGGGAGAGCAGTGTGCAAGCTGCTGCTGCAAAAGCATCAAGAGGACAGAGTGGAGATTCTGGATAACACTAATTTCCCCTACCAAGCTTTAAGCCTTGGCTAATAAATGTCTCATTCTGTTGAAGAATCCAAGCTAAAGAATAGAGTCATGTATTTCTTGAAAAATTATTAATTAAGAACTGATACTTGAGACAACCCAAGAATCCTTCTTAACTATGTGAATTGGGTCCTGTGTGCTTTGCATTGAAGTAAACTGGTTTCTGAGGTTAGGTCTCGGTACTTAGCTGCTCTTTTCTCCTGATCCTAATTTCTGATTCCATAAAAAAAAAGAAAACCAACAAAAGTTTATTCTGTCTTGATATTGAACTTCCTGCGGGCTTTCTGTGAAGTATTTGGATCTAGTTTCACAGTAAAACAGAAATACTGCGTTGAAAGAAAATCCATAAACTTAACAAACATCTGTTGGGGATTTTAATTTAACTTGTGCAAAGGTTTAGTTGCTCAGCTTTTAATCAAGAATGTCATTTGAGTTTTGATTTTGTGAATTCAAGTTTTCAATTGTTTAGTAAAATAGTAATTTATATTTTACTAGATATTATTTCCTTATTCTACTTCTTTATTTTACTATGTTTTATTTTCATGTCTCATTTAAGTGCAGTAACTGACAAAGTTTGTACAACATAGCTACAGACTAAATAGTTTTTGATGTTGGTGGATATCTAGCAACTTCTGGCTTTAAACACTAAAAGATGATGTAAAGGAATATAACTTTGAAGAGTGCATCTATTTTAGGAGCTTTTGATGTGACGTATATAAAAGTAACTATGTAATTTGAAAATAAAAATGCTGAATGCCTACCTTATTGTAATATAAGCAGAATTAGAGTTTAATCTCATCTATGAAATTAAGTTACAGTACATTTATGGGTAGAATGTTCATATGACTCACCCTTTATTATTTGATCTTCTACTCCAAATCCAAAAGTTGTTTCCCTTCAGGTCTGCTCAGCTTCTTCTCTAGTCAGTATGGAGAGGAAGTTTTATTTTCATCTTGATAGCAGCTAGAAGATACAAACTTCTGCAAGAACTACTCTGTAATGACTGCAGTGTGTTATGAGGAATATTTTCTTTAATTCCATGTTTAAGTGTCAGTGAGGAAGATTAAGGGAAAGAGAAGGAAAGATAAAACATAACAAAATTACTAAGCACCTGTTGCAGCCACTTATTCAGTTCTCCCCCTCCCTCCCTGCACCCCCTAAAAGAGCAAGGAGAAGAGGGAGAAAAAGAGGGGAAAGGAAAAAACCAAACTTGTGGGTTGAGATAAAGACAGTTTAATAGAACAATAATGGAAAAGTAAAATAGCAATAATAATAATGGTAAAAGAATATACAAGATGAAGTAATACAACACAAGTCACTCTCACCACCTGGTGAATTTGTTGCCCAGCCTGTCCCAAGCAGCGATCACACATTCCTGCCCCCTCAGCCAACCCCCATTTATATACTGAGCATCATGTCTGTGGTATGGAATATTCTGTTGGCCGGCTTATTCTGTCTGTGCTCCTTCTCAGCTTCTGTTGGAAGCTGAAAGAAGTCCTTGACTAATATAAACATCACCTGGCACCAACTGAAACAATATGCATTATCGACATTCCTTTCATACCAAATCTGAAACACAGCAGCCACAAGAAAGAAAATTAACTCTAGCCCAGCTGAAACCAGGACAGCATCTGATTAGGAGCAGGGGGAGAGGGAGAGACGATAGAAGACAGAGACAGAAGGTGCAACAAGAAATGTAGGAACTGATACCAAGAAACAGATTGCTGAAGAATAATTAAATATAAGGAAAACAAGGCAAAACAGATAATGTTAGAAGGCAAATGCATTAACTGAATTATAGTAGGTTTTTTTTTTCGTGCAAACTGTCATTATAAGCTGTTTAAAAATATGAAATAAAACAAAAAAAAAGCTGTGCTACATGTCATTCTGCTAATGTTCTACCATTCTCCTGGCAGATCAAATACCTACCATTTGTTGAATTAAATTGAAAATGTAACGAGAATCACTGAAATGTTTACCTGCTATATTGGATTATAGGTTTAAAATTATTTTTCAAGGTTGTCCTGATAGCATTTCTGAGTATTTTCATTGCATTTCCTGTATTTCTTGAACTTCTTTCGTATCTTACAGATATTTATTCCAAATCTGTAGTTTCAGTCCAGTGTATAGGCCATTATAGTTTTTTCTCTAGCAAATCAACAACACATTTAGTATTTTACATTTTTATATTTTGGTGTTTTTTTCAGAACTGCTTGTTTTGTTAGGTCTGTTGTAAGTGACATGCTGGTATGAATGACACAACACCCTCTCTTATCTTGTAGTAATCACTTGTCTTAAATCATGCACTGTAAGAAAGTTTGGAGTTAAATGTAAATTTTTTAACTAGTTCAATTGGTATTGCAAATATTTTCATTATATTAATAACAAAATATAATTTATTAATGCATGTGCGTGGGTGACCAATGGGTATCTTTCTGTGTCACTGTACATATGGCTGCCATCATTATTGATTGACCTGTGTATTTTTGTATTGAAGCCAGCCAAATTAAGCAACAAATAGTGTACTTCGGGTTTTTGTTTCAGCAGATAGATAGTAATTTTTTTTATAGTCAGGAATATTAGTTATTTCAAACCTTTGCATTTAAGGATGATTAAAAAGAGAGTGGAATGGAGCTTTCACATTAATGGGAAGTGGGAAAATAAGAGAAACATGACAAATAGATTTTCAGATACTTGAACAGTTGTTTCATGTAGTATTGCATTTTGACGCAGTAAGCATTTTGAATTATGAGGCTTTTTCTGGTATATTATTATTTGTTATTTAGGCAAGCCCTGAGGAGAATCAAGAAGGAAATTTTGGTTCGGAACACTCTGCATCACCATCACAAGGGAGTAGTCAACAGCAGTTTTTAGAAGTGGAAACAAATGTAGATGATTCAATGGATATTCAACAACAGGTAAAACTATTTTAAATTTGATTACAGAATTTGAAAGGAAAACACATGCTAAGATGATTTCAAAATGAGTAATATGGATGTATTTCATATAGTCATATATATTGTGAGTATATTTATTAAATGTTACTAAACATCTGTTATGTCTGATCTCAGGACATGGATATAGATGAAGGACAGGATGTTGCTGAAGAAGAAATTTTTGAACAAGAGGAAAAGAAATCGGCTGTTCGTTCAAGATCAAGAACTCGTTCAAGATCTCGTTCAAGGTTTCATAATTAACTTGTATTAAGTAAATGAAGACTTTCTGAAACAAAGTTGCAATTTGTGATTATCATTCTCAAGTATTTTCCAAAATTGTCATGAGCAGGTTTTGGCAATGGAAAAAAAAAAGCATTCATTTAATATTTGTGTTAGATGCAGACATTCTGTATGACCGTTCATTTTGCATATCCATGGTTTACTTTAAATTTTTAAGACCTGTTCAGGTAACAAAAATTAGTGACACTAACCAGCTGGACAGATTTTGTATGCCAGAAAAATAGATACCGTTGTGGAACGTTTTGAATGTGTTTTGTTTTGTTTTAAGCTCAAGGTGTATGTTCTCTATTTCCTGAAGCAGTTTGAGTGAATATAACGGAAATGTCTGTATCATGCTTAAAGTTTGTAGTTAAAAGACAGCTAAATTAGAATTATTTTTTTTAACTCAGCATACTGAAATTAAGCATTTTGCAGGTCACCAAGAAAACGAAGGTCTAGATCACGGTCTGGTTCTCGTAAGCGTAAACACAGAAAACGTTCACGCTCAAGATCAAGAGAAAGGAAGAGAAAGTCATCTCGGTCATATTCCAGTGAAAGAAGGGCTAGGGAAAGGGAAAAAGAACGTCAGAAAAAGGGATTGCCTCCTATACGGTCAAAAACACTAAGTGGTAAGTGGCACTGTTTCCTGTTTTAATAATGTGGTATTAAAGGGAAAAAAGGCTTTGTTTTCCATTGAAAGAACAAGATTTAGCTTGAATACTGTTACAAAATACAGTAAGCATAATCTTTTTTGTAAGTTTCATTTCTGATGTTTCTTACAACTTAGATACATCATTTCATCTTGGAGGAAAGCAAGTATTTTGCCATTCTACTGATGGTTTTACTCATACTGTTGTACCAATGATTTTACTTCTGAACAGAGAGTAGCAAGGGCTGTCCCTAAGTTACAATCTGCTTTCTCTTTAATGCTGTCTTCTATGGGGCATTTGAAGATGATCAGCACTTGATCTGAAAATTGGTACGCTGATAAGACTTTTAAGTATGTGGTATACACTTTGGACACTTTGCTGAATATCTTAGAGGCCAGTTTTGATGAACTTTTGATGAGTGCTTTTTAAATAGCTTTTCACGGGAACATAGAACCAAAGCAGGTGAAAATGTGAAACAAGTAATTTGCTATCATAAGACAGACCATAATGCTCCTATCTTAAGGAAATATCCAAAACGTAACTTTATTTCAGCTTCTGCAGAGTGCTGCTGTGCACTGCTGTCATTTCTACGGAGAATTTATGTACTAAAAAGAAGGAAAGTAGTAGGGAGAAGGAGGAGAACTTTCTCCACACAGTTACTTAAATCAGTGGGAATGTATTTTGAGATGAATGCTAGAAACAGTGAAATTGGGTGTAGTCATCTGCTACTGTATCAGTATATCCCATTGCTGCCGATAGCAGGACTCTGGATTCTTTGGGTGCATAATTGTAATTAATTTATTTTTGTAATGAACTCGTGTTCGTGAATTTAACTTTGTTTAAATAGGTTATACACAGTTTCTGATGTCATTTTGCATTTATTTTGTGTCTTAAAACTATATAGTTTATCTGACAAGGTAAGCATTTCAAAATTCATTTTGCAAAGGAAAGAGTGTTCTGTTCTCTTCACATTAATATTTTATGTCATTCCAAGGTGACTTTAAACTCAGGACTGTACTGCAGTTTAGATGTATATTTTTTTCTTCTCTGGCCTTTCACATTAAAAGAGGCAAACCAGTTTTATGGTGTAGATTTCTCCCACTAGTCCACAAAGTAGGGAGCTATAATCAGAATGAATGGGAGCTGGGAGGCAGGGATTAAGTAACCTGATGAATAGCAGCAGCAATTGAGGTCCTGTGAAGTGACCTGGCACATGGAAAGGATACATTAAGAAGGCTAAATGAAGTGTGGAAACTTTTTTTTTGGGGGGGTGGTGGTGTAAATAAATGAATGAATAGGTAATCCACCTGACAAGTAGTTTACTTCATGAAAATTGGTCAGTGACAGCCACATTTATCACTTCCTGAGATCTGACAGATTGTTTCATAGAGCTTAACACCAATGAGAACCAAAAGGACCAGCTACAAGCATGTGAGGAACAAGTTTTGTCCAAGAGAAATCTTAAGGCTAGTCATTCTCAGTACTGCTGAGTACTGCTGTCAACTGAAAATGTCAGTTGACAGAGGAACACACAACACTGGTTTCTAGTTTGGTGCACCAAGATTGGTACAGGAAGAATGTGTGATGTATCAAGATGATGATGAAAAAAGATGTTTCCTTGGTTCACGATAAGGCAGGCCCAAGAGATCCAGGTTGTCTGGTTTTGTTCTGCCTTCAATCCTTTAAGATCCGGGGTGGATTACTTAGGGTAGCAAGATATTTGAGGAAAACCACCAATATTGGTCTAATCTCGTGCTGATTTAGATCACCCTGTGTTAAGTGGAAATAATTGCTATGAGTTTGTCAAGGCTTGCACGCGTAGATGGGGCAATATCTGGGAGACAAAAGAATTGGACCCATGTAAATATGGGAAAAGGAAGTTTTAGTTCACACCTCAGTGAGTGTTTCTATTTGGCAAGGGGGCATAGGCATTTGGGAGACAAATTTCAGGGCTCTGGGCTTGTGGTGGAATTGACAAGAGTCCGAAGTATCGTGGACATCTTCAGCTCAGTGGTGAGCCTCAGCCAGCTTTGTCTTTCTGGGATGTTCCCCAAGGTAAAGTAAAAGTGTAGTTTCTGTTTCTTTCAGGTGAAAATGCAGTGCATAATACTGCAGTTAAGTTCCTTCTGTAATACACTTCTAGCCAGTTAGAACTTAGTCTTACTTTGTTAAAACTGACTTTAAACCTTAGAGGCATGTTTTTTATGTAACATGGAATAGAAATGATTTTTTTCCCTAAGTAATTTTTACTGCAGCTTACCTTGGCTAATAATCTACAGAATTTTATTTTTTCATTTCTTTTAAAACAACTGTTTTGATTAAAAGAAAGTGAAACAAGAAGGATGAACACTTGTACTGTTTGGTGTCTTTTAACCCTTTAACATTTTTGTCAATATACTTAATCTCCATATAGTAAGTAAGAGATTTACTATTCTTGCTTTTTAATCAGTGATTTCTATGTGATTGTAAAGCCTTTTATATCCATGCTATAGAGTATTTTATAAGCTAACATTCTAGTATTTTGATTGACGTGAATGTGTCTCTTGACAGTTTGCAGTACTACTCTTTGGGTAGGTCAAGTAGACAAGAAGGCTACGCAGCAAGATTTAACTAACTTGTTTGAAGAATTTGGACAAATAGAGTCAATTAACGTAAGTAAGCATGTTATCATGCATTTTCAGGGATTACAGAATAGAAATTTGAACACACTTATGCCTCTGAGTTCCTTCTAGCAGCTTAAGCTTGTATTTAGGAGGTTGGTTTTTATCACTGTTTAAAAACTGTCTGTGAGAATTTGCTTGTTGGTTTCCATGTACTGTCTTTTGAAGCACTAAATACGGTACACTTCACGGTAAAGTGGCTTTTCCCAAGCACTAACAATTTACACAGTTTTTTAAACCAGGGTCTTAACAAATAAAAGGTTACGTCTTTTCTCTTTTTGTCATGTGGTAAGGAGCAGGTATCATTTTTCCTTGGACTAATGGACACAAGTGTGTTTCCACTTTGTTCTTGGTTACATTCCATACAGAGGGTTCCTTAAGTGGAATCAATGTGGATAAAACATTTATAAGAAAAGAAATCGTACTGTAAACAAGTGTTTATTCTAAAATGTGACAATTAAAAAGATGCTTAGAATTAGGAGATACGTTTCTCGTGGTTTAGAGTAATTTAGATTTAGATGTTGAGAGTCGTACTTCAGTGTTGCCTATAATTGAGCTTCAAGAGAAAGTATTTTTCTCCTAAAATAACTACCTACATGAGAGAAATTTGGATTTTTGTCTCTTGCTCCAGCAATTTAAAAGTGCTTCTCATGCAATTTTATTCATTTCAGATAATATTTTTAGTGTTTTTCCTATCACATTAATATATTCAAATATATAATTAATAGGGAATAGTTTTTGTGCCATTACAGAATCTTTTGAAAAGCTTCACAAGTAAAAAAAAAAACCCTAGCCAGACATTTAAGCCTCATTTTGATTTGCAGGGACTAGCAATTAAGAAACTTCAAAGGAAAGTAATGTAACAGCCATAATGTCCCAGTGCCTGTTAGATTTCAGAGGCAAACCATATTGTAAATAGTCCATCCTACACATTCCACAAAGCTTTATGTACGTAGGATAACACTGTTGTATATCTTAAACATATTTTTATAAGAACTGCATTGAAATCTGTCACCTTAAATATTTTTGTTCATTATGTTACAGTGGGCTCCTAAACAACATAAAAGCACATCTGTATTTTTGACTAAAATAAGCAGTTAATATTGCTCATTAAGTTAACGATTGTTTACAGTGTAAGCCTTTCCTTTTTTAGTATTAGTATTCACTTAGTGTAGTTACATAATCCGAAGTACTGGTTTTCCTACTTCTTAAGACCGTTGCTTTTTTTCCCTAGATGATTCCCCCAAGAGGTTGTGCTTATGTCTGTATGGTTCATAGACAAGATGCGTATCGTGCTCTTCAGAAACTTAGTTCTGGGTCCTATAAAATTGGATCTAAAATTATTAAGGTAAGTTGATTTTAATCTAAGGATGCTGTCCTTTTCAAATACAGCACAGTTTTAATATGATTTGTCATTTAGCAGCTGTTCATTCAAATATATAATATGGAGAAGAAGAATGAAGCAATAAGGTGTAAATTGTTTTCTTTCCTCTCTGTGTAAAATGAAGCTTTTAATAGGTGATATGAAGGATAGTAAAATGAAATTATGAGTTGATACTTAGGAAGTACTTGGAGAAAATTTTATGTATGTGCTAGTGGTAAGAATACAAGGCTGTAAACAACTTAAGTCCTGTAACTGATCATGTGGATCCCTTAATAATAAATTTGATAGTATTCTTATAGAGTTAAGTATATGATTATATGCTGTGGTTTTTTCTACTTTCTTTGATGCTTTAGAACGGGTCCTTGAAATACTGTATTTCTAATTTCCCCATATATATATATAGATATATGTTAGAATTAATGTACAACAACTTTAAGTTTTTTGATGTAATGAATCTTCCACATACCTGTTGCAGAGGCCAAGTAAACTTCCTACAGGTTCATTTAAAATTAAAAAATTGTTAAAACTTCAGTAAATAGACCCTGAAGATTGATCTGCAGTGACAGAAACATGAAGGAAATTATCTGAAATATTCTGTTCACAGGTTATATGATTTAACCAGATTATCTGGTTGTGTTTTATTTTCAGATTGCCTGGGCTTTGAATAAAGGTGTGAAAACGGAATACAAGCAATTCTGGGATGTAGATCTAGGAGTTTCATATATTCCTTGGGAGAAAGTAAAGTTGGATGATTTGGAGGGCTTTGCTGAAGGTGGCATGATTGACCAGGAAACAGTAAATACAGGTACGGACATTAACAATGATTCTGATAGTTAGAAAATGTGTCTATTTTGGTAATTGCAAATCCTCAAAAAGTTTATTGTTTAGGTAATACATACTCTTTTTCAATTTACATAAATTTTACTAGTTATTTGTTTATAATATAAATGGCACTTTAAACATGAAATCTAGATTGTCTTTGTAGATGAGTAACGTTGATTGTCATGACAATTAGGAATTAGTGACAAAGGGGAATGAATTTAAGCAAGTTAATAAAGTTTAGCATTTTTTAAAAAATTATGAATTTGCAGTGCACTAATTTCCAAGCATGTAAAATATTAATTTGTGTAGAAATTATGATCAGCTTGTGATTGTGAAAAGTCTTATATTGAGGTCTTATATAAGACTTAAGTTGGAGTTGGAACTTGTCCAAATAGGCACAGTTTAGCTGAACCTTAAGGTATTTCCTCCATAAAGTTGGAAGAGACAGGAAAGCAAGTAATCTTAGACCTCATTCAAACTCAGTTAATTGAGAGGTTTGTTAGGTTTGTAAAAGATTCACGAGTACTGTGTTTTGTTGAAACAGACCTAGCATCAAATGACTGGACTATACTGAAGTAAACAGTACATTAAGACTGTTTCATAATAGTGACAATAATTTTTCAGGTCAAAATATAGTTTTGCTTTGAGTAAAAATTGAATATAAATGACAAATTAAAACATGGAGTGTTACTGAAATACATTCGCTATACTATACTTGAAATACAAAACTCTTTGAGGAGGTGGCAGAAGGAAGAAATGGGGGTTGGGGTGAGGTTTGTTTAACATGAGGATTCTCTGTCGTTGTACAGTAGCCAGCTGATAACACAGCTATGTTGACGACAGCAGTTTTTAGAAAACCGGAGCATACTCTATATTACAAATTATTAACAGAGCGATTGGCGAATAAAACTCGGCAAGTTTTGAAAAATGAATTTGCATACAGGCATAATGAAACAGTATTGCAGTTGATTAAAGATATTTTACGTTCTTTAAAATATATAATAAAAAATAATTGCACTTGCTTCTTTTCATAGTAAGTTTGGGCGTTATTTGTAATGAATCTATATAGATACCAGATTAAAATTTATTGTTGAAGAAGAAAGAGGACTTTTTAGTATTTTAACAAAAATAACACAATTATCTTTTAATATTAAAAATACACCTTTTTCTAAAGAATGGGAAACAGCCAGAAGCTCAGAAGCTGCTAAAGAAAATATTCAAACTACGCAGAGTGCTGCAGTCGATAAGAGTACAGTTATTACAACGCAGACGGAAGCTTACACACAACCGGTCACTATGCTGCAGGTTTGTATTAGTCTGAGTAATACTACACTACACAGGTTTATCAAGTATAAATACAAATACTTTTTGTCAAACTCTTTAAATCCTTTTTGTAATGATCATATGGAATGATAAAATAAGCAGCAGTTGCTTAATACAAAATTTTTTGTATTCATATTATTACTGTTTTATCTTTCCTAATGTGTATAGACATTTCCAATACTTGAGCTGACCTAAAATTACTACGGAAATTAACATATTTGCATTTACTTGCATTGAATTTTGAGCTTTTTTCTTTTCACAAAAATTGTCTTCAGTAGTCTTATTTCATCTGTATCCTAGTGTACACTGTGTTCAGCATATATTTAAATATACATATATATTGTTTTTATTCTGCTGCTAATTACTTGTAATTATGTTGCACTGTATCAAAACACATAGCTCAAGCAGAAATTTGAGAAATACTAAGTAATTTTCAGGATTGCATCAGGATTATTAGCCTTATAATTACATACACTAAACTCAAACTTCCAGTACTGTTCTAAAATATGTAAATTTTTCTAATGAGAATAGAATCACTGTTTTCTAAGTGCTCTCAAATTGCCACACTATCTACATTTTCCTTCCTTTCTCTCTCTCCTTTCTGCATTCACCTCTCTCCCGTAGGTAAATTTTTATTCTTGAATAAGTATAGTGTTTAACCATGTATTTCTGTTCTTTTTAGAATAAAGAAAAGATAGCATAGGATTCTTCCAGTGTCCTTGTTTACCTGTAGTGTAGGTACCATTTCAGAATGCAATCTAATTCTTCAGGGTGTTCAGAATGTATACAAAGCCTTTGGTAGATTTAGTGCTTATCATGAATTGCAGTCGAATCCGTTCATCCCTCTTTTAATGTCATTGAATACTGTTAAGTACTGAAGTTGCTTGTTTTTTCTTTCCATGATAAAAGATCCCAGTAGCTCCAGCTGTGCCTGCTGTTAGCTTGGTTCCACCTGCGTTTCCTGTCACAATGTCGGTCCCTCCTCCTGGTTATAGCGCAATTCCTCCTCCACCCTTCCTGCGAGCGAGTTTCAACCCTTCACAGCCACCTCCAGGTAAGTTAGTAAAAATGAATTTGAGTATGTAATGATTGTACTCAGTTTGTGTGCTTCTGTGTACATCGTGCTTTGTATAGTTTTCCATCAGCTAGTGGTTAAAGTTTGAGCCAGTTGACCTTTGAATCTTTAATTTTAATCTAGTATGAAATTTCTTATGTCTAACTTAATATTATTTTTACCAGTGTATTCTGTTGAGAATAGGAATTACAGCAGATTTTTTTTTGAACTTGATAAAAATGGACATTTAAAAATCCTTAAGATTAATCTTCTTTCTTTGGAAAACTTTGAAACTCTTAATTTTCTTCTTCGGATATTGCTGGCAGAAATCACTTTTAAAGATGCACGTGCAGGTCATCTACAGTAAAGATGGGGTTGTTTTTGAAAACGATAAGCACTGTTGCCTCTTCCCCTACATTTGTTGTTTGCTAGTCTTCAGTGGGGCAGCTTTTCAGGATGAATAACGTAGGAAAGCTTTTACTGCAAATCTTTTATTTGCTTCCCTTCTAATAATTTGTGACTCTTTTTTCATATAGGTTATATGCCTCCCCCAGTTCCACCTGTGGTCCCACCACCTGTGGTCCCGCCACCTGTTGTCCCACCTGTTGTTCCAACACGTAAGTTTGATTCTTCTAATAGTCATTTGTGTGTTATGAAAAGCTTAATTGTTTGATATATTACTTATTTAATCAAAAGCAAGTTAATCCTGTGTAATGGAAAACAGCAACACAGAAGTTATTGTTTAGATGGTTTTAGCAGGTGTTGAGAAGATTTACAGAGCTTTGCAAGTTGACTGAAAAATTAACTTACTGTGGAGTTACTGGAAAAAAAAATTGCGGCAAATTAGTTATTTATTATTTGTATACATAGTTCAATATTTGAACCTGTCTGTAACAGATGTATCTATTACTTGAGCTATATGGCATTAGTCACTTATTTATAATAATTTACTTTTGTTTAGCCTCTTAACTGTATTCATTTAATGTTTAAAAATATCTGTTAAAGAGTACTGATCACTTAGGCTGCCTGCAGTTCATGGTGTCTACAAAAAAATTAAATATTACAATGCTGATTGAGAATAAGAAATTATTATCAAAAAATGTAACATAGGGTAATTAATTTCACTTATTTTGATTTATCAGCCTGACCTCTGCCAAATTAATCTTGAAGGCTTGAGTATATGATTACTGTGATACACTTCTGTTATTTCCCTACAGCTTTAGTACAGCCTCCATTACCAATTGCACAAGAGACGATGAAGGATGTCCCTTTTACTAGCCTTGTTCTACCAGTTGGCACAGTTACTAGCAATCTAGCTACTCCAACATTATCTGCTGGAAGTGTTTTTAATCCTCTGCCAATCAGCAAACCAGAACCTGATGAAAAGGGATCACATCTTACAGACCTTCAGATTTCTTCCAGTGAAAACAATAGATCTGGTAAGAAATGATTTTATTGTCTGATACGATCGCATGCAGGAAGCACCGTACATCTGAGATTTTTTTTTTTTTTTTGCGGATCATAGTCCATTGCACTAATAACTACAGAGTAGGAAGTTTTAGGCTGGGTAGCATTTTCAATTTAAGTTGGAGGAGTGGTGGGAACCATCTTCGTCATCACCTGATCAGTGATTTCTAGCAGCTTTTGCTCAGGGATGTTTTCTTCATAGACTCAAGAAGTAAAGCTGAGAAAGAGCCCTTTAGAAAACTTTAAGTGCATTCTTACTACACAAGTGGCTATGGAAGGGTAGGATAGTATAACATTTACAGAATTACATCAAAGTTTTTAATACTTCCCTTGCATAAATTGGGCGATGGCTGTGGGATTTGTCAATCCTGTTGCTCTACATTCTTTACTATATGGAGGTGTTAATTTCTGTGACATAATGTCTGTTCATCACCAATGTGATTAGAAATTATGTATGTTCATTATAGAAACTGAGACCTTGTCAGCAGTATCATCACTGAATGCATTAACTGAATATGGATTAAGCTGCATTTTGTTTTGAATGCAATGTGTTACACTGGCATTTTCTGTTAACTGTTCTTCTTGTTGCTGCATTTTAGTGCAGAGTGATGTCTCGAGTAGCTCTGGACTTGTTGGAGGAGTGCCGCCACCCAGCGTCTCAAGCAGTTCTGGGCTTACTGGAGAAGGGCAACCACCCAGTGTCTCAAGTAGCTCTGGACTTCCAGGGGGAGTACAGCCACCCAGTGTTTCAAGCAACTCTGGACTTGGAGGAGGAGTGCAACCACCAACTGTTTCAAGCAGTTCTGGTCTTGCAGGAGGAGTGCAGCTGCCTACTGTCTCCAGTAGCTCTTCTCTTGCTGGCGGAGTTCAGCCAACCAGCGTCTCAAGTAGCTCTGGACTCATGGCTGGAGTGCAACCACCAAATGTCTCAAGTAGCTCAGGGCTTCTAGCTGGAGTGCATCCACCCAGTATCTCAAGCAGCCCTGGCCTTCTGACAGGAATGCAGCCACCCAATGTCTCAAGCAGCTCAGGAGTTCTGGCAGGAATACAGCCACCGAGTGTCTCAAGCAACTCTGGGCTTCTTATAATGCCACCACCCAATGTTTCAAGTAGTTCTGGACTTATGGGAGTGCCACCACCAAATATTTCGAGTAGTTCTGGACTTCTGGCAATGCAGCATCCAGCTGGGGTTCAAAGCATGCCTCATTTAAGTATTGGTAGTCAAAGGATGCCAGGAATGCCTCTCATAGATATCCGTCCAGGCCTAATGCCCCATTCGCCTGGACCAAGGTTTCCATTAATGCAGCCAGGAATGCCACCGCAGCGTAGCATTCCTCCTCCAGCAATCCTTGATCCATCTCTTCACCCACCACCTCGCGGTCCTTTTCCTCCAGGAGATATTTTTAATCAAACAGAAAGACCTTTTGGAACACCAGGAAGACAAAATATTGATAGCATTTCTAATCCAGAGAAAAGACTACCACTTGGAGGTGATAACATTCAGCAGGAAGGAGACAGAGATTATCGCTTTCCTCCAGTGGAAAACCGAGATAATCTTAACAGACCATCTCCAGTGGATGTCAGAGATTCTGTTGGACGACCACCAGTTGATCCAAGAGAGGCTATAGGAAGGCCTCCAGTAGATGGAAGAGAACACTTTGCAAGACCACATGTAGACATGAGAGAAAATTTTGGAAGACCAGGTATAGATAACCTTGGTCGAAGAGAGCATTTTGGTTTCAATTCAGACAAGCACTGGGGACAGCGAGGAGATTATGATGAAAGAGAGCACCATGCCTTCCCTATTTATGGTGGCCCTAAAGGCTTCCATGAAGACAGAGAGAGGTTTCGGCATGTAAACTATAGGTTTGATAGTAGAAGTGGTCCCAATTGGAATAGAGGATTTGAACAAGATGCTCACAGAGATTTTGATGACCGCAGAAGACCCTGGGAAAGACAGAGGGATAGGGATGACAGAGATTTTAATTTTTGCAGAGAAATTAATGGGAACAGGTTTGGAAGAGACAGAATGTCAAACAACTGGATCCCCCCTCCGCATCCACGGGTTTTTGAATATTTTGATGGGGCCACTTCCCAACGCAAAGCCGATAATATGCCCCAGGTAAACGGTGAAAATACAGAGACAGAAAGTCAGCCACCAACTGCACAGGTGCAGGACGATCCAGAACTTTATGAAAAACTGACATCTTCCGTCGAGATAAACAAAGAGAAGAGTGACACAGAAGCTGATATAGAAAGTGAACCAGTGGTAGAAAGCACAGAAACTGAGGGGACATAATCATCACTCAGTAGGTAAAAGATACCTTTTGTAAAGTTGTCATCTCTCTGTAATAGATAAATGGCTGACTGGACCGTAGCAGTTCACTTTTGTCTGCCAGAGTTAAGTTAATCTGATGTTCATGTTCATCTTTCACTTAAATAACTGTACAACTGACTTGTATAGAACACTGTTCTTAATTTGAACATGGTAGGTAAACTTTTTTTTTATTTCTCTGGTAAAGCATAAACTTGCCCCCACTTGCTTTTAATTTCACAAAGATAAAATAACAGCTTGTCAAACAAAGACTTCCTATGGAAGAAAATGGAATTTTTTAGATACTACCCTTAGGTTGGCTATCGAAATTGTTATACTTGAAAACAGGTGCTGGTGTATCTTGTCCGTGTTTTTAGGCTGCTGCAGAATTTTAAAGTATAGACAAAGCTGTGATATTTTATGTTCCTACAATTCGGCAGAAAAAGAAATGGCCCATGTTATTTAAGGAGCATAACACAGAGATTAAAAGTGATTTTGTAAAATCTGCACTATAGTCTCTGTTTTCTCTAAAGTAAGTGTTTGTGATTTGTTCCTCGTACTGCAGTGGGTTTAAAAAAAATGAAAAAAGTACATTTTAATGTTGGGTGCATTTTGTTTTTAGATGCCAATAAAGCATATTTGTTTGATAACAGTGTTCTAGGTATTGTATTTTTTTTTAAAACCTGCAAGCTCTAAAAACTTGGAATCAGCTATGATATGTGCTTAGCTAGTTGTTGCAAAAGGTTTATATTACTTTTGTAAGACCGATGCAACAGTTCTATGTGCAAGAAGCATATGGTTTTTACATCAAAAATCATGCAGTCATATTAGTTTATGTAAATAATGTGTATGTAAATATTTGTGTAAACCGCTTGTAGATACCACTTTTTCTGTGCGTGCCTGTGTATGTGCATGCACTCACAGAATATTGTAGACAGTTCAATAAAACTGAAATGAAACTAGGTTGTAAAAATTTGCCTTTCACCTTCTTTAGGTAGTAAGATAACAAAGCTTACTTCACTGCAATACTGTCAAGCTTATATTTACCTTCTCATGCTCATTATTATGATGTTCTTACTACTTCTGGAAGGTGGAACATGATATACTGTAAGAAGATACAGTAGGATTTTAGCTTACTTTTTAAAATGCAGATATGCATGAAGCCAAAACTTAAGCAAATATTTGCATTGTCTTATTTTGTAATATATTTGGTATTCTGGATAGATAGTGGTAGTGTTAAGTACTTTGTGGTTATTTGTTTTTAGTAACTCAAAGTCCAGAAATGTTGCACGAAAAGCAAAAGCTATTGTTGGTCTAAAAAACCCTACATGTTTTCAAGAGAAATAAGGGGGGGGGGCTTTGTGGTTTGGTGGCTTAATATTGAAGTAGAACCTCTTGTTAAATTGTTGAGATGAATTGGCTGCTTAGGTAAATTAGGAGCGCTATTCTCTCCTGTTTCATCTACTTTGCTGCTTGTGTATCCTTCAAATTGGTGGTGAAAGATTTGGCTATAGGGTAGTGTCAGATTTTCAATTTGTTCCACTCAAGTGCTTTTTACCAACTTCTTTCAACATAACTTCTGTTAAAATTCTGTGTCTGAAAGCATCCTTTCACTCAGTTTTGAGAAAGTTGTTTTTTCTCTTCCATGATAGGATCCAAGGGTAGATTCTGTTACACGAATGCCCCTTTTGGTAGAAGAAACATTTTCAGCTCAGATTAGAATTTCGATCTTTAACATTAAAGTGTTAACATGCAAGTTTTAATTCCCCTTCTGCTTCCCCCAAAGGGATGGAAGTATGAGAGTGCCACGTGAGTGTAAAGCATAAGCATGCCTTTGAGCGTAGAAGCAAGTTACGCATGTGTGTGTTGCCCTCTCCCTCTGGGAGTTGTGGTATTTTTTCATGCTGTGTCATGGTTCAGTTTTTCAAATACAGGGACTTATATTCTGGATAGTAAACAAACTGTCAGCTTAATGAACGTAGCCCTTTGAAAGAGCGGACTTGAATGAACGATTCTTTATCTACTGTGCAAGTAGTAGTCATTAGGCCATAGTGAGGTATGCATTAAATAACTATTGCTTTGTATTAGGCCTTGCTGAGGTGTTTATTACCAGAACGTGTCTCAGGAGTTGAGATGAACAGTGTTTAAGGTACAAGTACCTTCATGGGCAGACTCTGGCTCAAGGAACTTGACTGATGCTGCTGCGCCACCTACTAGTAGTGTTCTGGTCAGGTGGCTAAGGTTGTGTGAAACTCCAAACGCACAAAATAGCTATAAGGATGCTTAATGAACTTAAACAATTTTCTTTACTTCGTTCTAATATGTGCAGTTTGAAAAGGTTTCAGTCATAGACCACATAACTACTCCGAATCAAACACATATTGGCAGTAGCTTTACTTTTCAAACATTTTGTTAAATGCTGCTAAAATTGAAGGTTAATCTGTTTTTCTAAACTGGGACTGACAGTATGCTAAATTGCTCACAGTATGATGGTTTAGGTAAATTACCAGGTGAGAGATGTGAAACGATTTGGTTGGTAGTGGTATAAAACAATGTGTTATTTAATGATTTTTCATCTTTGTTAATATCTTTCAAGCATTAATAAATTGGCTACTGTACATATGTGTTATACCATCAATTTCTAACAACTATTTTATTTTTTTGTAGAATAAAAGTTTATTGTACAGTCTTTGCTTGCATCATGTCTACAGCTAGAACTGTTCCATTTCTTATTTTATTAATGTAGCATGCAGACAAATATTACCAAAATAGCCATATTCAGAAACTCAGAAGGAACTTAATATTACCAAAACAGTATGGTTTCTTTATCTTGCCAGTAGGAATTCTTAAATCTTTCGCAGTTGGGAGTGAAGACTTTCCTTTCTCACTGTAGATTAAGCCATCGTAAGCCAACACATGCGCTGAAAGGAGCTGTCCTGAGATCCAGACCAGTTTTTGATGTGGTTCACGGTAGTGACGTGTATCTTTTGCTGATGGAAAGGAAAGACTGAGAATGGGACAGAAAGAAGACGGAGCCAGGCATTTAGGCAGTAGTTCAGGCTTATGTCTATTTAAAGCTTGCTCTAGTGACGAAAGGTGTTAATTCTAGCAACTGAAGATGCTGATCTACTCTAAGTAACATATTGAAAAATACTTCAGGTAGCTTTGCAGGCAACACAGTATATTTAGGCATGCGCATTTACTTGAAAACTCTATGCATTAGTAAGTTGTTTGATGTGTTTATTACCTTTTTAAACAGCCTGTGATTCTGATTTTTCACTGTACTGTATTTGAGCAGAATGCTATTTCCATAAAGATTACAAAGATGAAACATAGCCTTTATTTGCTATAAAGGTATGATTTCTTTGCTGGAGCCTTTTTCAGTGAAATATTGGTACACTTTCATTTTTGTATGTAGTGCTTCATGTCGTTATTACAAACTCAAGGGAATAGATTCTGTTGGATTCCTTTGCTTCAGTAGGGTACAATACCATTCTTCAAGCCATTTCAGTGATTTAAATGGCTTTATTTATGAAGTTACGGTACTCTTACTTTGAATAAGGCAAGATGGGAATACTGTAATCAAGCCTGTAGTGTGGCATGTACAGGCATTACTTAAGCACAGTTGGAAAATTATCAAATAAACCATCTATAGAAGGTATTTATAAAATAAGCCAATATATTGCAGAATTCTCTCAAAATACAGTGTCAGCAGTTTTGAACACGTGCAAGGATATGTTATGCCGGTCAACACTTAAAGTACTCATTTTCTTCATTCATGTTCCCCTAACTCAAATCTTTGGGTCATTTGATTTGAAACTGGTAAAAATGGATCCCAAATTTCATTCTTTGTATTTTGAGTAATGTATTTAAAAATAACACCATAATAAGGGTGATTTTTTTTTGTCTCTTAAAAATGGGAGCTGAACAGATATAATTTTAAAACCTATTCAGAGTATCAGGAGTCATCAAGAGTGAGTAGGACAATTTCCTTTCTATTGTTAATTCAGGTAATGAAAGGCTCTTTCTTTCCCTGTTGACAGCTATTGCCGATTCTTTGATTTTTACATTAATCACATTTTCCTTTCAAGTGCTGAGTTTTCACAAGTAAGCATGTACTGTGAAGCCATCTACTTGCGTAGATGAGAAATTGATTTAAAAGGCAGAAAGGCAAGATATTCTTTTTTAATTTGAAGCAGTTTATTTGAACAAGAATGGCAAAAGCATCTTTCCGCCATGTTGCTTTACTATATTCATTCACATCAGCAGAAATTTTGCAGTAGCAAAGAAAATATCATATTGCAAGACTTTCTTAATTGTAGCTAGCCTTATGTTTCTCCTTGAAGGGTTGTCTGAGTGATATTATTCACTCCACTTAGTCTGTACAGATTCTTTGCGTACTCAGTAAACGTTCTGAATTTTATTAACATACGTACATGACATTTCATAGTCAAGAAAAGTCAAGTAGAGCTACTGAAAAGAAAATCCATGACGTCTCTTAAAGAGTAATAACTTCCAGCAAAGGTGTATAGGATCTGAAAAGTGATTCTTGTCAGTGATGGGATGGTTTGAAACTCTGTTGACAGGGGTTTTGTTGAAGTTGGTAAGCTGTAAAATTGTATTTGCTGTAATTCTTGTATTCCTTTCTATCCTGCACAAACTTGATGAAAAAGGGTAGTCTAATTGAATATCCTACTCATCTTTTAGATGATCTGCTACCAAAGATTAGAGGAGGGGAAGGACTAGTGGTCTGTGCACTCTTAAAAATCAAGAGGTTGTTAAGATATGGTTGTGCAGTTGAATGTATTTTCTCTTTTTAAGAAGTTTAAAATGCACATTTCAGCACTTGCATAGTAACAGTGATATTAGTGGTGTCACTGGCTTAGCAATCTTATTCTGTACTTTGTCATTTTTCTTTTAAAGTTAACTCACTAATGCTAATTTTAAATTTTCTCTACTTCCTATCAGATGAAATCATACTAATGCCCTCCTTAGACAAGGGACTACTTTGTGCTTTACAAAAAAAAAATCTGGTCAGAGAGTATTTTAACCTCTAGATAGATTAGCTGAATTTTTTTTTCCTTTCTGATTTAATGCTTTAATGCTGCGATTTTCTTCTTGAATGATTTTCTGTATGCATATCTGTGTTATAACGGGTATGTGTTCACATTAGCATGTATCAAGCTTTCTGTTGAAATGCAGAAAAATTGTGAGATTCTTTTAAAGTAGATGACTTGACGTGTTTCTAAAACTAGGGTAAATTTCACAGCCATATTGGTTTGTATACTGGAGCATTAAAATTGTGTTGGAGCGTTATAGTTGTGTGCAAGTCAGTGCAAAAAATCCTTAATAGGTGAAAAGTATTAAATGGATATAGAATTGTTAACTCAGTTGTAGATTACTAGGATTCACATAGGCCATAGGTGCAGGGACTTTGGATCTGAATGTCACTTCCATACTAAAGGAGAGAATATATTACAGTTACATCTGGGAAAATAAGAAATGTAGCTTTTTCTTGATGACAGCAGGAATTAAGTAGAAATAATCTTAGTGTTTAAAATCCTTTGTAAAAATCCACCACCTTTGTCTAGTAAAAGGGAAGCTCTATCATTGTCACTTTAGTTGATCAAAGGAAAAAATTACTTTAGATTCATGCTGTTTCTGAGGTAATCAGATCTCATTCAGCAATACAGTGAAATACAGTTTTAAATATGCCTTAAGTTTTTCCCTCTGAAAAGGAGCATATATTTCAAACTTTATACAAAATAAATAAATGTAATTTGGAGTTCAGTGATTTTCTTCAAGAAAATCTTTGTCATTTCAGTAGTGTAAATACATAAATACTAAATGGACACTCAACTTTAAAAATGTTTACTGAAAGTTATACTAGTCTGTCCAGTTAATTTTTCATTTATTTTCACATGCTTGCAATACATTATTTTGTCAAGTGGTGCCATCACAGAATTCCTGTTACCACAGATTAGAAATACCTTTGAATTATGTAATGCAGTTGCATAATCGAGTTATTTAAATCTAGGACAATCATAAACCTTTTGCTTGAAACTCACGGATTTCTTGTCCAGTATGACTACCAATATAGGTAATTCACTATTGAGAACCTTATTGCTCAAGCTATCTGTGATTAAAAGTAAAATACTGAAAAAAAATTTGAAATGCTTGCTGATTAATTTGGATTTTTTTTTTTAATTTATTAAAAGCAAAATAATGGCATCTTCTCAAATTTCATGTTGATTAGAAAATTCACCGTATTAAAAATACAAACGTGATGGCCTGTAGTTCTATGAATTCATAAAACGAGTGAGGCACCCATTATTTTTATTAGAATGGTAAACCTTGAAGTGACTAGGATAAATAAGTTATTTATACAAAATATTGAAATGTAGTCTTTAAGTTTTGTGTGCATACTGTCTGCAGTTTCTGTGCGTACGCTTTATACATGCTTTACACCTGCAATCCTCATTTCATGATCAGAACCACTGTGGAAAACAGGAAAGTGACATGAAATGGCAAATTCTAGCAGACATCAGAAATGCTCTACAGGTTGGATCTATATGTAAACCAGCAGACAGATAATGTTGTTTCAAAGGCAATACCTTGTTAGCCTAATTTGAAATCAGTTAAAACCTCAGTTACAAAGCATGAATAAGCCTTTCTTTTTTTAGATATAATAAAAGTTAATGCACACACTCTGATTAAATATTCACTAATAACAAGCAAGCATCCAGAGGTCTTAAGTAGTCCTGAGCATTTTTCTTAATGTTGCTTGTACCTTAATTAAAAACAAACAAACAAAAAAAAACCCCAATAAAGCTAAAAGAAATCTAAAACACAAGACCCCGGAAGGTGTAAATATTTGTAAGATCGCAAGGTTCTTGGAGAAATAACTTGATACAAATGTTAATATACCTATTTGGGTATTTTTAAGTAGTAGATAACTGCTAACAGGTAAAAGCATGATAAAGAACTATTTCATTTGCAAGGAATGTGCTGAACTGAGATGTTGGTGCAAAATCCAAGATTTTTTTGTTCCTTGTTTGTGTTATCTCCCAGTCCAAATACTGACCTTGTTTGGGATTCCACTCTGAACGCTGATTAGAGGATATTCTGATTAATACATATGTATTTTGTCTAATATGGAATACGTCATGTGTATTACATTACTGTAATACAGACACAGACAGCTAGTGAGAAGTTGGGAGTGATGTAGTTTGGGGCAAAACCATGAGAGAAATCAGAAGAGGGGATTACTGAATTGTGTGAACAACCAATCTGAAACATTGCTGTGGAGGAGTATCTACTTAGTACAGAGATAATTAGTGATTACTTTTACGTGTCTCAGTAGTTAAAGGGTGCATTTCACAATACTATCCCAGTTTGGAAAGTCCTAGCTACAGGGTCATTTGCTTTCTGCTATCTGTAGAAAATACAGTTTTCTTGATGAAAATTATTGCATTACCTTTCATGTTATTTCTAGAGACTTTAAAATAATGCTGCTTCAGTCTTAGTACTAAACCACTATGTGATGTACAACCTCACTTGTTTACCAGTGGGACGTTGTTATTGGCTTCATTGGATCCAGAATTTCAAACGCTTTGTCTTACGTGTCTCAATTTCTTCTTCAGCGGCCTTTAGAAAAAAGCAGGTGGTAGAAGATTGTCTGCTTCTAGTTTCATTGATTTTTCTACCGCTTTTAACCCCAAAGCCTTCTAGGGGATAATTTTTTTCTTTCAAATCCTGTTGCCCCATGTAAGTATTTATGAGCAGGCAGCCCTAACAAAGGTTGTTTTGAGATTCCAAGAGTATGGTGGAATAGATTGTACAAAATGTCTGAAAAAATTGCAAGCGCTATGCTTGTCTAGTCCTGTGCTAGGAAATTCATGAAGTGAAAGAAAGCAAGCAAATTAAAGCTAGTTAAATACATTGGTCTTACCTCCTGGCTCTCCCAAAATCTTCGTACTTTCTAAGTAGGTCTTTGCACTGCAGCATGTAGAGCAGTCCTGTAATACATGGTCACTGTTGTTTGTTTAGAATCCATTATGTCCTCTAGCTCTCTTTTCCCCATCTGCTTACTGCTTTTTTGAAAGGTTGTGTTTTATTTCAGTAGCATTTTTTTCTTCAAATGATTTAAAGAAAAGTGAATGCACTAGGTTAATAAAGTTTTCTTATTTTAGAATGTGCTACCTAATTATCTTCAATAAATTTCCTTCTCCAATGAAAAGTTCTTACATTTCTGTATTAACTAGAATAGAAATAAGAATGGATGACATGTAAAAAAAGAAATAAAATTTTTATCCAAAATTACATATTTTTGTCATGATAGTTTGGTTCCAGCATGTTCAAGAACATAACTAAAATGGCATTTTTCACACCACCTAGCAATTTATGCTGCCTCTGATAGGCAACTTGAAAAGTTATGCACAAGTTAGGGCAACCTCATGTCCTATGCAACACTTGCACACTGTAGTGAATTCCAAGGTCTTATGTTTCCCTTCTCCATTTCTTACCTTGTCACCAGATATTTTAGTCTTTCTTATTCACAGTGATGAAATTTAACCAACAAATCACATGAGAATGATGAAGAATTTCTCTTTTCCCAACTTTGAGAATTAATTTGTTCTAAACATCTCTCATCTTGATACAGAAAAGCAAGCAAACATAAATCCAAAAGGAAAAAATATGTGAAAGCAATTTTCTAAACATTTCTAGCATTTTATGGGTAAGAAAATAAGACCCAAGGAAAGTCTGCTAGACAACTGGAAAGGTTTTAATTCGTGGTTTGTTTTACCATCTGATGGCTTTTTTGAAAGCCATCTATGTGAAAATTATATTTTCTTAGAGGTCCTTCCCAAGAAATTTTGCTGTTGTTCTTTTGGCTCATTGATTTTTTTTTTTCAAAATGGGGACCTATTAAGCATATTATAATACAGCTTTGAAATTATACATCTTGTCTTACAGTAATAGTCTAGCATGGACTTGAGCTACATACCGCAAGATACACAACACATTAGAATTTATTATTGTGTAACTATTGATGTGTGTGTGTATATATATCCATTTTATAGAAGCTTTGGGAAAGCGTAGCCACGGTATTTACAGTCTACACCATATGAAAGGAAACACAAAGTACAGTGTGAACTCTTGCTGTACATGTTACACTCTTGGTGTTCCTGCAGCTGAGGCATCTTTGTTTTGTCTTCCACTCTTACTGTGCTAAAGGAGTCAAAGTTAGACCTGGGTGTGTTCACACATAGATTTAAGTGTACATCATCTCTGAAAAATCAGGTGAATATTTAAAAATCTAAATATTAAGTTAGGGAACTAAATTTAGCTTGCTATAGAAACACTTGGTTGATTACACTGGATTTTCGCACCATTTGGTGGGTAGGATCTTACTTTTTAAGTAAAATGAAACAACGTATTGCTGCATACATAGGAAAGGTTCAGTCTCGTTGGTGATCAATTTTGTTATGTGAGAGTAGAAAGTTCCCAGCCTTATAGTATAGAAAGTGGTGCTCTGGTGCATTATAGCAGACAAAGCCTTAATTACTCTGGCACTTGGCTGGAAAAACCACTGACCACAACTTTTCATGCCAGGCTATGCGGTAACGCAAACAGGTCCAGGCAAACGGCTGTGCCATACAGGTGCAAAAGGGAGACACCCGGAGAGTGGGCTCAGCTTGAGCCATATAGACACAGGGCTCCCTCTCACCTGGGGGTCGAGGTTTTCTTTTCTGCCTGGGCTACAATAACAGTATTACTACAGCAGGCAGCAGAATAGTCTTTTTATACTGAACTTTGTCACATGGTTAGTATTTATAAATAGGAGAAGTATGTGAAGTTAACTAAAACGTTTTTGGAGTTAATCGTTGCTGGCAAGTCAGATTTGGGAACCAAGTGCTCTACTGGAAAGGAACCCTGCTACAAGCAAGAAAGACAAGAGATGATTAAACCACTGTAGGTGCTTGTTTGGATTGTTCTGAAACAGAATTGTATCTGAAGATATTATAGGCATGTGATTCCTACTTCTGGGAAAAGGCCAAGAGTTAAATTCTGAAACTTTTCAGGGTTCTGACCTTCTGAAATAATAGCAGTAGGTGGACACTTGAAATATACCATTCACTTGCATTTGCTTTCCCATTCCTCATGTGGTCTTAGACCATGCTTGGCAACAGCTGGCACAAAAGTGCTATATCCCATAGTCATCATTGACCCTAAGATGTTCTTAGATCTCCTCCAGTGGCCTTTTGAATCCTTCTCATGCCATTGTTCTCCATTTCTAAAGAGTTTGAAGTAGGAAATTTGGTGTGTTTTCATTTGGCACAAAATCTCTACTGGAGTGAGAAAATACTTCCCCAATATGTATTTGCAGTTTGATTTCTTTTCTTTGGCAAGAGCTCTTTGCAGTGAGCATTTAAAAGGTGATTATTAGAGCATGGTTTCCAGTGTCTTCAGTCTGAAAGTGAAGTGTTGCTGTGTTTTGAAGGAACACTTTCCATATACTCTTGCTATTCCTTTATGCTTTCCCCACCTGCATAAAGCAGTGATGTCCAGCCAGCCACTGCAGCCTACTTTCTCATCTTCTTAAAAGGGAAGGTCCAATGTGTCCACAAAAGACATTTACAACTTCTGTGAAGAGCAGCTCCTCGGGCTATGTGCAGCAAGAGGAGCATGCGAAAAGAGTGAGCCTGCCTGGCCAGGACGCCTTACCCAGTTTTTTGAACCCCTCCTTGCAGCAAGCCCCTGGATATAGGAGGACGAGAATGGCAGTTGGAGGAGTTGCTCCCCTACTGAACTATCGTGTACAGGGGCTCAGGGATCTTATATGAATTACAAGGCCAGCAGCTGGCTGTCCCTTTCATGAAGTGTGGCTGGTTCTGACATAATTGTTCCGAACAGTTGAAATACCGAGCAAAGCTCCAAATTGTTACCCATGACGGATGCAAATACTGGGTGTTGCTAGATCATGTCTGTGACATGAGGCAAACGCTCCCTTCCACGTGTGCCTTTTTCTGCCTCTTTAAAAACAAAACACTGTTGCTCTTTCATTATTTAATTCTCTCCTGCATAAAATAGAGCTAGTTGAATACAATAGTGGTGAGAGGTGTTGCGTAGCCCCTGCTCACACAAGTAATTGATATGGTGAGGATCCTATACTCTGCACCAGTGCCATTAAATTTGTTGTTTTCTGGTGGTGGTTAAGTCTTTCTTGGATCACAGTATTTCTGTAAACAAACATGTGCGTTCTGGCTTCACAGGCTGCAGTATAAGAAATTTGAATTAGTTCCTTTTTATTCTTTTACCTTTTATCCTTTATCCTGTATCCCTGTACATTGGTTCCATGTACAGTGTGCTCCTTGAAAAAATTAGTTTATTAACTTTCTTCTCAGAAATGATGTTTTCTGCATTTATTTCCATCTGAGTGTATCACAACGTAGTGGAGTGAGAGGAGGATGCAAAAATGAGCAGCCAAGCAACAGCACAGTAGCACAGGAACTGGGAAATCTGTTCTAGCAGGACTGAGGAGCGAGTTGTGTGCGGGAACAGGAGAGATCTTTGAAGCTCAATCACCTTACCCATGGTTGACGATGTAATATTTTATTCTGCACTATAAAGTGATGAACACTTTCATAATCAAATCCATAGGCAGCAACAAGCTGTCGCCTGACAGAGTATCATGGGATTTTTCTTTCAAGAGATCCTGGTTTTGTGAAAATTAAACGGTATGAAGCTCCTCTCACAAAGTTACAAAATGTTCTAAGCACTTGCTGATTTTGTTAGTGGTGCAACGAACTTGAGATTTGTTATTCCTTTCTGTAGTGCTTTAGTACTGATTAAATACATTTTTAGAAGTGTCAGCAGTGACCAAAGGAAGATTACTGTGGTTTTGAAGAAACCAAATTAAAGGATTTGTGAGAGCTATTAAGTGAAGTTACTGCATTTTACGCGTGTTTTCACTCGGTTATAAAGTAGAACTGGTGCCTAACTAGCGGGCTGCTGTTGGGGTTTAACACTGGTTATACTTTGGCCTTTTGTTTTGCTTAAGGTTTTGGTAATTTCAAACATGCAAGAGTTTGGGTTATGTCAGCTTTACAGACCATGGAGGTTGGCGTGTAACCCTGTGAATGGTCAAGAGTAGTCCTGTAAACTAAGGAGAAATGATCATTGCAAGCCGTGATGTTTGTAAAAGCTTTGCTAAAGGGAAAAAAGTGATTCTGAAAACAAAAAATGTCGAATCCTATGTTTATAAGAGTACATTGTCTTCTTAGTTTGATAGAAACCATAATGAAAAACAGCTGAAATAACTGGTTGGAAAATATCTAACTTACTTTAGGGAAAAAAAAAGTAATCACTGACTTTAATTTGTTTGCTAAGATCTTAACATTAGTCTATTTGACTTGTTCTCTTGAAAAAGAACAGAATACTGAAATCTAACCAAATGCTTATTTTAAAGTCTTTTTGAAAAATGCAAGTAGACTTGAGCAACTATTAAGAAGCTACATTAGAAACATAGGGCCAGTAATTTGCAACCTGTAACAAATATCTTTTAGCAAGGGACTCTACCCACTAATTAATTTTCTTTTTGTAATTTCAAAATAAAAAGCTTTTGCAAATATTTATTTCTTTTAATTTTTGAAAGTAATTTTGGTATCTCTTTTTACTATTGCTTGCAGTTAAGATGGCTTTTCTTCCCTGGATTTTGCTTCTACTTTATTAAATTTATTTCCTGAGCCGTGGTTGCTTGCTGCTGTGAAACCAGCAGAGGGTGCACAGAACATACTTAGTTGTGGCTCTTCCTTCACACTCCACTGTGTTGTTGATATATGGAAACCAGATAGGTGCCCTCTTAAGCCTTATTCAGGTGAGGTACCATATGACTTGAATACGATTCTCAAAATAATTCACTTTTGTGCTTCAGTGCACTGTTTTCCATCCGATTCGTGTGTGTACGTGCTAACCGGGGGTGATTTTTCCCCTCTGTTGGGGCACGAGGCTCAGAGTGATGTACAAGTTCCTACACACCTGGCTTTTAAACACCCTCTATAATTATCAGGGATCACATGGTCATCATTTTCACTCATCAAAACCTACTTTAAAATACTTTGGTGAATCTTAGTTGTTTATCACCATGATATTTTATGAGAAGGGTCTATGAAAGTGGATGGTTAGGTGTTTCTCTGCTTTTTTGACTGACCATAACAAAACCACTCCTGACACTAACCTGTGTTAGCACAGGGGCTCTGCTGCTGGCTGCCACCCTCCCTCCCCACTCCCACCAGCGAGAGTTGCCTGCTAACTCCCAGTTTCTATCTTCTCTGGCCCATTACAAAATAGTACAAGGGCTTAGATAACTTAAGATTTTGTTTCCTTTTACAAGTCCTGGGCTCCTTTTTGTCAGAGTGCTTCTGCTCTACTTGATCTTGAAACACCCTTTATTTGTCAGAGAAACATGGTCAGGAGAGCTCTGTTCAGAAATGTTAGCTGAGGGAATCTACTTTTCTTTCTCTTTAGAATATATTTTTTTCACATGTAGAAATGCTCTATTTAACTACTGTTTAGTTAGTTTCGTTATGTTGAGTACTCTTTTATTTTTACCATGTAATGTGTCATGTCTGGAAGGGGACCAGCCAAATACACCTCCGGAACGAACTAGGTAAAGAGCTCTTACCTAAAACCATCTGCTCTGGTGCTGGGGGTTAGGATTTGAGGTGCTTTGTAGATTTGTCACAGCTTTTAGTAGGATGATTTTGATCCTATCATCTTTTGTATATTATTCCCCTATATTTACACAGACCCTCAATGAGATCAGTTTTCTTTGTTGAGTAACATTCATGGGCTTGCGTGTATTTAGATTAATATACCTGATCCTTCTCTGGACATGATTAGAGGAGTGTTCTAACCCAGTAAAATATTGATAAAACTTGTTTCTAGACTAGGAATGTTGTAAATATGCTCATATGGTTTTGATATTTCTGGATAATATGAGTGATGTGTTTCAGCAGATAGGCACTTCCATCATTTTCAGACCGTTTGTGTTGGTTTATTATCAGCTGTGTAGGGAGTCGGTGCCCTGACGGGTAATCAAGCACTACTCCGGAGGAGATTGGCAGCTCTGAGAAACAGCCCCTCTTCAAACCCTGTCTCTCCGACAGGGATTCCCCTTCCCCTGGCAGCCATCTCCTGCCTCCTGGCAGGGTTGTGGGTGTCTCACTGTTCCTTGAGAGCTTGTCTGTGCAGTCCATTTATGTCTCGGTTTTGATATCCATCGCATATCCTATCAATTGCAACAGCTCAGAAATGGGAAAGTGGCTGTAATCTTAAATTTTCAGCTATAAACCAGTCTCTAACATCAGTCCTGTGAGAAATACTATGAATGCTTTAAAAATTTTTTTACGTAGTGTTTGGTCATTTATATGATGAAGTCTAATAAATAAGACAGTCCTTTGGCTTTAATCACTTGCAAATTTTCTCAAAATGTGTAGTGTTTATTTTACTACACATCTGAAAGATTTCTTAATGAAATCATTGCCTTTATGTCCTCTGTTTTATTGCAATAGTGATACAACATAAAACATAAAAATTATTTGTATCTATATATGTACTATTATTTAATAATACCATGTTCAGTACTTTGAGTCTATTGAAAACATAAGCACATTTTATAGTTTCAGTAGCTTAATGTAAAATACATGACAGGTACTATTTTCTAAGACATAAAAGGAGTCTTCGTAAGTTTAACGTGTAGGGCCATACAGGTGCGGCTCCTGAGTGGCCCTAATTTAATTCTGTAAGAATTATCTTAAGGAAAGGAGGGAAAAAACAATCCGTAGTTTAGTTTCACAATGTAAACATTAATATACATTTATCATCAGTATGTTACAGTTGCATAATACCACTTTGAAAGATTTTTTTTGTCCCACAGCGAAGAACTTTTATCCTGTGTTTAATCTTACCCTTATGTCTGACTATCTGAGTCTCTAATGCTTGGTTGTTAGAGTAAGGACCTAATTCTGTGAATTAGCCTGTCATAAATGACTGAAATACATTCATTAGCTCAATTTCTTGTTCACATGTTTCTGCTTTGTAATTTCTCCTATTTGTAACTTTTTTTCAGAAACATCTTGTTTTTCCAGTGCCTTGTTGGAATCAAGATCATTGTATCAAATGCAACTTGATTTTTGCTTGTTTCTAGCAGGACTAGCTTATTTCTAGCTGAGTTACACTGTAATTAAATGTCTTATTTTGGATCTTAAGACTTTAAAAAAAAAATTCTTTGTATTATTCCTTGTAAGAAAAATCTTTCATCATTCCAACTGAGACTTACTTTTGTAGCTCTTAGGTGAAAACAGAAACCCAAAACTACAGTTGCCCTAAAAATTTTTTATTGTGAATTTACAGACATCATCCTATGCTCTTCCTCTCACCCCCCAGTTGATTGTCCTTGGAGAGGCAGGAAAATGTCAGACCAGCCCTAGAGAACGTTGATTTAGATAACTGGTGTAGACTCAAGTTTTGAAGCTTCTTCAGCCCGGTCAGATCCCTCAAAATGTTTTGAAGTTAATTGGTCACTTTAATGTCAAGCAGCAAATTTCAGCCTACTTGTGGTGGGGTCTGCATTCCTTAGGTACTTCTTTCCTCACTCTAAACCATAGTCCGTTGGTGTCTGAGATGCTCAGGCTGGAAACCAATGACTTGGAGAGCTCATTGTGTATATAATACCAGCAGTTATGGCACGTTGTCTGGTTAATTTTCCAGACAAACACCGTTTCTGCCTGAAAGGATGCTCAGATGCCAGTGAGGTAGCTGAAGCCTGTGATGGCTGTGACTCTGGGTGCTGTCCTTACAGAACAACATGGATTCTGCAGAGAAATGCAACGTCTAGTTGTTAGTAAAATAGGTTTGAAGTGTAATGTTATTTGTACCGACTTACCGTTAGTCTCGTTTTTATGGCTTGCGATGGTTGGGAGGAGGAGTAATGAAAAGAGGTTTGCATCTAAAAGAGACTTGAAGCCTGCTTTGCTTTACTAAAATCTTAATCTCATTTGTAATAAAATTAGTTTGAGTACATTTTGGGTGAGATTTGCCTTCATGACAGTGTTGTATCTACGTTGGTTTCCTTAGTCTAACGTTACCTTTAATATGTTGGAATGCTAGTTGGATTTTGTATTTCAGTTTTTTCCACTGTGCATTGTACGCAGTGCATCAAGAGCAACCCACGGTTTTACTCTTACAATGTTGAAATGTGAAAGGAAATGCCAGAAAACTAGAGATTTTCATGTGATAACCTTCATTGTGAGTGACTAATTTCTTACTCATCTCTTTATTAAGATCTTTCGCAGTTCTTCTCTGAAGTTCTAATTCTTTCTGGTTTTTTTTTTTTCCCCCCTGTACTACAGTGAATATCTTCTCATTCTGTTCAACAACAATGTGATTGTAGTATTCTCTGCAGCGACAGAGTATGGGGTAAAATCTGTTCTTTACTGTGAATTAAAGGAAGGAAGTAAAGGAGAATCTGTAAAGGAGAAGGAGAATTTACACCTCTTTCAGCTTTTAGAGTATAAATACACTTTCAATTTTTACACGGCCGTGAAGTCTTGTCAAGTACAGATTCAATAAGGTGTTTTTTAAAACTGTTGCTTAAAAAACCCAAGCTAGTAGATTTTTTTCATTGAGTCTATTAACAGAAATCCTAAGTTCTTCCAAACAGTAGGAAAGAGGCATTTTTGCAGTTTTATGTATATCAGCAAAGAAAGAAACTTCTGAAAGTCCTTTTCCTCTTGTTAGAGTCGGTTGTGTGAAGGAGTTGCAAAATGTACTTTCCATGCAGCAATACCCAGATTTGATCTGGTAGAAATTATGCTGTTTGGTTGCTGCTTGAATTAGCTGTATCAGGGTAGTGCAGTAGGCATGACCAAAATTAACCAGACAACGTGCCATAACTGCTGGTATTATATACACAATGAGCTCTCCAAGTCATTGGTTTCCAGCCTGAGCATCTCAGACACCAACGGACTANCCATGCAGCAATACCCAGATTTGATCTGGTAGAAATTATGCTATTTGGTTGCTGCTTGAATTACCTTTATCAGGGTAGTGCAGTAGGTCCAGCATGGCATCCCTGTGTGTGGAGCCAGCGGTAGCAGCTGCGTCATTCATAGCCTCATACTGTTGCTTGTCTGTCTTTTCAGTCTAGAAAAAAGAAGACTGAGGGGGATCTTATTAATACTTATAAATACTTAAAGGGAGGGTGCCAGAGGGATGGGAACAGTCTTTTTTCAGTGGTGCCCAGTGATAGGACGAGGTAATGGGCACAAAATTGAACATAGGAAGTTCCATCTAAACATGAGGAGGAACTTCTTTACTTCGAGGGTGGCAGAGCACTGGGACAGGCTGCCCAGAGAGGTGGTGGAGTCTCCCACACTGGAGACATTCAAAACCTGCCTGGATGCCGTCCTGTGCAACGTGCTGTAGGTGACCCTGCTCTGGTGGGGGGGTTGGACTAGATGATCTCCAGAGGTCCCTTCCAACCCTGACCATTCTCTGATTCTGTGTGATTCTTCTACCTCTTTACCGTCTGGCCACTGTGTTACTGAGGGCCTGCGAGTACGGTAAAATCTCACGTGGTCCCTTCCTCCTGTCAAGAGCTCTGCTTCTGCACTCCTCTTATAGCAGAGAGAAGGAAAAGTCTCCCAGCTTCCAGATTTTCTAGGTCAGGCTGTCCAGCTCCTGTTGAGACAGAAGAGAAGCAGCATTTGAATGTTTAGTGAATAGTAACCGGAGAGGTGGCAAGTGGGACGGCTTCAAAGACAGCTTGGGTGGAGAAGCGCAGTTGTTCACGTGGCAAATGAAGGCATCCTTATGGAGGTACCAAAGAAAACTCTGTTGCCCATGTAAGGCAAAAGCCAAACTTCATTGCGTAGGTGACTACAAAGCAAATGGAAATTTGATTAGGTCTTCAAAAGTTGTTTACAAATAAGGACTGTACATAGATTCAAAGGATGAGAATTGAAGATAACTAAAAATTATCACCTTGAAAATAAGATAAATAATGCTTATAATTCTCTTAGATATAAGAAATCAAGATATGAATACGTATTCAACTATATCATTGCTAAACAAATTTATGTTGATATACTGTATTCTCTCAGAAAAAAAGGTGTAATGGTTCTATTTAATTCCAAATCAGTATGTTTAGGTGTTTTTTTTAGTGAGAGTAAACCTAGCTACAGGAAAAAAAAACCACAAAAATACAAAGTGAAAACAAGATTGAATAAATTATCAAAACGGTCTTCTTTTTTGCTGGTTTAAATAACTTAAAAACAAAATTTAAAATAATTTCAACTTAAACAGTCTTTCTAAAGGTAATTTTACTTTTCCATGTGTTGCAGTGCCAGTGTAAATGCTAGCCCTAAGGTTCCCTGACCCCCGTGTCAGGCCACAGCACCAGGAGGGGCACCTGCAGCCCGGTGGCTGCTCTCCTGCTCCGTGTGCCCGTGCTGTGGATGTGGCTGCTCAGCAGCACTCTCACCCGTGTTTGATATGTGGGCTGTCCTGGGAAAGCGCAAGTTGCCATAGCGGTGGGGTGGGAAGGAAGGAGGAAGTCGTCTGTCCACCTCTTTGGTGGCAAAGTAAACGCAGGTGCAGAAAGTTCTCATTGCTGTCAGAGCAAAGTGCAAGCTTTCCTCTGGGGTTTTCCAGGGCAGGGTGTACTGCTCAGTGAATAGTATCAGTTTCCAAAGGTCAGCTTTATTAAAGATATTCAAGTGTCAAGAATATACTTCTTTTTCACATGCTCATGTAATTAGGTTACGAGCCACCCACCCTTCTGTTGCTCATGCCCCAGTGGGCAAGCCTGTAACAACAGCCCAGCAAGGTGATGATTCCCAAAGGAGTTTCTTTGAAACACAAAAACTCAGACTCCTCCTGCTGAGAAACAGCTCTCCTGGCAACTTGATAGACCTTGAAAAAACTGCCGCTTCTTGTTTTATTTTACAGCCCTCCTATCTTTCTTTTAAGACGCTTATAAAAATCTGAGACCCAGGAGAAATCATAGTATCATTTGGAAGGAGTCAACAAAATTACTTATTGTTATATCCAATTCTCAATCTCCAACACGGCAAACTTTTTACTGCCTAGAAAAGGGATGAGATTTTCAGAGCAGGATCTATGTATGGCTTCTATAAAACATTTGCATTTGTATTATAACACTGTTATTCTGCAAAATTGAGCTTGTGTGTGAAAGTCTGAAAGGAACTGGCACAGAAAAGGGTCTGCATTACTGGGGGTTTCGTGGTTATCAGGGCATCGCGGTTCCCCATTGTTGCCCCAGGCATGTTCTATATTCCTAACAAAAATTTGTTATTCTAAAGCCTATCTTGAATATTCAATGCCAACACAACTAGAGACGCTAACTTACATTGACTCAGAGATCACTATGGAGAGCAAGGCTTAGTTATGATAGAACTTGTCTACCTCGAGATGTCTACCTCACCTGTTTCCCGAATTCCTGCTCAGATTCTGATCTCAAATGAATCACTCGGTAATTTCCTGTGACACACGGAGCCGTCAGCTCTGGTGTCGGGAGCGGACGCTGGTCCTGCTCAGCCAACCCCCCCGAGGGGGTGAGGGGCCGGGGAGCTGAGGCCAAACTGTCGCCTCTGCCTCACAATCAGTACCCATCCATACTCATTTCGGAAGAGTATAGAGTTAGTTTTAGTAATAGGAAAAATAGTATACTGCCCAAGTATATAAACAGGTAGATGGGAAAATAACCTAGTGGTAGAATTTAGTCAAAATGAAGTATTTACGGTTAGGTTAGATTCTCCTCTAGTACAGGTGGTTTGAAAATTATTAGACCATTCCTTGTCAGGGGACAGGTTGATGAATTTAAGAAAGCTTAGGACCAGCTTCTGCCAGTTCAAATTATGCTACTATTACAGAGCAGATAGTATGTTTTTTCCTTTTATCTTATGTGTAAGCTGATGGCGGATAGGACGGATGTTGTTTTTCATAGCTATTGATTACACAGGTGCTTTGTGCATCTAAGGTTTCAATAGTGGCCATCAGAAAACAATAATTAAACATTACTTAAATATGGTATGTAATTTAAAGCTCTTCTGCCTTCTTGTGTACACTTGTATTTCATCCTTCCTTGACAGTTTTCGGGATCAAACCGCATTTGAAGAGGTTGAAGGGCAACGCTGACAAAAAGAGATAGAATAAAAATAATCTGTTGGAATACGCCCAGTGGAGACACGATCAGCTGCAAGAGTGCTCATTTAGACACTCGGCAGTGCATAACTGTTATAATAATAAATGCCTTTGATTTCTCATTAATACTTTGAAAAGTGGATTGAACTGCTTCCCCCATCGATTGTGCTGTTTGTTTTAACCACTGCTTTTTATGATTAATATGCAATTTAAGAATCTAGATACTGATCCAGCAGAGCACATAAAATGTGACAGGTCTGATCAGAGTAACTGGAATTTCTTATGTGCTTAAATTTAAGCACATGTGAGTGCATAGTTGCAGTAGTGCCTACATGAAAAGGGATAAATAAAGCAAATATGGAGAAACAGAAAATAATATAAACAACACTTCTAAAAAATGAAAGATGAGTTTAAAAACAATACTTATGTCAAATTGATTGTTTGCTTACTTGGTGTAAGCATGATTGATAAAGCAGTGACAAGTTTTAATGCCTAACATGTTAAAACACACCACTAGTTTGTCCTTTTGTTCAGTTCAAGTTTCTGCTTCCCAGGTTTCTGTTTTCCTGATGTTGTGGTTCAAGGTAGATGAGCTTGTGAGATTTTTGTTTTGTTTTTCTATTGAAACCACTTTTTCTGTGCTAGAATGTGCAGTGCTATTCAAATTTTTAAAACCCCCAGCATTTCATGAAACTGGGTTGGTTTCCCTAAGTTTCGTGTTAAAAGTTAGGAAAATGTTATACAGAAACTACCCTCCCACCAGTGAGCTCTTACTTGGTGGAGTTACTGTTGGCAAATTTTAAAATATTTCATGTAAAGGAGTCTAATCCTCTGAAATACTCTGTGCATTATCTTTCACAAATCATTCCTTGGGATTCTCCTTCCTCCCATCTGCTTTCAGCAGCACTTCACATTTTTGATAGAATAAGAAGGCAGATTTTTCATTAACACTGTGAGATATGATCCGTTCCTTGGCTTTTAATTGGGTTTTCATAAAGCAAGTATGTTTTCCAGGCTGCAAGATTTTTAACTGAGGCAGATTTTAGTGTTTTTTTATTTATGTGTATCAAACCATATTTTAATACCTACAAATGAGTGCCCGTAAGTATTGTCTGAATAAATATCTTGTCACCAAGACCCGTGAAGTTTTAATTAGGGTCTTCCTGGTGTCTGACTGCTTTTAGTCCAGTACGATATTTAGCCTGAATGTTTGAAACAGACTAAAATTTACAGCACTTTTAAGTCGCTATTGGACAGTAAGGATATAGATGTAAATAGCTACACATCCTGAATTTGTCTTCTTATCTGCTTTTATTTTATATGAACTTTGAAGCTGTATTATTGAATTACTGCACCGTTTAAACAAAAGAAGACTCAAACAAAGACATGATTTGTATGGAAGTTGCTATACAAAATAAAGCTGCGTTGTAGTTACCTCCAAAAATCAATGTGTCATCACATTAAAAAAGGACTTCTCTGCCATAATAGATTATTTTTGCTTTGCAGGATATGAAAGTGCCGTTTTATTCTTTGCTCTTGAAAAATCTTTTTTTCAGCAGAGGAAATTAATGCTTCTACCTTTATCAGGTTTCTTTAGCTTATAATTGTATAGCTATGAAAAGTAATCAATTACAAGACATGGCAATCTGGCCTTCAGTACTAAAGATAAAATAATAAATTCAGTCTCGGAGGTTATGCAGGTCCATCGTTCTCTTCCTTTGAGGCATCTGTTCATCCCGAGTGTGATACAGAGCACAGTATAAAAGCACAAGTTTTCAAAGACACAGATGTTGTCCCCCAGCAGGTGGGTGTAAATCCCGATGGAATTGCGCCTGGGAAGGAAAGCAGATTTTGAATCAAAATGTTTGATAGTTCCTGGTAGTTTTGCTGAAATCAGCCTATCTAGGATTAGATTATCACAGAATAAGCATTCTGTGTGTGCTTATAAATATGCACTTACATAGTCTTTCATGCTGGATTTTCCTGTCTCTTCCCGCAAAGTGTAATGTCTCTTATGTTCAAGCTTCCTTTTATTCTAGAACTGCCCAGCTCTTGCACACAGCATCATCTCATTTCTCAGGGCACTTAAGCCAGTACTTAACTTTGTGTCCGAAGATTTTAACTTGAAATAGTTGAAGTACAGTACCGAAAAGGGCTGTATTCTTTTTGAATCATGGCCAGTTATACAAATGTGCTATTTTATCTTTCAAGCTCTCATGCTGAGATATTTGTAAAACAAACCAGTAAAGTCACAAAATATGGAATTTTATGGTGATGGTTAGAGTATTGTGCTGGCTGATTTTCTGTAAATTCCTTCTTCTGTCTCCTTGTTTTGGAGATAACAGAGGAAAGTAAAATATTAACTTCCATGAACCTTGATCCCTCATTGCATCTTTATTTTTCTCGTTCTTATTTTATCTCATCACCTGAGGATTTTGACTCACACGCTCCTGTTTGCCTGCTATGGTCTCCCCATTTCAGATGAGAAGCATCCCTGCTTTATTTCTTGTTGGAAGGGATCTGGACCTCTCAATTAAATACATCAACGATATGATTTCAGAAAAGTCAGGGGAATCATGCATTTCTGTCTGTGTTGACACCCTGTCTTATATATAGTGCTAATTTATGGGAATATTATCCATTATATGAATTATAGTTTAATGGGAGCTGGATTGGGTGCTCTAAAGCTAGGATCTCATGTGTGGCTTACCATAGGCTTTCAGTGGGATACTGAACAAATTGCTTCATGTCTCAGTGGCTTGGTTTTCCATACATGATAAAGGGATGATGGCAGTATTCCGTTCTTTCAGTTCTTTATCTTAACTGTTTTGAGTGTGATCTTTTAGCTGAGGAACTTTTTTGCATGTGTGTGTTAGGTTTCATAACAGAAGTGCTAGGAACAGGCTTGGGCCCTACTGCCACTACTGGCAATGGGAAGTTTTGTGATGCCTTCTCCGTTAACATCCTGGATGCTTTCAGGGAGATTTTGACTGAACTATATAAGAAAGATGAGGATGCTTTCATGTAATTTGACAAGTTCTGGGCAACTTTTCTGTCCTTGGCAGCTCATGTTTCTTTTCTGTATCCTCAGTCCCTAGTTAGCTTAGTTTCTTCAGTGTTTATGCCACCATAAATGTCTGCAATAATTGTTCAACTTGTGGCAATCTAAAGATGACATGGTATGTAGCAGAAAGAGAAATATTTACTACATTCATACTATGTATCTGGTGGTGCCCGCATTCAAGGAGGAGAGACTAAAGTAGATGCCCAATAGGGCAATGTTACAAAATGAAGAAAAGCAGGCATTTTTTTGAAATTGATGATGTCCGGCTTAGCTACATCATTTTATAGAGAACTCACCTTCAGAATTATTCTTCTTCATGAGTCATCATTACCCATGCAAATGCAGTCTGCAGAGGCTCTAGCGTGACTGAGGAATCAAAGGAGGACATAATTCTTATAAGTGTTGCTTTGTTGGTCATTTCTAGAATTACAGGTGCACCCCCCAGAAGTGGTTAAGGGTGAAAACAACTGTTAAATTTAAATTAATTTTAAAGGGCATTAGGCAATCAAATGTTAATGTTACCTCAGTACATTTGAAAAGGAATAAGCATAATCAGGACGTTGGGTTACAAACATTTCTGTATCAGTATTGTACTATTTCTTTTATATTGTTTGTTTTCTCTGCAGGGACCATTAAAACATTCAGATCTGAATTTCTGTAAACTGTATAGTCTCCCTAGTTGTCTACATTTGTAAATAAAAACTAATGTAATTACAGTAATTTTGACATCATACCAGGAAAATCATGTAAATCATCATTAAAAGTGGTTGAAGTATGAACTTATTTTTTTTATTCTAACCTGAGGAAGTTTTTTTCAGAAAGCTGTTAGGCTTCACAGGAAAGTAGAAAGAACAACTGAGTAATTGATGGGATCCATTTAATCCCATTTATCCATGAATTTGATTTTCCCAGGGCAAGAGCTATCTATAGTCTGCGTTGTCATGCGAGGGGAAAGTTTCAGCATACACAGTATGTTATCCAGTCTTTACAAGTGATCAAGCGTAAGAGCAGACTTTTGGCTATGTTTGCATTGCTCTCCATTTTATTTTATTTTATTTTATTTTATTTTAATGGAGAGTAGTTTGTTTTTATAGATAGTTTTGTTTAAGGTTGAAACACTGACAAGAAAAGTGGAAATGTCTCCGCTCTGCACTCTGATTGCCCACGCTGTAGTTTGGAAAACTGGATTTACCCCACTGGGAAGGCTTCCGATGGTGGCAGGGCGCTTTGCACCGCAGGCGCCGGTGCCCGGCGGGGGCTGTGTGACTGCAGTGCAGGAAGGACCAGGGAGGCCCCTGGCAGCAGGACCCCCCCATGCACACCCTGACAGCTCCTTCTGGCCCTACGGCCTCTTCCGCTGTGAATCGATGAGCCCCGCTCGCTGGTCTACACGTGGATTTGTTTTGGAAAATCCCTGTTAACTTCAGTTGAATTCTACGCTTCTTAACAAAAAAAAATAAATTGATAATATTAGTAGTGAGACACCTGTTGTGAATCCACCAGCGTACAGGGCAAAGCCGCTCTGAGGGTCTGCACACTCGGGCTCACCCTTCTGGGTGGGGATAGGACCTTTCATGCCCTTTTTCCCTGATCTTTACTCCTCGGACTCTTCTAAAGGCGGCAAAACCCAAGGGCCTCGCCCCGAGGAAGGCTGTCCTCCCCTCTCCCTGTCGTACTGGGGTTTCTGATCCCGTTTTCCCAACCAGCTGTGAACATCAGTCCCGATGGTGGGTGGGCCGTCCGGCCCCTGCGGCGCACTGGCCTTCTGCGGCAGAGCAGCTCGCCCACCCCGGCAGAGATTTGGCACCAGTGGCCGCCGGCTGCGCCCCCGTAGCGGCAATCTCCACGCCGCAACCTCTTGGCGTGTCACCCCTTTTCCTCTGCACCCCATTTGCCTTCTCTGTGCTACCGCCTTCGTGACCAGCCTGGTCCCTGCCAGGCATCGCTACAGCCTCGGCCCTGCCAGTTCCTTTTAAAGCCTGTTCGACTCATTTCTGCAACGGCTGCACAGTGGTGTGTATGTCTAATTACTCTGTATGAGTCCCTATAAGCCAGTGAAAAGGGCTGTTGGCAGCAAAGGTGGAGTAAATAAAGGTACAGCTGAGCATGAGCGTGTTAAACAAGCGAAAGAGCGTGCAGCGGTGGCCAAGCGGGCGCTCTCTGCTACTTCCAGCCAACTGAGTTAATGAGCTAATCAGATCTGAGAGATCCATCGCTTGTCCTGCAGGCTCCGTCCTTCCTGGCAAACATCTCGAGACAAATGACAGCCGTGCGCATGGTGGTATTGTCTCTTTGATGGAAGGCTCTGATCCGTGCCTTGTTCCTGTGGCCGAGCATGAGGTGTAAGGCAAGACGGGATCTCACACGGGATCACCTGGGCTGTTCGCCTGCTTTTGGGCAGGATCAAGCGTTCCTCTCCTCTCCTCTCCTCTCCTCTCCTCTCCTCTCCTCTCCTCTCCTCGACAGGTGTTTGTCTCAACCACTCCTGTCGCTTCCTGTGACAGCATTACATGTGATACCTGTAGAGAACCTGCTGGGCCAATCATCCTTGTGTTAGAAACTTTTTTTCTGGAACTGCATAAGTGGTCTTGTCTTCCGCATGATGGACATGGAGAATAATTAGTCACTGTCCTCTTCTCATAACAAACTTTTACATATTTTAAATATGTTATCATGTCTTCTCTTAGTCTTTGCTTTTTCCAGACTAAACAATCTTAATTCTTTCAACCTTCCCTTGTTCTACATCTGTTATCATTTTTTGTGGCTTGTATCTGGACTCCCTCCAACTGTCTCCTTCCTCCGACAGCCCGGTAGGCAGAGGTGGACCCAGTAATGCAGTCAGGACCTTGCCACTGCTGGTAGGGGAAGAATAATTACTTGATTTGCTTGCAGTATTACTATGGATATATATCCATCTGCCTTTTTCTGCAACTTGATATCATCCTGATTTATAATTTGCTTATAGACCGCTATAAGTCCCCTGCAGATCCTTTTTGCGGTACAGCTGCCTAGCAAGTCTCCTTTCTATACTTGTGCACTTGAATTATCCTTCTGTGATAATTTGTACTTCTCTTTGTGGATCTAACAGATGAGTTTCAGAACATTTATCCCAATTACTGCGCTCATGCTGAATTCTAATCCAATCTTGTAAACTGCTTGCAACCTCACTCAGTTTTGTATCACATCGGATTTTACAAATCTCTTTTATCCCCAAAGTACCAGCTCCTCAATTACACAAGGCATCAGAATTGCAAGTAGCCTGTTTTCAGAAACCTGACAGAAGGTCTTTGGTTGTGCCCACCTCTCTGGTGAGCAAGCCGCAGTTGTAGGACGTAGTTAAACTTTTCTCTGCTCCTCACTGTGCCGGCGTAGGACAGCCCAAGGTCACTGACCTTTCAGCCACCAAAGGCAACACTCAGATGCTAAATTAGCCTGTGCAGAGCTCCAGGTGACAGCAGCAGTATTCTCTCAGGCAGAGAATATTTTGAACTAGCAAGGTTTTTCTGTGCTGCATTTCTTTTTCTAGCACCTTGGCAGATTTTTTTCTTACATCTTGTATTCTTTCTTTTCCCTGTGTCTTTGCATGATGAATTCTTTGCAGTTCTCCCAGCATGCTAAGCCATGTGTACTTACCGATACCTTTTAAATTACTCCTTTGGGGCTTTAAGGTCATTCAGTATCTCCTGGTATAGCATGCTGCTCACTTCCTCTGCACTAGGTTAATTTGCTGCTGTGCCTTTAGCGCTGCCCTTCCATAAACTTGTCCTCTCATCTGAACTCATGTCCCCTTGGATTGCCTTTGCCTGGGGGCGTCCTGGATTAGTCCCTAGAGCTGGCTGCACCTGCATTCCCTGCGCTCCCCTAGCATGTGTCTGCTCTTCCTTTCCTAGGACTTATGAAATCTCTTGTTTTAAAATCACTTGCATTTGATTTTATTTTCATCACTAAATTCTTAACAGTTCTTCTACAAAACTGAAATTAAAGCTAGAACACCACCACCTGCACAATGTCTTTTATCTCTTCTTCAGCAAATACCTGGGTATCTTTTTCTCCAGGAGAAATAAAAGAGGTGTTTAATACCAAACTTCATCCGCATTCTAATTTTGAAAGCCTTTTGAGTTTTTGCGTGCTTTCATGGAGGACTTCTTCCATCCAGGAGGCCAACAGAAGACTGTTTTGGAGGTTGTCTTCACTCCTTGAAGTAGCCAGGGGAATATTTTTATGAGCTAATAATCTAATCCTTCCCGCAAAGCAATTGCAACTGAAAAACACAGCCTGCTCTGAGCTCGGAAGCTTAACATTGTTTTAAAATGTATTCTGCAGCTTTTTAAAATTCATCTGGACGAAACTTCCTGAAGAAACTGCCAGGGGTTCTGTGCCTCATCGGTATAATGACAACCACAAAGAGATGAGGTATAACCAGCTACGACCTTACCCTTGTGACAGGTAGTCAACATGCAGCATAATAAATATAATCTTCCCTGAGCAGCAGCAAAGCAGAACTAAGTCTGACAGGGACTTCTACAACCAAAATGGATGTAAAAAAAAGAGGTGAACAAGATAAATCCTATATTGATAGAACACCCAATGAGAACATTGGTCTCAGAGTGAAAACTTTATGGTTGAGCTGTCTCTTATGGCCCAAACCGCAACCTTTTTTTCCTTTAGGAGAGGATGTATGTGGTTCAGCTATTTAAGCACGTTTCTTGTTTTCTTTGTTTAAAAAATGTTCTGTAGTAGTTATTTCAGGCCTCTGTAAATGGATGACAAATAGCCACATTTTAGTTAAACCAGAACTTTCTTTATAGCCATTTCTTACCCTGCTATCAGTGCTATTTCAGTAGCTCTGTGGGTAACAACAGCATTTTTCTTTCTTCAGAGGCTCCAAATATTAGAATTATTTTAGGGGAGTGGTTTTGGATTCAGTTTGTATTCGTACTGATAGGTTATATATCATGGGTATTATATAATGCCTGTAATTTAAGAGTCCACAAAGAAAACAAAACATTTATTATATTCTGAGGCATTTCCAGGGAGTGAATAACTATGATTAACTGAATAGGCCATTAGCTACCACTATTACTCTGCTCAAATGCAGCTGAAATAGCATTTCTTTAGTGGTAAAAATATTTGGCAGCACTGCACTCACAAAAAAATCTTTACAAATGACATTTCTGGAAAGTCCTCTACATTCTTAGGAATCTCCAAAGAAGTTGTATTTAAAAGCACCAGACTCAATTTTCCTAGGCTGAAACTGTACAAGAAATATAATAAGTATATATTTTTGGTGAATATTATATTTCACCAATCTTACGCCCACGTATGTAGGAATTCAATAATTAAAGTAGCTATGGGGATAAAGTTTTCTTTGGGTTGATTAAGCCTTCTCACTCAATTATCTCCATTATATTTGACATATTTACTTTTGGTCAGATGTGTTTGTTCTCCGCAGTACGTATGTTTTTCCAACTATTTATATTGCTGCAGAAACATGTTCTACAGTTAGAGAAAAAATGTGTACTGGTTCATTTTATAATAGCAGAATAACTAATGAAATACTGATAGCAAGATTTTTCTATTAGTGATATAAGGCAAAGTGCATGACCTAACAGTTAATAAGTTAATTAACATTTTTTTTACTTCTGGTTGTGTTTTTTTTTAATGCTATTGTGGCATTGAGATAGATTGTTCTTTTTAGTATATCTCAAACACCTTATATTGCAATGTCTTGGTTTATTTCCTAAAAGCTTTGCTTGCAGTAAAGGAATTTTCCTTTGTGCTGAATTTTTGTTCAAAATAAGAAACAGAATATATCTTCAAGGTAAAATTAAGGGTCTTCAGATTATTTTTGAATTTAATATTCTTGACAGCTTAATCTGATCAGAAACCAACTGTCCTCTGAAGTTTCTTTATCTTCCTCTGCCTCAAACAACTTGTTAATATATTTTCATGCTTTGCATAATGTCAGATCTCTTCAGAAATACTGGTGGTAGTTACAGTAAGAAACTATTATAGTAACTAGATAGAATATTTCTGGTTTAAATCCTTTAGTGAGCAGGAATGATATGAATTTGGCTATGTGGCTCTCTGGAGATCATTGGTATCCAGAGCAGTCTGCGTTCCTCCGCTGACTGGAGATGATGGATAACTTTCTGTAGATTGGGTGGTCTGTGATGGAGCTGAGGAACAAAGACTCTAGCTCTAGTGATTGTCTTTTTAAGAAAAAAATACTGTCTCTGCACAACTAAAGTTGAATTTTGCTTTATTTTTCCCATTTCTTGAAAAAATAGCATCTACTGACAATAGTATGTTTGAAAAGCTGAAGATTTTTAAGGACCTAATATTCAATTCCCAACAACTTGGGAACTTCACAAGATTTTAGAAGTGGGCATGTGCAAAAGGAATCATTTTAAAAGCAGTGGTATCAAGCAAATGCAACTACTATTGTTTAAAAACAGACCGAAGCTTTTGTTTGTCAGATTTAATGGAGAAGAATAGTGGTGATGGAGATGTTTCTGTGTTGACATGAAGAGTGCCTGGGTCTGTATTTTAGAAGAGAAAGGTGGGCTCACACAAATTCTCTTGTCCTCTCCATTAAGATTTCTTTTGATTCTTGCAGTAGTGTGAATAATACTGCTTACTTAAGTATTTTGCTAATTAGCATACATATTTATACAGAACTATTTCAGCTGTTTTTTATTAAGAAGGATATTAAAGATTTCTTTTTTAAGAGCTAGATTTAGGCATTCTAAGATGTCTAAAATGTAATATGAGTGAATGTAGAAACGAAATCTATTGCACGGTTCATCCAGTTAAACCTCCAGTATGGATTTAATAGTGAGTCTCTGAAAGACCATAGCTGGTATAATAGCAGCCAATAGTCTTCAAGAGGTGCAAGAGCCGTCGTCCCATAGTGATTATCTGCGTCATTTTCTATATGTTGTGGTATTTAATTGGAATAACTGAAATGGATGCACAGTGACACCAATATAGATTCAATCAGTGTTTTTAGAATTTGCAGAGAGACAGCTGACTAGAAAATGGAGTTAATGATCTGAAAGAAAATGACCTGCAGGAAGAGTATCTTCTGCTTATTTAATGCTGGACGGATCTACCATCAATACAGAGACATAGAATAACAAGAGTATGGGAGTAAGAGGCATTCAATTTACATAATTTATACATTTTAATTAAAGGTGCCAAAATATTTTTAATGCCAGGCCCTTCAAGACAAAATCAGCACTGGAATTATTGGCCTTCTGATCAATAGCAGCTGAGGTCACAGAGAAACCACAAGTAATGACGTATACCTAAAATAAAGTTATTTAAGGGATTAATTAAAGCTAAATATAAATAATTACATTTAAATGTATAGACTGATGTTTTCAAGCAATTTTCAGGATCTTTAAGAGAAGCTCTAGGTTGCAAGGTTCAGCTTTCATGGCTATTCATACATTTCTAGTTCACCAGGGAGGCGATTCCTGCACTGCAGCTATTGGAAATGGTATTTCCACTGCAGAGTGGGAACTGTGAAGGGCACGTGGGAAGAGCTGATGGTCTCCACTGCGTGGTTAAAGCCAGGCAGAAGACACAATTCTTAGACAGCGCAGGAGCATGCAGGTGCAGCAAAGTTTCATTCTGCAGATTGGTAAAACCCTAGCGAGCAACTGCACATGGGTAACGTTCATGCAAAGGAGATGCTGAAAGACTGGGATGAAATTTAGTAGTCCAAATATCAAGTCAGGCATTTAAAGAAATAAACACAGTTTCTGCATTTACTTTTTGGAGACAGTAAAATGAGGGAAAAACAAAGTATGTTTATTAGTTGTGAGATGTCTCTGAGTCACTGGTGTAATACAACTGTGTGAAAAAAAGGTAAAATCTTAGGACATATCAAGCAAGATATCTCTAGTAGAGATAGTGAAGTTATCAGTGCCTTTATCATAGAAGCATAGAATTGTTTAGGTTGGAAAAAGACCTTTAAGATCATTGAGTCCAACCGTTAACCCAGCACTGCCAAGTCCACACTAGGCCACATCCCTAAGCACAACATCTACACTTTCTACTCCTTTAAATACCTCCAGGGATGGTGGCTCAACCGCTTCCCTGGGCAGCCTGTTCCAATATTTGAGAACCCTTTCAGTGAAGAGATTTTTCCTGATATCCAATCTAAACCTTCCCTGGTGCAACTTGAGGCCATTTCCTCTTGTCCTGTCGCTTGTTACCTGGGAGAAGAGACCGACCCGCACCTCTCTACAACTTCCTTTGAGGTAGTTGTAGAGAGTGATAAGGTCTCCCCTCAGCCTCCTTTTCTCCAGACTAAACAAACAACTCCAGTTCCCTCAGCTGCTCCTCATAAGACTTGTTCTCCAGACCCCTCACCAGCTTTGTTGCCCTTCTCTGAACACGCTCCAGAATGTCAATATCTTTCTTGTAGTGAGGGG